>OZ038475.1:137190721-137220721 GCA_964036315.1 Acanthosepion esculentum | reverse complement strand
ATTGAACTAGCAAATTTAGGTCCTGTCACTGGATCTAACCAAGATGTTTATCCACTGTGCAATGTGTTCTCGAGGACATCTGTTTATGAATTTCTGTGAATTATAAACCTCATGTCTTTAGCAAACTTCTTTTTACCATTAGTCATGTTGCAATTTTGCTGTTATCATTCCATGCTTTTAACTGAGCTCATATTGCGACTTTTGTTGTTGTTATCGCTTTTCTCTGGCACTCCTATGTGCTGATTCCTTTAGTTTACGAATTTTCCAATGGTGTTCCTTGCCTAGGATCTCAGCCTGAGCCCACAAATGACGGTGATCTCCCTTCTGTCTCCATATCTGGTCAGCCACGCCTTATTTTTCCACTTCCACTCGTCTTACAGCTTTCTGATGTACTTGACCCCTCAGCTTAAGTGGGCGGCGTTTCTCCCCTTCATATTTCTTTCCGCAGCTACACAGGATAGCGTACACACAGTCTTTAGTCATGTTCTCCTTTATGGGGAGTCTTACTCGGGAGAGATATCTGCGAAGTGTCGTCAAGCTTGTGAAGGTCGTCCTGATATTATATGCACCGCAGATCCTTTGTATTTTCTCTGATAACCCCTTCGCATAAGGCGGACTGTTTTCTGAATCTTGTTGTCCTCCTCTGGTACCCGCCCATCCCAGGTTTTTGGGGCTGCTGCCATGTACACAGGGTAGTTGTTACGTTGTATGGTATTACTTATAATAACCAATTCCTTATCTAATGTCTCTGGGTCACCACCTATGACTTTTGCAGTGGACGATCCATTTTCTAAGCTGTATGTATGGTGGGTGTTGAAATTGAGGTATTGTCCGCTGAATGTCGACTTACGGTATACGGATGTCTTGAACCCATGCTCTTTTCGAGATATTAGAACATCCAGGAATGGAAATGTGTTGTTACTCTATTTCTCCATTGTGAAATGTAGCGAAGGTCTTATCTTGTTCACATTGTCCAGTAGAACCTGAACATCTTCCTGCTGTGGCCAGCGTATGAACTGTCATCTACTTACCTTAACCATATAGTTGGCTTTAGAAATATAGATTTTAATGCCATTTCCTCAAAGTATTCCATGTATATATTCGCCATTGCTGGTGATAATGGCGGGCCCATTGCTAAGCCCTCATCCTGTCGATATATGTGTGACCTCATTCCGAATTATGTTGTTTGTGTACAGAATGTCAACATCTCCATCATATTATCTATTGGAATACTGTTCCGTTCTTCTAGGGATGAGTCAGAGGCCAACCTGTCTCTGACTACTGAGAGTGCGTCCTCCGTGTTTACCTTGGTGAACAAACCCACCACGTCCAAGCTCACCATCTGGTTGGATAGGATGGCTGCATCTTTGATTATTTCCACGAAGTGTCGGAGTTTCGGACATATGAAAGACACTTTACGATCAATGGGCCAATTATATCTACAAGGAAGCGACTCAGAGGGTGGCACACAGAGCCTTGGCTACGAACAATCGGCCTGAGCGTAATACCGTCTTTGTGAATCTTAGGGAGACCGTATATATGAGGTAGCTTGGTGTAACATTGCTATAACTGTCTATACGTTTTAGGTGCGAATTGATCCTTGTTCTTGATTAGTATCTCTTACAGTTTGCGTTTTGTTTTCATTGTAGGATCCTTTTTTACTTTGCTGTAGTTTCTATTGCTAATATGGTCTTCAAGTTGTCTTTTATAATCTGAATTGTCCATCACTGTAGTCGCATTGCCTTTGTCAGCCGTTAGTATGATGATGTTTTCGTTCCTCTGTTAGGATCCGATCGCCAGACTCTCCAGTTTTGTTATGTTATACCTGGACGTCTTGGCCTTCTCCAATGTCTGTCTCATCTTCTATCTCATTTCATCTGCCTGGACCTGTTGGATGTTCAACGCCACCTCCTCGTCTCTGGCAATAATGTCCAAGTATGGCACTCGCCTGATGGTTGTAACGAAATTGAGACCTTTATTCAATACTGACTCCTCAGAGCCACTCAGCTGATATTGGCTGATGTTGACTCCTGCATTCACTAGTGGATGTTCAGGTTCTACTATACTATGTGAACTCAATAAGACCTTCGATACAGTTCACAATGGAGAAAGAGAGTAACAACACTCTCCCATTCATAGATGTTCTAATATCTCGAACAGAGCATGGGTTCAAGACATCCGTATATCGTAAACCGACATTCACCGGACAGTACCTAAATTTCAAATCCCACCAACTAAACAGCGTAAAGAAATTGATCGTTCGATGCTTACAACACAAAGCAAAAATCATAAGTGGCGACCCAAAGACATTAGATAAAGAATTGGTCAGTATAAGTAGTACCATACAACGTAACAACTACCCTGGGTACCTGGCAGCAGCCCAAAAAACTGGGATAGACGGGTGCAAGAGGAGGATAAAAACACTCAGAAAACAATCTGCCTGCCTAATGGGAAGGGGTTATCAGAGAAAATACAAAGGATCTGCGGTCCATATAACATCAGGACAACCTTCAAAAAGCTTGACGACACTTCGTAGATATCTCTCCCGGGTAAGACTCACCATAAAGGAGAACATGTCTAAAGAATGTGTGTAAACTATCCCGTGCAGCTACGGAAAGAAACATAAAGGGGAGACAGGCCGCACCCTTAAGTTAAATCTTCAAGAACACCAGAAACCTGTAAGACGAGTGGAAGTGGAAAAATCAGGCGTGGCTGACCAGATATGGAGAGAGAATAGAGATCACCGCTCTCTGTGTGATCAGGATGCGATCATAGACAAGGTATACCATTGGAAAATTTGTAAACTTAAGGAATCAGCACATATGCTAGGCAAAACAAATCTTCTGAGCGAATCCAGCATAGAAATGAATACAATTAGGGAACCAGTAATAAGGAGTGCCAGAGAAAAGCGATAACATCAACAAAAGTTGCAATATGAGCTCTTGTAAAAACATGAAATTATAACAGCAAAAATTGCAATATGAGCACTGGTAAAATGGTTGCTGAAGATATTAGGTTTATAATACACATAAATTCATACACAGATATCCTCACAGACACATGGCACGGTGGATAAAGGTCTAGATCCAGTGAGCGGACCCAAAGAGTGTGAGTTCAATACTCGGTTAAGCCATTGGAGAACATTCAGAGGGAAATTAACAGGAGATAACTGACATCCATTAAATATGGAACCAGAACAGTCTACCCCAGTGCGCGAAATATATGGTTCAGTCCGACATACCAACAAGCTGATGAAGGCCGGAGCGTAAAACGGCTGAAACCTTGTAATACATATAGCGACAAAGATGAGGACAATAGTCCGAGAATGTAAATAATACACACACACGCACACACACACATATATATATATGTGTGTGTGTGTGTGTGTGTATGTGTGTGTGTCTTTTTGTACTTAAGTGCGTATGCGCGTAAATGTCTATCAAACTTAACATTTTCTGTATCATTTATAACTGTTCGTGAAAGAAACATGCAATAATCAATTTTTTTCCATAACATTTCCTATTAGTAGTCACAATGCTTCAAATGGATAATCTTGTAATTTGAGTAAATATATATAGTATAGATTTTTTTTTCAATATTATTAATTTTAGGATATATTTAAATTCACAATGATTGTATTCTTCCCGGCTGCGAAATCCAAAATATATGCGAAGAATATTTACAATATTAAAAGTATTTCAACTAACGTTAATGCTTCTTAAAACTTTCTGATGCGTATTGAAATAATGTTATTCTGTACAGTGTTATTCACTTCTACAAATTACCTGAAACCTTTACTTCATAATCTCATTATATGAAGTCCAACATTGACGTCGTGATGTTATCAAGTACATGCATATAAGGTTTAGCCTCAGTGAAATTCATACTGAGATGAATACTAGTTTATAGGGGAAGGAAGAGTTTTGAAGATGACCGAAGGTCTGGATGTCCTGCTATTTCGACCACTGAGGATAACATTAACTGTGTTGACCAAATGATGGTGGAAGCCACGGGACAGTCTATAAATGAAATAACCATTGCTAATAGCATATACCTGGAGAAGATTGATAATATTCTGCACAATAAACTGGGCAGGATGAAAGTTTTTACTCGATATTGTTTTAGGTGGATTCAGCAGTTTTCCTTGAAAATCTCCCCTATCCAAGATGATTGAACCAGGGATTGACAGAGTATCCATGCACGGAAAACTGACCTGCTCACCTGCTCCAAAGAAGCATAAGTTCGTTTCATTTACAGTGGTGATGGGATCAGATTTTGGGATGCAAATGCAGTGGGTTTATTGACTATGTTTACAAGTTCACATTATCAATGCAGATTACTATGCCAACATGCTCAGGAAGTTAGGAAAGGCTATTACATCGAAACACAAAAGCTGATGAAAGTGGTTTTGTTTCATTAGTACACAGCTACAGCACATAAATCCGTGGTTTCAATGGCTTCTGTGCATAACTTTCGCTTTTAAATGTTTGATCACCCTCCCTATTTACCTGATCTGAATATCATCTGTTCACCAACAGGAAAATGAAATTATTTCAGTGATAATGACGACATATCTGTTGTTGATAATGTTTTGGCCAATGGAATCAAAAGGGTTATTTTCAGTGCCATATGTAACTTTGTCTGGAAAGAAACAATGCAGTTATTAATAAAAAGAGTTGCAATCCATGCATGCAAGATTTCTTACTTCTAACATCAATTCTTCATAGTCAGCATATGAATATTTCAGTCCAAATTCGTGCCTAAAAGAAACAATGATGTTAAGAAGAGTTGAAATTAAAGCATTTATTATTATTATTATTCAAATATCTGAAAATACGGGCAAATCATTAAGGAGTGATTGAATATTTTGGTATTTTTTCACTAATCGTTATGATTTTATATATTTAAAAATATTGTTATGATTAATTATGGCAAATGTGTAAGCGATTAAATATTTATGATTATATGCGAACATAAAATAAATAAAAAATCATATGAGTTAAATTAAAATGAGACTTAATAAAAGACATTAATAACTATATTTTTTAGACCTGCTTGAGAAGACATACATATAAATCAAATTTAATAACGAACAGGCGGCAATTTTAATCGTTGATATATTAAACGTTCTTTCAATTTATACTTTACCATTTTTAAGTATGTAGAGTTGATTATTTTATAGTATGTATAAGAGTCTTGTGCTTTGGAAGGAAAGAAATTATATAGCTATAGGATGTGTTATAATAAAACGGAAATTTATTTCATTTTTAGTACAAACAATAATGAAAATGCCGGTGTTAATGCATCTAAAATGAAGTAATTTCCTAACTTTGCATTCAGTAAAGCCAGATGAAGGAATCATGAGAAGACAATCTTTTCGCCTTTGCTTCCTTCAACGAACAAATGAAAGGTGATATTTATTTTCTTTAGCTATAATTATTTATTATTCAGTAATTCATAAGATTGCTTTATATTAGGTGAAGAGGTTGACAATTTCTCAGAACAACTCAATTCCTAAAATCAGAATTTATGTTCTTTAGGTAATGTCTCGCACATCTCGCCTATGGAACTCCCTTCCCTATTACTGTTTCCCTGACAAATACAATCTCCAACGGTTTAAGTGTAGCGTCAATCGACATCTCCAGTTTCCTTGACCTATCCACTTCCCTTCTCCACATCCTTTCATCTTTCATTCCTATCTGCTCTCGCTCCAAATCTTCTGTAACCCCCTTGCCTTGATCGACCCACTGTCTTTCTCTTTCTCCACATCCTCTCCTTTACCATTCCTATCTGCTCTTCCTCCAACCCTTCTATAACCCCTTGCATGATAGTGGCCTCCAGCCTTGCTTGGGGTGATACGCTTAAAAAAAAAAATAACGGAGAAACTCTGACTGTAGGTTTAGATACCTCGGGTGCGTTCAATAGGTTTTGACATGCTGGCGTCCTGCATATGACAAGGGGTTACAGGGTTTGTGGATGAATATTGGCTTAATCCAATCATTTCTAACACATCGTATTCATATTGAAGTTCTGGTTCACATTAATTCGGGGTACATCAGCATTCTATCACTATATATTCATCGACGATTTCCCGTTGTCATCAGTTCCCATCTAGGTATTTATACGTAAGTATTTATTCGTTTTTTAATATTAAGTCCTACAGGTCTGACAAATCAACCCTGGCAACTGCTCTTGAACAGCACATTTAAACAGTTGTTAAGTGGGGCAAAGATTGCCTTGTTCATTTTAAAGCTTCAAAAATCGCTGCCATTCAAAATAGACAGAAAACAATTTCTCTTTAATATCAACATGGTTGATGGTAACCTACAAAATAGTAACTCTTTGTGTCTTCTTGGATTCTGTTTTACAATGACAAGAATTGGAGCAGTTGCAAGGTCTACTGCTAGGAATGTTCGATGGCTGTTTTTGTGCAAGATATTTTTTGTCACGATCCATCTTATACATTTATTAATCTACCATTCGTCTGTGCATTGAATATTGCTGTCATATTTCGTATGTATCAAGATTCTAGACAAAATTCAAAGAAGGGTTTGCAATATAATCGTTCCTGTGCTGGCATTTCGACTTCAGTCCCTTTCTCACCGACATGATGTGGCTTCTCTATGTATTTTCACAAAATATTTTTATGGCAATTGTTCTGATGACTTTTCGTCATTGGTGCCTCGACCGCATCAACTTAAGTATGCTACCGGATTAAGAACTCTTTTACACAATTTTACCGTTGAAATACCTAAATGCAAGCGAAACTTTTATTTTTCTAGTTTCTTTTTTCGCGCTTCTCTCTCTGGAACTCTATTTCTATTTCTTGTTTCGCTGCTACTTACAATCGTCAAACATACAGATACAAAGCTACTCGCCATCTTCTGTCAACCTGAAACCTGACCTCTTTCTCGTCATTAAAGAATTCTCATCTTCTTTCACTCCCACTAACCCCTTGCGTCTTCCAGGCATTATCGCCCTGCTTGGGGTGAAATGATTAAAAAAAATACTTTTTAAGACACAAATACGTGGTTTTAATTCCATAGTTTTTGGTCATTCAACTTTGTATGTCGAACATCGAACATCGAAGTTCACTATATAAACGTATTTATGGCTGCCTCAACCGGGCACCATAGAAATACCCAATCATATCAGTTGCCCTTTGAATTATCGTGAGTCTGTGTTATCACAGAAGGCTGCTAATCTCAAGGCGGCATCATTTATAAGCGTTTGAAATACGTTCTATATTGTGAGATAGACGGATGCTACACCAATTAGGAAATAGAGGGAATATGTGACACAACTTGATCTAACACAGTCATGTCTAACACAGTGTATAACTCATCCTCGTTGAAGCGTAGTTGGAAACCATATGTTTTTATCTGTCATGTCGAGGGATTTCTTGTTAGACTTGCCTCTGATAAAAATAAGGGACCATTTCAGCAAAATCATTGAAATGAAAGACACACTAGAAGTGTATAGTGATTTTCTAAGCGAGGCTTATATGTGGCACAAGACCGAAGGTATGGTGTACCCAGTGAGCATAGAACTCACTACTCAGTCGTAATTTATCTAGCAAGACAATCTTTCTAACCATTACACCACGTCAAGTGCCCATTACTATACAGCCTTGTCCAAAATTATGGAGAACCAATGAAAAATGGAAATTATGATTCAAACTTATATATTTAAAGGTTAAGAATAGTGGAGTAAACATTAATAACAACAATCAATATTTGGTATGTCCTCCTTTTGCCTTAATAACAGCTTTTATTCGTTTTTGCATATTATTGACTAAGTTGTAATCAGTGTAATCCCTTTTTTCTCAAACCAACCTATTGAAACTTTTGACGTATGGCATGGAGCATTTGTCTTGTTGGAAGATTACATCACTTGGAATGTTATTATTAAATATTTTATTCAAAGATGTTCGGTAAACCTGGTCCAGCATGTTAGTATAAATTGTGGAGTTCATTCTGCTCTCACATGTGTACAATATTCCAGTGCCTGAAGAAGCCATGCAGCCCCAAACCATTACGCTTCCTCCTCCAAATTTTACAGTTCGAACCACACAATCAGGATGAAATGCCTCTCCTTCCCTACGGAGAACATAAACCGCTCCAGGAGTGCCAAAAATCTGATGTTACAATTTTTGAATAAATGTTATGGATGTGTATTCACATAAAAAATTCAATTATTACATCCAAAGTTTAGGAAAGAGAAGCTGTTAACTTACCCCAAAGTTACTTTCGTCAGACCAAACAATTTTTCCCCAATCATCAGGTTCCAATTTTCATGGTTTTTTGCAAATTCCAGTCGTTTTTTTCTTGTTGGCCTGAGACAAGTATGGCTTCTTCCTGGCTTTGCATCCTTTTAATCCCACTTCTAATAACCTTCTTCTCACTGTTCGAGCTGATATGTTTTTGTTTGCACCCTCCCTAAGTTCAGCGGCAAGGTCTGAAGAACTTTTCCTCCTATCTGCAAGGGATGCACTTTTCAAAGATCTGTCTTCCCTGGCGGCTGTAGACTTTTTACGGCCTTGTCCTTTTCTGTTTTTGAAAGACTTTGTTTTCTTGTACATTTTAATCGTTGCTTGAACCCCCTTCCTTGAACATTCCATCTTCCTGACAATTTCTACCTGAGAATATCCTTCATCAGATAAAGCAACAATTTGTGCCCTTTTACTCTCTGAAAGCTGCTTCTATGGAGGAATTTTCAATTAAATATACAATTATAGCACTGGTAGGAATCAAATATTAACCGAAAATTACGAAACAACCTTTAGTATGACAATAAATCATTTTGAATATTGGAATGAATTTAGTACGAAACTCACCTAAAGCTCTTGTGAGAGGCTTTAAAGCAAAGAAATACTACAATCTATTGTTAAATATTTTACATTTGCTCTCAATTGTTCACTGTACGATTCTTAACCTTTAAATACGTAGGTTTAAACTATTATCTCAATTTTTATATAGGTGCTCCATAATTTTGGCCATGGCTGTATATATATATGCTCCATTACAAACAGCGTTTCAGCTGACATTACAAATATAATTCAGGAAGAATGGCAACATATCGTATGGTCTGATCAGTCTACATTCCAATTTTTCAAGCTGATGGTTGGGCTCGTGTATAGCGTAGATCCCATGAAGCATGAGCAAAATTTATCAAAAATTACCCGTAAAGGCAGTTGGTGGTCGAATAATTCTGTGGAATCTGTTACCTGTCATTGCTGGTTATCTGGTCGGTTAAAAACGTCATTTCAATTTGCATATATATATATATATATATATATATATATATATATATATATATATATGTGTATATATATATATATATATATATATATATATATATATATATATATATATATATATATATATATATATATATATATATATATACCCAAATACAAGTACGGAAGTAATTTATTTTACTGGTCTTTTTTTCTCCTGGACAGATAATCTTACGGCAGTTACAACAATAGTGATAATGCTTCTTTGGATTTTATCAAGGATCAATAGATAAATAGCAGGAGTACCGGACTTTAAATGGCAGCAATGTTCTAAGCATGGACGAATGTGAGACTTATAGGTATGAAAGATAAAACTCTGGAGAGAAAAACCTCTAGCAAAACAATTAATCATTTTTATAGTAGTTGACTTACCAGTGGATTCAATATAATCTTTCGAATCATGCAGGCGCAGTGACTCAGTCTCCTGAACAGCACCAGCCATGCTGACAGACGGCAGAGTGTGTTCTCTCAGAGGATTAATAGGCAGCATTTTATTTTAGAGGCGTTAAAATTAACAAACCTTTGTTTGACCCAATTAACAAAAGATTGAATATCGTTTTGGATATCAGCTGTCATTTCGAACTTATCACACTGATCACTTATTATCGAGACAAGAGTAAATGCTTGTCCCATCAGCGTAGATATCAAGTTGGGAGCGAGCTGATCTCATTGGAAAGGTCATTAATGAAAATCAAAAACAAATTCAGACCAAAAATGCACACATCAGCAGAGACCTTTTCAGCTTGTGATGCAAATCTGCATGCCGAATCCTGTTAAAATCTTACAAAAGCTACAATACGGGCTTCACCATTCGTATTCAGAACTTAATAGGCACTTTCGCAATTATCGTCAGTATATCAGCAGTTGACCTGGAGAAAGAAAAGCCATATTGCTTGTGTGAAAAAAAAAAGGCATTGCGATGTTAGATACTTAACTAATTCAGACTTGATTAGGACCTCTATCAGTTTCCCCGAAAGACGTAGAATGCTAAAAAAACAGTTGGCCGTATGGGCCGCAATATTCCGCAGAGTACTTAAAATCTAGAACAACATATGAGTAATTCTAGCAAGAAGTAAAGCAAGATGCGTTGAGAAACCTTTTATAGAGTTTAGAGACAAAAGCTAGTTCGAGAGCACACTTATTAATGACTATTACAGGGATACCATCAAATCTGCATGCTTTGTGGAGATCCAGATTAGATATGATAGCATAAGCCATAGAAGGGGTTATTTGCATATCACTCAACAAATACGCAGTTCTAGTTATATATATATATATATATATATACATATATATATATATATATACTAAAGGGAAATACGTTGATATATAATCTAAGTGGATCTATGAACTTTAAAATATAAAATATGATCAACAGAAACAGCTCAATGAATTTATTATTATAATATAAAAATAGTAAATGAACTTATTTCGACCGACGAAAATATAATTCGACAGTCTTTTTTACCTGTCAATCTGATTGAAACATTTAAATGGATAAATTCTGTCTTAGTTTTTCGACGGTTTCATTTATGACTTTCAGAGTTAAATTTATATTTCCAACACGAACTCACTTTATAGCGGGGTTGAATAAGACTGGCTAATTATATTTTCGTCAGTCGAAATATGCTTATTCCCCATATTAGGAGATTTTGGTTATAATTGTGTTATAATATCCACACACACACACACACACACACACACACACACACACACACACACACACACGCACACACACACGCACGGGCACGCGCGTGTGTGTGTTTATGTATGGTCATCCACTGACAGAATGTTTTTTTATATCGCAGCTCTTCAATTTGGCGAGATTCGGGATTGCTTCAAGCCGAAACACGGCACTCGACTGATTTAGTGTCAGTCGGAGACACTTACTCCTAAACTATCGGCACACCCCACGGAAATAAGGAAATTTAATGCATTATATAAGTCATATAAGCTTTATTAGATGCCAGATAACACTAGTCATTGAGAATATATATCCTTGGAAGTGAGGTCTGATGAAATAAATTATAACAATGGAACCTTAAAGTGGTTTGTTTTTATTTAAATTAATATATATATATATATATATATATATATATATATATATATATATATGTATGTGTGTGTGTGTGTGTGTGTGAGTGAGTGTATGTTTCTGTGTGTGTGTCTGCGCGTGTGTGTGAGTTTGTGGCTAAGTGAGTCTGGCTTGTGCGCACGTGTCTATACATGTATGTATGTATCCTGAAACGCAAACAAAATTTCATATATGCACAATTAATGGATGACATTATTTTACGCCTAAATATACTTTAGGCAAGACATGATATTGTTTTATATATACAGTGTATATGCTATATACCGACCTATGTACTGAAAAGGAGATCTTCTCCAGGAGGATAAAAATATACGTTTTGCTTTGCAAAATACAAAATCCCGTCTTATAGTAAATGAACTTATTTCGACCGACGAAAATATAATTCCTCAGTCTTTTTTAACTGTGAATCTGATTGAAACATTTAAATGGATAAATTCTATCTTAGTTTTTCGATCATTTGATCTGGTGTGTTTAAGACTGCTCTTCCACACAGATCCTCACAAACTAATAAGTTTCAATTACATTTTTCAAGGAATGCACATCTCGGTTAGATCTATTCAAACACGTGTATCCACAAAGTATAATTTCTAGAATTAGACGTTAACGTACGAACAAGCATGACTGCACAAATTTATATATGCCAGATGACATTTGCTAGAAGCAGAATTTATTTGAGTCCAAGTATAGCATAGTATTTCCCATAGTTAAATATATTTCCATCTTGTCATCTGAATATGTCAAATAATTAACGAAAACAGCTCATGAAATTTAAATTTTCCATTTCCTATACACTCTATTAATTCATCTCATGTTGACGCTCCCTCAGATAAAAGTAACTCATACCTTGTTTTCCTTTTATCCATTGGAGACTTGTAATTTTATTTTCGGGCGCTTAGATGCTTATTAAAATTTATTACCTGCCATTATTGGTTGAAGTAAAATTAGGTTGTCATGAAAAAACATTAAAAAAAAAGTTAATAAAAAAGATTCCTTAGAATCGCTTAACCATTTAATCAGAAACACACGCTTAACACACGTCGACGGGATGTGCTGAAAACTTCTCACTACGCCGAAAATGATCTCCCAAGGACGGAAAATATTGTTTTTTTATTTGAAGAGATTTTCGGAGGTCAAACACACTTTTTGTCAGCACTTCTCACGTAAATGACTATATATATATATATATATATATATATATATATATATATATATATATATATATATATAATTCATCAATGTATGTGTATATTTTATCATAAAGACTTAAATATACATATAATTAATTAGCAATATTAATGTGATTAATGGCGAAATCACATCGCTAACATGAGTTAAAGAGACATTAACTTATCAATTCTTTGAATAACGCGATCCTTATATTTGCATTGTTGACAGATGTAATTAACGATCCTGGATCGAGTGTTCTGGACAATTTCAAATTGTCATCTTCAGGGCGTAATATTTCCATTTACAATTAAACACAAAGACAAAATAAATGTAGCTTAGACAGAAAGTTTTAAAATTCTTTGAATAATTAGTTCTTTTTATATATATATCTTTATATATATATATATATATATATATATATATATATATATATATATATATATATATATATATATATATATATACAATATATATATATATATATATATATATATATATAACTAATTATAGCTCCTGAAAAAATAATTTCGGTTGAGCTCTCTGATTTGAGGTGTGAATTTGTAAACAGTGAACATTTAAGCTAATATTGCACGACTCTTCGGCAGAATTGAGACACTGTCAGTCACTGTGTGTTTATCTAAATCTAAAAATAAACACGCTTAAATTCACCTTCATCCCTGACAGTGCGCTGACGGCTTAGTGGGAGAAGTTCCGACTGACGCAAATTCAGTCGGGTTTCGATTCTAGCTAGAGGCAACCGGACGTCTAGCCACACTGATGAGCTGCGAAACAGTCTGTCTGTGGATGACAAATATATATATATATACATATATATAAAAACTGCGTCTAGAGATTATATGCAAAAGAGGTATTGTCAAATATTTTATGTAAAATTCATAGATATGTGTTATCCAATGAAATGATTTGTACTATTATGTATAGCGAGTAAGCATGAAAGCAATTAAGTCCCAATTTTCAATTTCAGATTGATATTTAGTATTTTTTCAGTAATTATAGCAATTTGAAGTGTCAAGAGATTATTTGCAAGAACTAGAATTTAGTACTATGGCTCGTAAAATATTACTAACAATGAATGAAAAGAACTATATAATAAAAGAAATTAGCAAAGAAAAGTCTTCGCTTCAAATTTCTAAGGATTTGAAAAGGGATCATAGAACAATCAAGAAAATATGTCAAATGGGAATTCAACCAAGGAAAAAAAAAGTCTCAGGCTGAATTCAGCGTTTTAACAAAGCGAGATCTATCACATATCCGAAGAGAATTAATAAGAAACCCAAATGCGTCAAGTGTGTTCATATTTGAGGACCCTGAAGCTCCTATGGTGTCAAGGGAACAAGGTGTAAAGCATTAAGGAAGTTTGCTGATGTAAAAAGTCAAATAAAGAAACCCATTTTAACAAAAAAAAAACATAAGGATAGAAGATTGCAGTGGGCCAAAAAAATTCATGAAAATTGATTTCAGTAACGTGCTTTTTACAGACGAATCAAGGATCACCCTCGATGGGCCCGATGGATGGGCTCGAGGATGGGTTTGCAAGCAACATGACTCAAGAATTTTTTTTAAACGCCAACAAGGCGGCGGTGGGATCATCATATGGGCTGGGATAATTGGTAAATAGCTCGAGGTCCATGTAAACTGAAAGACAGGGTTAAAATGAATTCCAAAAGTTACTGTGATTTTCTAGAGCAATATTTCCTCGAATGGCTTGATAACCAGTCTTTAGCCAAGCGTAAATCTATGATCTTTATGCAAGACAACGCACCAAGTCATGCATAAATGTTTACTGAATCCTGACTGAAAGAAAAGGGATTTGTTGAAGATTCTCTTATGGACTGGCCTTCAAATAGCTGTGACTTGAATCCCATTGAGAACCTGTGGAGCATCCTCAAGAGAGATATTTATTCTAATGGAAGGCAATTCAACAGCAAGTGTGACCTTTGGGAGGCAGTTAAAGTTGCTGCAAACACCTTACCAGATGCTAAAATTGCAAATCTAACATCAGATGTTGACAATAGGCTGCTAATAGTTATTGAAAAGAAAGGAGCATTTGTGCAATAAATTTTAGGAGGTTCTTATTATTTTTTGTTAATATATATCTTTTATTTTTATAATAAAATGTATTTTTTGTGTTTTTCCTTTAAGAAATTAACAAATTTAGTCTAAAATCTTTTCATATTTTTTTACATTAGTTTTACAAGTTATAATAATGTAAAAGTATCAAAATAAATAGTTGCAAATAAGCTACTGACAGTCACATTAGTCTGTTTTGTTAACTAGTAAAAAAATTTCCAAGCAAAAACAATAGTTTTCTCTATGACTATATATCTAAGTTAATAATATTGAGTAGAATCTAAACAACATCATAATAGGACTTTTAACATTAAAGACGCAACTCTTTATACCAATTCATAAATTGCATATAATATGTAGACGCAGTTTATATATATATATATATATATATATATATGTCGGGTGCAATGTGTAAATCGTCGGCATTTTATATTTTCAATTTCGCGTACGTGCGTCGATTGTGTTTGACATTGACGACTGTACAGCATAGCAGGGTCATTTAATCACAGTCAGTGAGAAAAATGATCCGTATGACCCCATTAATTCCGCTGGACATTTGGAAACGCCTTGCTCTACTGATTGTCTTTAGGACCGTATGCTTCAATACGATCATTTCAGAGTGTTTGGGTGTTAACAGGAGGACAGTGCTGCGGATTCAGAAGGAGATGGTTAAGTCTACAACAGCTCGGAAAGCTCACTCTGATCGATCTGATAAGAAAAGTACTCTCGAATTTGTAAGTTAAGTCCTAAGAATGAACATGAAGGCCTCCATCATGTGCCTTGAAGAGGTAGTGCAGCTCAGGTCAAGCTGATAGACCCTATGTCTGGCATCATCATTGCACCATGTCACGCAAGCAGGAGAACGCAGACATGACTGTCAAACAATTTCTGAGACGTCATCACCCATTACATCTCGCTACCTAACGCCCCAGCAACCACATTGATTATTATATGTGGGTTGTAATTGAGCAAGAGAGTCACAAAACTCTTTCTAACGCCAAAGTGAACTGAAGACAAGAATAATAGCAGCATTCACCGTGCATTTATGAATGATAATTGTTAATAGAGTATTTTCTTGCGGAAATCTTTGCTGATGTTTCTCAAATATAATAAATATATATGTCCATCAAAAATATAACACTTGGCTTTACAGAATCATGAGGATATGATGGGTTTTCTCTTCTAAATATCTTCAAAATATGCACTAATACCTTCTCTCTGACAGCAATCTAATTTAGAAACCCTCTACTTTGATAGGCTCTTAGGGTTTTTAATTGGTGATTAACAGTAAATAAAATATGCTTTCTTTTTCATCTATAATAAACTGTTTCCCTGATTCTGAAACTTACATCTGAATTAAACACAGACACAAATTAAGTAGGAAAAAACAATATTGATATAACTAAATACATGTCGTTCTGATTATTTCTAGTGAATAATTCCAACTGATAAGTCGGAGGAATTCGAAAACGGTGATTTTCAAGTAATTACAGATCAAACCAGGACTTATCTTGAATAATCGTTGTTCTGATCATTACTCTAGAGTAAAAGAGATAAGCAAATTATTCCGAACGAAGAACATTTCGTTCGATAAAAGCGAAGAATGGTGAATGTTATTTAATCTTATAGGGCTATGAATGCTAGCAGTTTCCTTACAGATGAAGAGGAAACTTGAGGCAACAGAAAATTGATTCTACAAGAGGATACTAAGAATAGCACTGACTGAAGTTGTCAGTAACGAAGACGTTGCAATGAAATTGGAAGAAAATCGGACAGAAATAAACAATTGATATTTCTGGGACACTTAATAAAGAAAGAGATTTCAAGACGTATTAAAGGCACGAAAATCAGAGAAAAACATCAAGTGTCTTATCTAATGAGGGTATTCAAATGAATTGCAGAACATGGTGTGGGAATGACAGGGATAATATATACCTTACTAAGAGCTATAAAAGATAGGAATATTTGAAGAGTTATTATTGTCCATGACCTGAATGAACAGGATAAACTGAAGAAAAAAGAAAATAATTACTGAGGACTAGAAATAGTCATTTCTAAATAGACATTTAAAATATAATCCGATATAAAAAAGGCGGTAAAATCACGAAATGACAATGGAAAAATAAAGAAACCTATAGTTCTTGCTTTTGTCGATATTTTTGGATGTGCAAGAGGTGTATAAAACAGTCATTTTTTATATGAAAGAGAAGAAACAAAGTAATTATTAAAATAATACGATTGTTTTGATCGGTAATTTTAATATGTATTATTAAAAAGAAACAGTCAAACTAAGCAAAAATATTTTTACAACTGTTACCAGGGATGAAAGCTTAATAGAACGGATCCAGATCAAGCTTCGTTTAACTCCTTGAAGAACACTTTACCGTATACAGCGATTGTAGCTGCTTGCGAGTTGGAGAGGTAATTTAACCGATAGACGATGGTTTTTCGGAGTGCCTAATTCGAATTCCAATTATATTGACTTACATTTAAATAACATTAGGAGACGTATGAATCTATTTCCTCCTCCAGCTCTGAGTTTAATACGAGGGATTTTATCTGGATATATAAATGTGAATCTCAAATAGCTGTTAATGACATATTAATTTTCATGAAACAATAGTTATTCAAACAATCCAAAATTATGACTATTCAGTTAATGAATTGGAGTCAACAGAACACTGTATGTTTGTCCATATAGAGATTCGATAATGTAACGCTGCTAAATCGCTGTTACACAAGAGAAAGCAGGCAATTCAGTATATGATAGCATATATGAAAGCGGGTCGTATTTCATGAATATATGAATTTCTTTTGCTCAAGATGCTATAAGAAAATTATTTGGTTGTCAGGGATGCCACAAACTAATAAATTGACATTTTTTAAAAACTTTTATGTGCTAGGTTTTCTCATTATATAGGCGATCATGGATTGACGCAACTTTCTTTTGATCTAATAATCTGTTAGACCATAGTCTGTTTGTTCTTGATCAACTGTTGTTTCATTAACAAATCCCATTAAGTACGTTACTTCCAGCTTCCATTTTTTCTCTTGCCTGCATGCAGTTTTAAATCTTCTAGTCCTTCTTTCTTTATTATATGCATCAGAAACTTTAGTGTTCTTTATATTCTTATCAATATAAGCTTCTTTATTGTTACTTTATTCCTTATAGCGTTGTAATTTCTCACTTATTCTGTTCATGGTGATCTTAATATTCATCGGTAGATCCACATCACTGTTGTTTAAAATATATTATTTTTCTGTGCGGAAAAATACCGGCAGAGTTTATTAAAGAATACATAGCAGCTCAGAAGATTTCCGTTCATTTCTTACTTATTTTCCTATTTCTTAATACTTTGTTTAGTTTCTCGAAGTTATAGTTCCTATTTTCTATGCTTCATCAAATTACTTTGTCATATTTCCGGTCATCTTTTATTACACTACATATATACTTAATTTTTTGTAGGTGTATTAAATCGCTGTCCCTCGTATGTAGTTCTAATAGTGGAAGATCTCTTTAATTGAGATCCATATATTCTGACTTCTTTCTCTTAATAGTTTTTACTTGCTCTCTGTTGTTACCTTGTTTAAGCATCCTTTCAGTTTCCTTTATGGTGTAGAAGAAACATAGCAAAATTAAAAGAATTATTACTTTAATTTGTTTACTAGTTATATAACAAGAACATACATTTTAACAAGACATGTGAAATTATTTATCTGGCACTGATCAATATATTTCGAATTGAGAACCACAGTACATTGAACTTAAACATCAATTCAAGTTCCATTAGCATTGCATAATTAGAAAGAATGAAAAATATGTAAAACACTTATGACAAAATGTGTTTATTATGACAATTGTAATCATGCCTTTGTGAAATATCTGAAAGTTCTAATGAAAATATAAGTAGTAAAAATTATTGTAGAAATTATTTACGGTTAATAATGAGTAGTTTGAAAAATACTAGAAATTACTTTTTATGATGTCTGAATTGGGAATTGCTTCATTTGTCGTAATTACATGTGGTATTTATTAATAGATCATATAACACATAAAGAATCGCTGATTTTTTTTTTTAGTTTTAAAACGTCTCTATATAATTATCTACTCCTCAGAATCAAACAAATTATAATTGTTTTAAAACATAATTGTGGAAGTAACTATTTCCATACCATTTTTCACCAAGTAGCACAAGTGAACACTTTCTTCTTCTATGTATCGCTTATCTTCAGGACATAGGCGATCATGACTCTCCACAACTCCCTATCTCCTGTAGCTCTTAACAATTTTCTCCGTTTCCTAAGGCTGCTACCGTCCGCACCGCCATCCATTGACACGAGCTTGCGTCCTTCCTCTATCATTTTTACTCTCAATATAAGCCGTGCGATTTAAGATTTCCAAGCTCTCATTCCTCATTATGTGTCCAAGATATTTCAGCTGTCTTTTTCTGATTCCGAGTATACGTGTCCTTTCTGCTGCCATTTACTTAATGAGGAGGCACGGTGGAGTAATGGATAACAGCTCGGATTGAGGAATCGTAGAGCCGAGTTCGAATTCCAGTCGAATCCGTTACATTCACTTACGTGCTAACACCCTTGGGAAAGGTGTGAATCCTCTTCTTCTCCCTCCAACTATGGAGGGAAAAGAAGAGGATTCACACTATAGCCTTGGATGGCAACTGGTCTAGGAGAAGGTCAACTCTGAATTCAAAACCATTCGGCGTCTGCACCGGCATCCGGCGGCCTCTTGGTTACTCCTGCCTCTGCGTCTATGGAAATTTTGCGGCAAGTAAGAGCATATTCCTCCCTCCACTGGGATAGCACGCGAGGTGTGGGGACCGCGTGTGAAGTTCAAACTCCCTTGTTACTCCGTTTCAAGAATTCACAGCCGTTGGAATCCGGAATGGCTGTCGTTCGTTTCAGCATTGGCGACGGATCGCCGTGCTTGGTCGGCTTTCGTTCTGGACGCGGTGAATTCCTTGGAAGGAGCCGGCTTAACCGATCCAGGGTGAATGCCGCAACATACATACATATTTATTTTATGATATCCTTGTCGATTATTCTCACCCCCAGAGCACCTTTGTAGAGGCACATTTCTGTTACCACATTTTTTTTATCTGTGTGGAGATTGTCCAGCATTCACCAGTGGTCTGTTCTTTTTTTCAAGCGATTTTTTCCCGTTTCTCAGCACCTTGCTAAGCTTTTGGAATACCTCTTTCCAATGTGTGTTTGGATCTGTGTTTAACTGCTTTCCAGACACTTAATCTTCTGCATCTGCTTGATGTTTATATCTGCGATCCGTAACTTGCATTCTGGGTTTATACTGTTAATGATGACCATATTTTCCCTCTTCTTGCATTTGATGTTTACTTCTTTTTCTGGCTTCCGTCCCGCCCATCATTTTTTTGGGATGTCCTGTAATTTCATTTGCAAGTCGATAAACACAGTTACATTTGCGGTTGTTATATTCTTAAGAATGCATCGTGCGGCGATAAGTCTTTGTGTAGTCTCTAGTTACTTTAGAATAGCGTATTTGTATTGATTCAATAAATTTGTAGACTAAACACATCCTTGCCTCATAACCCTTTCTATTGTTGCATAGCTACTAAAATCATTTTATTCTTGATGCTTTAGAGATGTGCTCTATTGATTCTCTGCTAAACCAAACATATAGAAACCATTAATATTAGTCAATTGAATTTACAAACTTAAATCCTATATTCTCTTCTTATAGAATTTGAAGATATTTATATATTAAATAATACATGAGATTTTCAAATCACATTAGATATTTTTAACATTTCCATTTATGTTCGTTTTCTACTCCTTCACATAATTCGATATCATTTTATCCGGAAATTGTTCCGGATATAATGATATGAAATTATAATAATTCTGTATAGCATAACATATAATTTAGAACATTATACATTGTTTGGTAGTCTAATGTTTATAGATGTTAAAAAAAAATATTAATTTGAGGTCATATTAAGTTTGGACATCATCGGGCTTATGAAAATAGATTTGTTATATTCCCTTAGTTTAGGTGGAGTAAACATAAGTATATTTTACATCTTCATCAACTACCACACGTATCATAAATAAATATAAATATTGAATAATTTCTTGGTATTAAAACATGGGATTTAAAGGAATAAAACTAAAAGAGAAAATCAGCTGATATACACACTCGGCGTTCACCTAAACACACACGTATTATATTATTATATTATAAATTATAGTTGTGTGTATGTTTTTAATTTTACAATCGTTCCTGTCGACCAAAACAAAAGGAAACGTGTTGCAATATTTCCATACATCATTTCCATTGAACTTCTATAATTAATTTCTACATAAAATTACAAAATAATCTCATATAGTATCTCTGTTTGCTCTCAACCGGATTATCATTTTTCAATTTTTTATATGTTTATGTATTTGTTAAGAAAGCTGAAAGAATATCCTATCAAATTTAAGTGCGAGAAAGAAATGAAATAATTGCATGGGCCGATTTGTTTAAACGTTAGCGTGTCAATTACACACGAAAGTCAAGTTTGGAAGACAATCACATAGTGGAGCATTTGGGGGAAGTGTTTAAAAATGTTTACAACGGGTTGAAGATAAAAGTACTCACATGCGTCAATCTCCTGCAGACGGAAATATAGCAAAAATAGAATGCTGTTTGATCAGGATCGTAGACATACACTGTATAAGATTACCACATTGTTATAATATTCCTTTCCTAGATGCACACATCATTTATTTACACACGCATATATTTATACACTCTCATCTTTAAATACGGTGGATTGAAAAAGTCTATACCCCCTTTGAAAATTTATATATTTTGTATAATTTAACAGGGAACAACGCATTTTTCAATTCCAATGATTGTCAAATAATAAGCAGATCCATCACACCTTCCTTTGATATAAAAATTACATTTGAAAAATTTCACACTGATTCTTAAAATCATATAACTTAGAAAAATGTATTTGCAAAAGTTTACACCCCCAGATATTATACTGCGTTATCACGTAGTTTATAAGTATACAGTCCAGAACAATCAAAATGACATGTGCGTTCTACCATAACAAACAAACTTGGACAGTCTATTAGTTTGCTATATAATGTGATTTAACTAACTACAAAATCATCCACCACATGCTTTCTTGTTATGTTGGCCTTTGGACTCTGACTGTAAACACAAGGTGTCCAACTCGGGAAAGAAAATAGTCAAGACACTGTCTCATGAATTTATAAAATTTATTATTCAAAAAGTACAATGAAAATAATGGCTATAAAAAGATTGAAAAAAATTAGAATTGCCTCTAAGCACTGTTAAAATTGTAGTTGTTACTGCACAAAACCACTGCTACCCTACCAAGATCTGGGAGACCGAGCAAACTTACCAGAAGAGCAAAATCGAAACTGATCCGCGAGGCAACCTCCAACCGTAGTGCAACACTGGAAGACTTGAAAACTTCAGTTTCCAGTACTGGGACCAATGTCAGTGCATCTACAGTTTCCAGAATATTACACCGGTTTGGCCTGCAAAGGAGGGTATCTAGAAAAATCCCCGTCTGAAGTCTATGCACAAGCAAGCTAGGCTAAACATTGCCAAAAGTCACATCAATGATTCCATGACCATGTGGCAAAAGATGTCGTGATCAGATGAGACCAAAGTCGAGTTATTTGGAAAAAATGCGGAACGCTACGTTTGGCGGAAAAAAGAACTGCTCACCAACCTCATTACACCGTCCCCACTGTAAGGTATGGCGATGGCTCGATCATGCTTTGGGGATGTTTTTCAGCTGCAGGGCCTGGAGAGCTGGTTACCATCCAATGTGTCATGGACAGTGTCAAGTACCAAGAAATATTGGAGACAGACCCGCTGAAGTCTGCTAGAGCTCTGGGGTTGGGTCGCAATTTCAAGTTTCAACAAGATAACGACCACAAGCATGTGTCAAAAAGCACTAAAGCTTGGTTTGCCCAGCAAGAAAATCACAGTTCTGGAGTGGCCAGTCTTCAGAGCTCAATCCTATAGAAAATCTATGGCGAGATTTAAAGCTTGCTGTGCACCGACGTTCCTCATCCAGTCTGACACAGCTCGAGAATTTCTGCAATGAAGAATGGCAAAAACTCGTGGAAGGCTATCCGAGCCGTCTTCAGGCTGTAATTGACACAGCAGAATCAGTATTAGCTGAAGACATTCCAAAGGGGTTTAAAGTTTTGCAAACCATTTTTCAAAATTATCTTTGTTTAAGAACCAGTTTTACATTTTTCAAATGTATTTTGTCTAGTAAATAAAAGTGTGATAGATCTGCTTATTAAAACAAATTATTGGAGTATAAATATTAATTTTTCCTATCAATATAAACAAAATACATCCAGTTGTCAAGGGGGCGCAGACTTCTGCAATGCATTGTACTTAATATATATGATTGCCTCGCTCATATTAAATGTTCACAAGTGACTAGACATTTCGACATACTAATATCTCTCTTTGCTAGTTGGACCATACTAAATTTTACTAATGTTATAGCCATTAATGTGATCAATGTGCCTTCTTACTTAGAATTCTACATTTTATGGGACTTAAACACGAACGAATAAAATGAGCTTTATGTGGAAATTTCCATCCGTTTTCCAGGGATCTAGTCACAGAAGGTAAGTTATATCTATAACCATAAAAAATTAAAACTTTCTTAAAAACGAACTGGGTAGATTTTGCTTAAATATAATTAGCTATTATATTGAAGAATTTATTTTAAAAAAATGTTATAAATATTTGCAGTGGTGGAAATTCATTTACATCTTTCGAAAATATCAATAAACAATAAACTTATGGTTCGTTCTTGATATTAAATTGAGTTTTAGTGTGTAATTGCCGCCAAATGTCTTCAGCATATATGTTGGTAACATTGAAGTTAATATAGAGACAAATGTCTACAGAAGGAGGCTTCTACATAAAGGAAGGAACATAACAGAGTAAATGGACATTCTTGTCACACATGATGAAGATAGAGTGTCAATATACTCCAGGATATAACGGGGGCAAGAGAAGCTGTGGCAAGCAGCGAGTAACCTGCATAATTAGCGAAAATGAACTGAGAACGGGAACTGGGATAGATAATAGGGAGATAAATGTTGTTTAGAGCTAAAGATTATATAACATTGAGGAGAGTCGTGATCGTCTACGAACTGAATGAAGACAGCAATAAAACAAACATTCATGGCGGAAAGTGAAAAATACCTAAAGAGACTGGCTAGAGAAAAATGTTTATAGAAAAAGAACTAAATTGCGGCTTTTAAAAAAGTAATGGGGACAAAAATAATTGTACAATTGGGTTCAAAATTTGAAAACGGAGTAAAGAATCCAGAGGTGTAAGCTGATCTGTAAAAAACTATGTATCAAGTAGATTATTATAATACATCTGTTATATATATATATATATATATATATATATATATATATATATATATATATATATATATATATATAAAGTGTATGAATATACGCACACACAAATATACACACACACATATATAGATTTATCTGTTTAAGGAGATGTGTTTATACATGTGCACGCAAGAGTGGGTGAGAGAGAGGCCAGTTAAAATTGAAGTGCCAGCGTCTTCTCCGATTAAAGAAAATATTTTCAGTGAAGTCTTTGTAAACTGATATTTTCTTTTCGGTAACTGGACATAAACAAGATGCATTGCATGTTCCGTTAATGGAAATCGACCCAAAACGCCTTCATTGCCACCGATTGGAACTGGAAATTGAAAGCTATTTCGTGTAAAAGGTGAGAGCAGAAGCGAATATATACATTGTGGAAGTCTGTCACACACACACACACACACACACACAAACACACACACACACACACGTATATATATATATATATATATATATATATATATATATATATATATATATATATAGGATTAATCTGAGTAAAAGTTTCATGACATAGCTGATTGCTGTTATATTCAACATATCCACTCCAGAGTTTCGTAGGCGGACATGCCTCATGTCCATTATTCAGGATATATCAGCGATATATTGTATATATTTTTAATTTTGCCGTTTTTAGAAATATATGATTGGTGTCAGTTTTTCTTATATATATATATATATATATATATATATATATATATATATATATATATATATATATATACACAAGGTGTCCATAAAGTTCGTGTGCACTTTAAAGTTATAAATTTTTTAAAGTGCTCACGAGCTTTATACACACCGTCTGTGTGTGTGTATGTATATATATATATATATATATATATATATATATATATATATATATATATATATATATATATATATGTATATATATAGATAGATATATCGATATTTCATAATTTTCCTTATATATATATATATATATATATATATATATATATATATATATATATATATATATATATATATATATGTATGTATAAAATGTATACTGGGGCAGCAACCTTGCCTTGGATTATAACAGAGAACGAGAATTTCATGAATACTTTATTTACTTTTTCTAATAATATTTTCTTACATATTTTTCGTTTGTTTGCCGTATTACAAATTGAAATTGGCCGCAGTCTCAAATGCCGCCAGGACTTTCGGCCGCTTTGTTATCTAATTTCAAGGTGTTTTGTTATGTTGTTTATCACTTTTCATGTTTTTCCCCTTAAGACATAGTTTTTGTGTCGTCTAAATACTTGTAGTTTTATTCACGATGTGAGCATGGTAGCGATTATATTTTCAAAATCTCAAATACCTTTTTCCTATTCTGAATAATGTGAATTTTTTTAAGTTTTAGGTAAAGTGCCTCTCTCGCAGCGGGATGTTTTCGGTAACATCACCTTTATTCGACGTTAGTGTTATCAACCAGAATCTTCTTTATGGGTTGTTGTGAATTATTATTGACTAAGTTCTTGTTTATTACCGTTTCTTCAGTTAAGTGACCCAAGGGTCCTCTTATCAACGAGGTGGCAGTAGAAAATCGCTAACTTCGTTGTCACTAATCAAAATTAACATACCTGAAGAAGGATGTTTAAGCAATTCAGCATTGATTAGGGCGTTTATGATTTTACCTAATTAGCGCTAGAATAGCCTGATAGGTGGAAGGGTCAGAGGGTTCACAAGCTCTAACATACTTACAAGTGAATCTTCATATTCTACTTTTCTAGACTTGATAACAATGGTGGATTAGAGAAAATTACAACTGACTCTGAAATACATCTCGCTTTCAAAGACCAAATACGAGGAGTTGTGGCTGGGTTAGGAGGTGATGTGGGGTGAAGTGTCCAAGTAAAGCCGAAGTCAATACCTATTATGCCAACCTATTATACCGACTCGGAGTTTTATTCCAAGCGCAACATTCGGGTGCTGAGATAATATGTCAAACGCAATATTCAGGTGTGCGATAATATCTCTCTCTCTCTCTCTCTCTCTCTCTCTCTCTCTCTCTCTATATATATATATATATATATATATATATATATATATATATATATATATATACACGTTATCTGTCTGTTATATAACACTGCGCACTGCTTTTATAACAGCAACACTTTATGCGCAATACATACACACATGTATACACACACACACGCACACACACACACACACATATATATATATATATATGCAAATATATATCTATATATATGCATGTATGTATGCATATATATATATGCATGTATGTATGTATTGCATATAAAGTGCTGCTGTTATTGAAGCAGTGCGAAGTGTTATAAAACAGACGTATAAAGTATATAAATATATATACATATATATATATATATATGTGTGTATATATATATATATATATATATATATATATATATATATATATATATATATATATATATATATATATATATAAATGTGTGTGTGTGTGTGTGTGTCCGTATGTGTGTGTGTGTGTGTGTGTGTTTAATATATAATTTTGAATTTATGTCTGTAGTTTTCAAAATTGTGCATTCGGATTTAGAAATATATATATGATTGCATGCACGGCTATATCAAAATATATAGATTTGTATGTTAATTTAAATACGATTCTCACTGTCTCTCTCTTTCTCAGTATCTATCTATCTATCCATCTATATATGTATCTATCTTGCGATATCTTTTGAGATATCTTTTGAGATTTACTGCAATACTTTGAGTAATTTCTGTGAAATGGATGAACGCAAAATATTTGCAGAGAAATGCACACAAACCACTACACAGAGACAGGAAGAATGAAATGTTATCCAATCACTCAAATGAAAAATGCTTAAAAGACAACATTTCGACGTCAATATCAGTAGCCCTCAGATTATGTTGGCAAGACAAATGTTCTTTTAAACCAAAATAATATTATCTTCTTAAAAGTTTTAACACCAATGACAAGTAGTAAGAACAAATAAGGAAGCAATTCCGTTACGTTTAACTCTTAGTAAGAATAAGTTACTAAGGATTATGGAAACGAATTCGTCAACAACGCACACACATTCCTTGTTTAGTACATTCCAGTGCTTCTGATTTTAATCAGCTATGTTTAGCAGTCACATTTTTCAAGAAACATTCCTGACAATTCCGTTAAATTACGAATTAAATTACTGGGATCTAGTGTCTATAACAACTTATACAAGGCTTACATTTACATACCTGTTAAACCTCCTATTTAGCACATTTCCATACTAAATGTAGAATATCATATATATATATATATATATATATATATATATATATATATATATATATATATATATATATATATATATATATTATAAGATTAAAGAAACACCATATATATATATATATATATATATATATATATATATATATATATAAAACCGATCAATATATATAACACCGATCAAAATAAAAATCAAAAATACATAAATACGTAAGATAAAAAAAATAAAAATAAATAAATACAATCAAAATAATTTGACCCAAATAAATAAACAAATGAACGACTTCCGGTAAAATAACCCCCAAAATAGACTACCCTCAATAAGCTATATAAACAATTTTTTACTACGTTAATAAAAACACCGATCAAAATAAAATAACAATAAATAAATATATAATATAAAAAATAAAAATAAAATTAAATAAAAACAAGCAAAATAATTTGACACAAATAAATAACTAATCAAATAAACGACTTCCGTTAAAGTAACCGCCAAAATAGACTACCCACAATGCACCACTGATCCGTAATATAAATAGCCGAGAAAAATAACAGCACTCGTGGCCTGACGATTGCATCTAGCATGAAACAGACTGTCGCCTCTAAGTGTTGACTTCTATGTTCACTTTCATATATATATATATATATATATATATATATATGTGTGTGTGTGTGTGTGTGTGTGTGTGTGTGTGTGTGTGTGTGTGTGTTCTCTTTTGAAAATATTAAAATAAAATTAGAAATAAAGCATTACTAAAATTATATTAAAAGTTTACTTAACTTTTAAATATCAGCTTTTTGTTTTTTTCCCCGTCTTCGAATTCTCCTGGTTATGACCACTCATGAAGGGGTTATTTTTTTAACATTGGAAATATCATTAAAAAAACAAAACCCCTTTACGAGTGGTCATTATGTGTATATAATGCTGAGTACAGTTTTTTGTTTATTAATCTTATTCTTCAAAAGAATAGAGTATACTAACATTATATTACATTATTAAACAACATCCTTATTTGCAATGGTTTTTGTCGCTTATCAGGCAAATTTGATGCGCCGTGAGTAAATGACACTGATTTTCATGTAAAAAATCTATTAGACGGCCATTTCAGTTTGGTTTTATTAGAGAATATTTTGTTTTAATCAAAGTTTCTTGAAGCGATGGAAAAAGCTCGTAATCATTTGGTGCCCGGTCAGATGAAAATGACGAGTGAGATGTAACAGTGTAATCAATTTTCCCATTTATTTAGTGTAATATTCTTGCTTTTTGAGGACTTCTTTTAATGGGGAAAACATGAATCCTTTAATCCATCGTGTTCACTGCTAATAACGTACAGAAATCTCGGGTGTTCCAGTGTACTTCAAATTTACTCTTAACCTTCAGTTATAATTCTTAGTTAGGATGGTATGTTAGTTATTACATTGGGTTCCTATAAACAAATCTGACTTCTCTCTTGAACTAAAACATTTAGAATTACTATTGGTATTTTGTTTCAATATAGCCCAATGTTTCGACTTAGATTTAAACAACATTTCTTTGTTATATAGGCACATCAGTAGTTACGGTTAATAATAATGAAAACCTAATTGACACAGACACGTTATATCATTCAAAACAGTGTGTTTTCTAATCAATCAACTTAATACATATTCACTTTTCTTTTATTTATAGGCACATCTTGCAAATTCAAGGCATTTTACATTTTACTGACAATTTAGGCTGGTATATTGTTAATTAATATTCATGTATTAACGTAATTCTCTCATTTCTACTTCATTCAAATGTTATTTTATTATGTTTGTATATTCGTATGTAACACATTTTTATTTCAAAATAATCCGATTATATCCATTACATCCTTAGACTTTTTGTATTGATACTAAAAATACAGCATTGATTTCTATTTATAGAATCAGCCTAGTTTATTTACGAATATCATAATTAAACATTCATGTTGGATTTTAGCGGAATATATTTGGATTCTATTCTGTGTACATAGAAATTCTTAATGATATCTCACAGAATACCAGCAAGATATTGCATCGTATTTATTTGGAAATAGATTTTAGTGTAAGGTGAAAATATCATTCGGTAGATAGAGACTCTTTGTCAAGGAAAACATTAAATGAGCATTAATAATTATGATTTACAAGTGTTTACGTAGTATGATCTCTGGAATCCATTATGATTTTACTAATAAAAATCATTAATTTTGTTTTCTTTTTTAGGGGGAGGGGGGAGCTGTTGTAATCGTACTTAGTCATCTCGTTATGTTAGATTAAACGACTACTTCTTGAATATTATTGAATTCCAGCAGTGTAACGACCCGACATTGCTGGGCAAAAGAATTCATTTTTATTTACTGATAGGTTCACCCAAGACAAGGCCCAAGAGACACATAAGATAGAGGGATACCGAGTGAGATTGTAAGAGAGTGGAAAGTGTGAGGTAAGGGAGTATAATGAGGACGAAGAGGATATATATCCGTTAACCCTTGACCTCAAGAAACCAAGATTGTAGTTCCCAGTGAAAATGCTCTCGTGATTTTGTCCCACGAAGTAGTAATTCTTGGGATGTAGCTTGATCAAGGCTCTGTTTCTAGCTGGAAGTCATCGGCTGGAGTTTGAATTGTAGAGAGAATGGCTTTGCTATA
>OZ038475.1:137173221-137185721 GCA_964036315.1 Acanthosepion esculentum | reverse complement strand
TTGGTCGACCATATTTGTTAATCGCCAAAACTCTCAATTTTTTTTTAATCTGCAAAAGAAATTAAATCCATGTGAAAAAGAAGTAAAACAAAAAAGAAAGAAAGAAAGTGTAAGCTTGTATCTGTATTAGAAGTCCTTATACCGAAAAATTCACCTTATTTATTGAATGACCCTCGTATATATATAATTATTGATTTAAAAACAAGATTAATTGATTGATTGATGGATTTGTTTCTAACGGTGTTTTTTTAAAAACATTTTTGAAGTTATTGAAAGCTCAGACGAATTTTTGGTGAGATTAAATTCTGATATGTCTTGCTTCTTCAACCATAACTCGGAGAAGAGGCGAATATAACTAACTTGAAATGGAATTCTGCCCTCTGAATTCAAAATCCGAAACTTTACTCGTTTGGCATCCATTCCATGGTTACAGCACCTGAGATTCCCTTGTGGTCATCCATCTAGGTGTTGACCTGGTCCAATGTTGCTTAACTTCTGTGTTCAGACTAAAACCGGTGTTTCAATGTGATATAGTTGTACACTCTTAAAAAGAAAATGGAGCAGCGTTTCCAAAAGTGTTTTCATCATTATTACCATCTTCCGGACGTTTTAATTTACTAAAAGGGACAAATACCTAACAATTTATATATGCAATTTGAATTTAGTTAAGAGATTTCTATTCCCATTATACGTTTCTGATGTTTCCTGTTTCGCTGCTTCCTACCTACAATTTGGCATAATGGCAATAGTTATTTGCTGTTTATCTCTGCCATATAATTTATCGACTTCGAAAATCGTGCTAAGGAGCAACTCAGAAGGGTCAATGATCTTGATGTGTCACGATGGCACACTGCCAAATACCGTACTTGAGGGTTCCTAAGGTGAGAGTTAAGTTCATCTTTTATTGACTTATGTCTTGAGATTCTGGGCATTCATCACTTATTTGCTCGATTAATTTGAAATGTTTTTCCGCTAAATATACGCTAATCAGTTTCAGTAGCAGAAAAAAACGATTAAATAATCAATCAAAATTCAACATCTTATCAAAAAATGGGCCTGTTTACATCTTTTTAATGATGTTTAAAATGATGTCTGTGTGTGTGTGTGTGCTCACGTGCGTGCACTTGCACATTCGCAAATGACTACGTGTGCTAAAACGAATTTCATGATCAGAAAGTGAAAGTCACGCACTTATAGCCGAGTGCCGTGGGTGTTACTTCTGGGTGTGAACGTGCTGGGGAATAGATCGCGAATTTCTGCCACATAGAAATATACCTAATACCAATCCACGACTTGACCGAAGAAGTGTTAGACAAACTGGGTAGATGGACATTGTCAGAAGTCGACGATCGCTCTGCTAGCGCGAAGGCAAAATTCATTCAGACCAAGGTTGTTTATCTACGCTGGTGACCACGACAGAATGTTTCGGTCTCTTCCAGAAACTGTAATTAAGACACACACAGACTAGTTGCAGTATAAAACACAAGTTGTCTCATTCGGTGTTAAATCCAACAGAAATGTTCCCGAGAACGTTATGTCTTCAAAAAAGGATTACCAATCCTCCTTAACAGACAGCTGTGTTAAGAATCGATTATCGTGTAATTATATATATATATATATATATATATATATATATATATATATATATATATATATATATATATATATATATATATATATATAAACTTTCAAATAAATGAGCACTTATACATTAAAAGTTGAATAGGTTTTATACAATAAAAATTAAAAATAATTTAATATTCAAGATACACACATGAATTCTATATACACACACACACACACATATATATATATATATATATATATATATATATATATATATATATATATATGTAGTATTTATTGGAAAGCGCTTAATATTAGTGATAGAGAGATAACATATTCATTTGTATAGATATGAGTTTTAACTCAGGGTTACAAACTAATATATACATATAAAGTGAACCTAGGGTTATAAAATCATATCCATACAGCAGCTTGTATATATAATATATATATATATATATATATATATATATATATATATATATATATATATATATATATATATATATATATATTATTTGAGTCTTAATTTTTAACCTATAATTATTCGGAATGAGTTCACATTTTTCAGTAGCTATCCCTGTTTAAACTATCTTTTTTCATCAGACAGGAATATTAACGTCAGCCATGCTAGATCATCGAAATATTATTTTACAAAATTGTACTTCACAATAATGATTAAAACTGCATTCCATTTTAACTCTTATTATTCAGTCGTACCAATATTTTTTTTTTTTGCAATTTTACTAGTAAATATTTAATTATATATTCATCGATTTATAAATTAATGTTACTTAACGGATTATGGATTAATTTTTTTTCCACGTTTATAATCTGAGTGTATTGGGTTTCAACAAAATAGATCGATTTATTATTTGCACTACAATTTTAAGAAAATTCTTTAAATTTGTTTTTCAACATTACATTATTTTTAAAACTTTTTGTTACGATTCCGATTTTGATGAGTTTTCAGATTAATTTGACTCAGTTTTCACTCTCATCTATTTTATATCAATATAGGCAATAATTTAAATATGTAATATTCGTTATAGTTTGTTGTAGATGTGGGACTAAATAAGCCATCTAATATATCTACGAAAGAACTTTTTCTTCTATGTGCCGTATCACTCTTCAAAATATCTTTATCATGGTAGCTCGTAAAATTGTTTCTCTTTTTGCTATATATCCACCTTTCTGCTCGGCCATCCATTCACACAGACTCGTCAGGTAGGTTATGTGTTTTTTTCCTCTGTTCAACTTGCTTTCAAACTGTTATGTGAGTCTCAACATATCAAAGTTCCCATTCCCTTTTATTTTTTTTCTAAACTTTTAACTGTCTCTTCTTGATGTCAATAATATGTATCTTGTACCCCATTGTCTCTAGAACTTCGCCCTAGCTCTCAATATCGGTCCATGTTATGCTCAGGGTCCTTCTCTAGTACCTTATTTCTGTTGTCTCAAGTTTCTTTTCATCTAGGAGGAGATTGTCCAGTATACAGGAGATCTGCTTTTATATAACATTTCAGTACAATTTTTTTTGTTTTAAAATACTTTGCTTAGCTTTTGGAAGGCAATTCCGCTGTCCGAATGCGCCTCCAGACTCAAATGTTGTATTTTCCGTCTGTTGTTAAAAAACCTTACCAGATTTTTAAATGGTTTTATTTTTTTGATTTCGGTATATCCATTTTTAATTGTACATTGAGCTGTTCCTTTTTCTAACAAATATACATTTAGTTTTCTTACTTTTTTTTAATTGTTCCCACCCAAACAAGTCGATAATGCCACTAAAACACAGGGGGTTACAGTGGGTGAAGGAGAATAAGAATAAATTAGTGCGGAAGATTGAAGGAAGAACAATAATGGAACAGCGTTCCTGAAGAGAGTAGATGGCGATTTATGTCGCATTTAAATGTTTGAAGGTTGTATTCATTAAGGAAATGGGATGGGGGTCCCACTGGTATGAAGTGCCGGAAAAGTAATATTTATAAGTAGAAGTGGCGATTGTATCTAATTATTTCAACAGTAAAACGGTGAGACCTTGTTACCAATCTAGTCGCATGCTTCAATTTCTGTATTCGAGTTACCATGGGAAAATCTCATCCGAAGAATTGTCATGAAAACAACAAATATATAAAAACAACAAATATATAAAATAGAAAGTAAAGACAGAGGAAAGCCAACTTATATCGCCGAGAAAGTGGCTAAATTCGAGGTACCTGATCAGAATAGACTTAGTAATTGATTCGATAAAGTCGTACCACTTCATGTCATTGGAAAATGTGAAACTAAGAATGAGCAAAGTTTTATTTTCTTAGAGTTTAGCATCAGCCTTAATGATGGCAGGCATAAAAGTTTTCCTCTGGTAATTGAAATCAGTTTTGTTTGGAGGCGTTAAAATTTACCAACTTTTTCTTGCCCCAGTCAAACACTGACTGGACGTACTTTTCTAGAGCACTTGCCAGGTTTACTTTGTTGGGTCTGTCACACTTATTACTAGAACTGTAGTAAACGGTTGTGTCATCTACATAAACACCTACGTGGGAACATTGAAGAGATCATTGATGAAGATCTGAAGCAGCGGAAAACCAAGCATGAAGCCCAGGTGGACCCCCGCGTTAGTAAGATATGATCTGGAAGACTGACCGTTCAGCAGAGCATTCAATAAACAATATGATAAAAGCGGGAGTATTAAGCTGAATATTTGTCCCCTGACACTGTAGCCCTTGACCTTGCGGAGATTACCAAAATGCCAAATCCTGTCGAAAGTCTTCGAGATATCTAGCGCCACAGCCCGAGCCTCGCTTTTCTTATGTAAAGCTTGATAGAAAAATTAAGTGACGGCTGTTAACCCGTCGTCTGTAGAATATGGCGAAACGGAAGCCATACTGATTGTCTGAATGTAGATTTTGCAAGGTGAGTTGCATAAAGAATTCGGCATTGCAGTTGATGTAAATATTTGCTTCTCGCTTTCCTAGACTACCGTATATGAGAGTTCTTATTGTTTCCTTTCCCTGAGGGCTATCAACAAAATGACATCTGTATATCTGATATTGTTAATATTTGGCCTAACACAATGAATCTTGTAGGGCTTTAAATTCTCTCAGAATCGGTTCACTTTATAGGCTGAACCTGCCTGGTAAGAAGAAACATTCTTGTCGTATATTCATTTCCATTTTTTTTATAGTTGCTGATATCATTTTCTATCCGTATATTGGAGATTTTCTCCCTTTATAGATTCTGGATTATTTTCATATCCTTCCCGTATATATTGAGGTGACCTAGCATTTCCACCTGTTCTTTGTTATGTAATTTATCAATGACATTTTCCTAATCTATAAAATAAAGGTTCACAAACTTCTCCATCTGTATGACCTTTTTGTCTATCATTCGTTGCCTCGAAATCCTTGTTTTGTGTTTTAAAGATCCCGCACTGTTCTAGTCATGTTTCCCGTCTAATTCTACTATTTATCATAGTTCGGGTCTTACATTTTGTTCCACTGGTCATTCGATTAAAATTTCCGTTCATTTGCAGCTGGATTTTTAGGCAGTGACATGAAAACATATCTAAGATCTTCTGATAAATCATCAGTGTTGTAGATTTGATTTATGTTTATAATATCATTGCCTAAATTATGTCAAGCCACCGCATATCTAATAAGATAACGTCTGGTATTGCTGTCTTGCTTCTGTTCAATTTGGCCAGTGCTGATTGCATATCAGATTTTAATATTTGTGGTCCTTCGATATCTCTGTGTATTATTATGTTGTTCTCTTTCCTCGTGGAAGATATCTCCGATGTATTCACCCATTCTCTGATGAATATTGTTTTCTCTAATTTCATTCTCTTCCTTTGATTTAATGCACCCTATTGAGTATCTCGTCTTTTGAACTGTTCTCGTATTTTTGCATGCATATCTCCTTTTTCTGTGATAACAATTCTTTCTATGTCTGCATATTTCTCGTAGATACGTTTCTCTTTCGATTGCCCATATTTGTTCTTGATTTCTTCGAGTCTTATATTTTGTTTATATCTCCTTCTTATTATGTCGAGAGAAACAGAGGAGTGTATGTTTTCGAAGGTTTCTTTGTATTTATCGCTATATAAGCAAGGATATACATTCGATATATCTCATCTATGCTTATTGAAATTGTGAATTACTTGTGCATTGCATCACACAACGAAACAGCGTTATAGTTAAAACTTAAACGATGTTGAAAGTCGCCAATAGCAACTTGCTTTAATGATATAGAAATTTAAATAGAAACTTTTTAAAACACGCAAACAGGGCAATATTCTATCGGTGCATTTATACTGATATAACGACAGCCATGATTTCTTTCTGAAGAAAAAAATTAGCGTCCATGATTTAAAAAATTCTGAAAGACGTACGACGTTTTTACTTCTAATAATGAATGATTGCTTACATATGCATTGGTGATATCGCGCAGGGAACAAAACACGTCGGCTAAGATAAGTCTCTCTTTCATATTTTTTCACACACACACACTCATATATATATATAGTCTTGGCATCCCCAGATAGATTGTTTCGCTGTATCACAGCTCATCAATGTGGCTAAACGTCCCGTTGCCTCTAGCTAGAAACTCGTCTGAATTATCGTCAGTCGGAGATTCTACCACTAAGCTGTCAGCGTACGGCAGGTATGAAGATGAATTTAAGCGTAGTTATTTTTTAGATAAACAAACTGTGACTAACAGAACTCTATTCGCTTAACTGAAGAGTCTTGCATTATTAGCAGTAATATTCACTGTTTACAAACTCACACTTCCTCCCAAGATAGCTCAACCAAAATAAATTTTTCAAGCTTATATATATATATATATATATATATATATATATATATATAGAGAGAGAGAGAGAGAGAGAGAGAGAGAGAGAGAGAGAGTGAGAAAGAGATTGAATGTGTAAATAAATAGTTAATATAGTGTAAATAAAATCAAACGAAACATCAAGGAAATATTATAGACCCTGTGATATATACACCGAAAATATTGATTAATGCCACAGAATAAAAATATTGATGACTTGATCACCAACAACATGATTTCACAGATCGGTCTTCATTGATGGAAACATTGCATCTGAAGTTTTAATGAACGCTTTTGATCATTCTTTTATTTTTTTTAAATTTTTCACACTAAGGATCCAACGATCCTTGAATGCTACGGCAAGCAGAAACATGACGCAGGTGTCGTCCGAAAAATCATGAATTGAAAATTAACAAATATCTCAGGGGGTGGAGGTCGTTGTCACTGACCTCTTGTTCAATGTCCGTAGATATCAGACTTTTCATTATTTTTTGTTTTGGTCTATATTTAGAATACAGCTTACAAAAGAAAAACCAACATTTCAACATTAAAATAATTTCATTAAAGATGTATGTACTTGAAACAACGTAACATTCTATTCGATGTTTTCATTAAGCATTACAAGTTTGCTTCGACAATGGTAACTCATTGCATTAGACATCTTAAAGTCTTATTATCACTTTGATTCAGTAAAAACATAATGGCTTAGCATTAAAATTTTCTGCTACGTTCCATATAGTGTAGGTAAATAATTTACATCAGAAGAATAAATAATGAGAACTTCTGTATTTCTGTTATCCTTTCATCAAGCAGATATCGTTAACATTCATCAAATGATTACATGAATACAAGGAATAATCTAAGATTCAAAATCATTTCTGTTAGCAGATACAGGTAAAAACCTTCGTTATCTGCACGTTAAATATATATTTTTATTTCTATAATAATTTCACTAGAAGCAAAACGTTAATGCCATTAAGATGTATGGGGTTAATGGAAGTGAAATAGAATGAAAAAGAATTTAGAAGGACCTGGAAACTCCACCCTAAACATAGAACAAGAGATACACCTCCACTTCTGTTTAAAAAAAAACGGGTAAGGTTTGTGAATCGGACGATAGGCGAATATAATCATATTATAAATTAGAGATTAAATATTTGTTTGGGAATACTGGTTTCTCAGTGACATTTATTAGTCAAAAAAAAGAAAGAATGAGATCGATTTACTTTAATCGTAACATTGTTACGCTAATTTGCAGTGTATCACCCGTACTCAGTTCGCATTAAAATTCTTACATTTAAATAGACGGTAGATTTTGTCAAATTTATCAAGCCAGTTTCGAATGGAGCATGTAAAATTACACGTAAATATAAGTATTTTGAAAATTTTTAATGCGAACTGATTGCGGGTGTTACACTGCAAATTAACCCATTGTACTAAGTATTAAGAATTTTAAAATATTCCTTGAAATATTCATACTGAAATTTATCACGAAATACTTCTTGCATCTCCTGTCAATAGCATTTATATTTCAAGTATTAAAAATATTTTTAAATAAAACAAAACGATTTTATATTCAAGTTGACTTCAAAGTTGTTCTCAGAAGACCGGTATGAAGTTATGACGAATTCCTGAATCTACCTCTGTTTCAACATGGGTCTGACATCATTCAAGAACCTTGATTTATTCTAATACATACCTCTACATATTTCTTCACATAAATTTCCACGGCCCTGTAATAGACATCGGTGGAGTCGCATTCTAATTAATTTTCAAATCACAAATTTAATTTCTTGCTCCATCAGCATGTTTATTTTTTCAAACCAAATAAATCGGAATTAATTTTACATATATATATATATATATATATATATATATATATATATATATATAGTAACGGTAATAAATCCGTATGATCCAAATAGATCCTAGTAATATAAAATATTAAAATGTGATCCAAAAAGAGTTCAATGCATTTATTTCACAGTGAAATAATAGTACACACTAAAATCCAAAATTACCTCATAGGGGGAATAGACCTATTTCAACCGATGAAAACTTCGTCAGTTTTATTCAACCCCGGTATATAAACTGAGTTATTGTCGGAATTAGAAATTTAACTGTCACAGCTGCCGAAAAATTAATACAGAATTTATCCATTCCAATGTTTGAGTCATACGTAAACCACAGTGACAGTGGTCAGGAGAGGGTGGAAAGTACAAGCCCTAAAGGGAAGAAGTTTTATAAAATTAAACACGGATATTAAACTTAAGACATTCAACTGGAGTTATATGGAGGATGAATTCTTAATCTGAACGAAAAGGTATTGATTTAAATATATATATATAGATAAGTATAGGTATAAAAATACAAATTATTTAAAAATGCTTTTCCAAACATAAATTACAATTAAAATAATTTATATTAAATAAATTAATAATAAGTTATTTTTAGACAATTTATATTAAGTATGATTATAATAAAAGAATTATAATTAATAAAAAAAACTTTGTTATATTAAAGAATAATAAAATTATAAGATAAAATAAATTCTATATTAGGAAAAACTAATTTTAAAGATAAGATAAATCAAAAACAAGTCATATTAACGAAGAATCTAAAAATGCAAATGTAAATTTAAAAACATAGGGATAAAGAGCTGTAAGGGATAAAAGGAAAGAGAGTTCTTGAAGAGGGAACAATTATAAGATATAATTCATATGGTGGAAACATGGAAACGTAGGAATTAGAATTTGATTTACATTCGATATTTGATGAGTTAGAAACATATAGTAGTTAATAAACTAAAGATATATAAAAATTTAAATTATTTTTATGTTGACATTTTAAAATTAATTCATTCCTTTGATTCAATATATTATTTATATTCAATGATCATATATATATATTGTGGATAGATAGATAGATAGATAGATAGATAGATAGATAGATAGATATAAACCTATACAATATTAATATAAAGTTACATATAATATTAATTTACCTCCCTTAGGTAAAAAGCAGAGATCGCTAAAAGAGTTAATTTTGAAATAATTGTGAAAGAGCGTTTTAGTGCATGTTTGTAAATAAATCACAACGATCAGTTACACAATTTTGTGTGCTAGAAATTGACCCCTGAAGATGATCTCGGATGAGATAGAAACAAGTTTGGAAAAGAAAAATTGAAAGAAAATAAAAATAAAAGGAAAAATTAAGGCACCTTCCTCAATGAACTTAATGTCAACATTAAAAAATTATAAGCGAATTGCAGGTGATAAAAGTTTAAAAAAAAAACAAATATAATATGTCAAGATTATTCCAAGAAACATGCTTGAATGTGTAAGTTGTGCATATATATATGTGGTCGTGTGTGACGTCATGAGCTGCGGTGCGATTTTCACTTCAAGCGTCTTATATGCACGTGTGTAACGTTGCATGGAAATCATTCATGTAAACAGAAACAGACTACCATCACTTTCTCGTCCGTGTATTGCTTAATATATTGTAATGTAATTGTCATCTTCGATAATGGCTTATGTAAGCCGAAAGCTTAGATTGGATTAAAACATATGTATCAATATTGTGATTTTCTTTCGTCGTTTAATGATAATGTTATTAAGCTTATCAGAGGATATGAAAAGAATTTACATAAAATAAATAGACAACACTTGTCTATATTATTTAATGAAACATGTATGGATGAAAAATTGCTGCCTAAATACACACAATTTAAATATATATATATATATATATATATATATATATATATATATATATATATATATATATATATATATATATATATATGAGCTTGTTAGAAGAGCAAATAAATTGTATCTTTATCACTGATTTTTTGTAAGGCGTAATAAAATTACTGGTTTCGGGTGAGTGAGATATGTAAAAAATATTGTTGAATGACTTACGCGTATTTTTAACTTTCAACAGGCACTTTCAAAAATTGTTAAATTCGTGTCGATAGTGTTTTAACAGTGGCGATGCAAGCGGATTTTTTTGGTAGCTAAGAAAATCGTGTCTTTACGCGTCACTGGCTGTCATGTCGCGACACACGAAAACTACCAATGCAACACGATTCATGCACGTAGGCAGTATCAAATTAAAAAAAATTCTCTGTGACTGACGAAAGTCTTAATGCACTCAGAAACACTTGACAAAATTCTCTCCGGAAAGCAAAGAGATGTTTGGTGCCTTAACAAATTGAATTTCAAATAGCATAATTGACAACGTTTTGTATGTCTGCAAACAAAGCGCTATCAGTTAGAAACTGATGCACAAATACACTTCCCCCATATATATATATATAATATATATATATATATATATATATATATATATATATATATATATATATATATATATATATATATGTGTGTGTGTGTGTGTGCGTGAGTGTGTGTGTTAAAGGTTGGCATATAATACAAGTAGATCCTAGGAATATAAGATATTGAATCTGATCCAAAAAAGAGCTCAGTATATTTATTAATACAGAGCTATATTATTAATAAACAATGAAATCCAAAATCACCTCAAATCAGGAATAGCCTATCTATCTATCTATCTATCTCTCTCTCTCTCTCTCTCTCTCTCTCTCTATATATATATATATATATATATATATATATATATATATATATATATATATATATATATATAGACAGAAGTGGAGAGAGAGATATTGAATTGGAAAATATATGACGTCATTTGTTTACATTTGATACGCTAAGAGCAGATATGAATAGAAGAGATTCATGGAAGATTTAAGTTTAAAGATAATAAAATCGACCTTGCTAACCAGACGCCTCTCTGTGGCCGAACGCTTAAGGCACGTCATGCGAAATGACGGTTCCGTATAGGATACAGGTTCGATTCCTGTCGGAGAACGAAAATTTACTATGAAAATTTCTCGGACATTCAGGCCGGTAAATGTTATTTAATACTGTTTATTATAAACAGAGCATTTGCTTAAATACTTGTATCTATAAAAAGAACCGTAAACAAATCAAAATTGTCTTCAAAATATATATACATATATATATATATATCGGTGTGGAATGAGTATATGTCAGAATAGAAATTTATCTGTGAAAGCTAAAATAAAATCAACCATATGACGTGATTTCGGATTTTATTGTTTATATATATATATATATATGTGTGTGTGTGTGTGTGTGTGTGTGTGTGTGTGTGTGTGTATAAATGTGTTTGTGTATGAAAATTCTGCTCGACTATATTTCTAAATGGCTAATATGGAGAAATATAAAAGTAAAACACATCTTCTCTGACGCGTTCGCCCTATTAGGGGCTTTATCAAGGCAAATGTAAGGATTTTATTTTGGGACAAGAATTTATATCCAAAACCAAAAATGCTATTGGTTTTCGCAAAATTTAATCCATAGGAGTTTTCATTTATATTCAGGAGATTACCTAAACTTTCAGGCATATTTATGTACAAGAGATGATACCATTCAATATCAAATAAACGAAAGTGAATAGATGTTTATATTATTTATTTACATAAACATACATACATACATATATACATACATACATATATATATATATATATATATATATATATATATATATATATATATATATATATATATATATATGTGTGTGTGTGTGTGTGTGTGTGTGTTTGTGTGTATGTGTGTGTGTGTGTGTGTGTGTGTGTGTGTGTGTTTGTCATCAATGCAAATGTAATCAATAATTTATAAATAGAAGAAAAATTGTCGCTCGTCTTTCAGAATAGTTAAAGTCAAGAACGCTAATGCTTTTCTTCATAAGTAAATCTTGGCTGTCGTTATATCAATATAAACGCGTCCATAGAATATGACTGTTTGCGTGTGATTTTAAGATTTCTTATTAAATATCTATATCAATAAAACAAGTTGCTATTGGCGACTTTCAACCTCTAAGATTTAACTATACCGCGAACCAGTTGAATTTTGTTTCCTTAAAAGAACATACCACCCTAATGAATTCATCTTATTTATTTTGTGGAAAACATTTTCAGCTTATTTCAGATGGAGACACGAAGCCTATACTTTTAACGTGTCTACTGCGTGCCAAGAAAAAGGATGAAA
>OZ038475.1:137135721-137165721 GCA_964036315.1 Acanthosepion esculentum | reverse complement strand
ATAGCATATATAGGTTCGTACCACGTGTTAGGTTCCCAAATATAGGCAAATAATGAAACTCTAACCTGCAATCAAAACATAAAAATATAAAAAAAACGATTAAAATTTGCCAAATCTCGCAAGAAAATAATATGTCGCTATTAAATAAGTGTTATGGTCCAATATCCTCGCACCACTGTTATGGTCCAATGTTAGGACCAAGCAAGAACAACACGAACACAAGAGTAGGAATAACAAAGATATATTACAACAGAACAATAATACAAGAAGTTGAAGGTGTTAGGATGACTGACAGTCTGATTTAGAGTGAACTATTATTGTCTAGACTCGTTACACTTCGTTTTCTCTGTCTCTCTTGAGAGGCGCAGTCTTTATAGTGTCAGGAAGAGTTCATTATCGTTACAGGTAAGATCCCATAACAATAAGTATAAATAGTTGATATCTCGTTAAACAAAAAATGAGTTAATATAAGCCATAGAAACCAGACCAAACTTAGAACATATTTAAGTTAAGAAAAGTAGTGGGAAACAGTGTGAAACGTATTAACATCTCTTTGTGAATTGATGTTAGAACAATGACAACGTGTGATTGTAAAAGATAAAAAAATTGTTGGAAAAATAAAAAGTCATGAAGTTGTGGAGAGCTATGTTAGACCGCTTACTGAAGAGGCTGGACCTATAAATTAACGAATAGTAACACTTTGAGTTAAGGGCTTCCAACAAAAAAATATAACGGTTAAAATTCTTATCATGTTTTTTGTCGTCAACTCTTCAATCATGTACTTTAAAATATTCTTTATTTTGATATTTAATAAATACGAATTAATGTAAAAATAAACATAATTGCAAAAGGAATGTGTTACGTTCAGTCTTTCTTGATTTTACCATTTGCCTCTAAGTAAAGCGACAATGCCACTATGATGCATGGCGTTAGTGTGAGAGAAAGAGATTGATAAGACTAATGAAGACAAAGGACAATAAAAGAACAATTTCAGGAAGCTGACGATTGACATTATTATTACATATTCGAAGAGTATAAGTTGCAGGGAAGCAAGAATCCAGAAGATTGTTCAAAAGGCGAGAAGGGCAAGAAAACAAACGGTTATAATAGAAATTACGGTTCCATGTAACTATTTCAAACGTAAAACGATGAGACATATTTGCCTATCTAGTAATTTGCTTAAATCAATGCAGTCGATGAACCAAGCAGGAAAGCACATTAAAATATTGTCATGACGTTGCTATATATCGGAAATAGAGAAAGAAGCAACGTTACGGTAATGGGAAAGTGACTGAAATTGAAATAACAGGCCATGGCCGATCATATAACACACCGTTTTTTACCGAGAATCTCTGGAGATATATAGCAGGAGCCCCAGAACAGATTTGGCAGCAATATTCAATTCTCTTATGAATGAAAGATTTATAAGTCTGCAACATGGATTTTAACGAGAAAAATTGTCTGGAGCGATATAGTGAAGACAGTTACTTAACAGCTAATCTACTAATTGATTTAATATAATCACATCCACTTCCTGTCAGTGGAAAAAGGAAAAACGAAAAAGAAGCAATTAGTTACTATCCTAGTTTCTTTTCAGCCACGCTAATGGAAGGCAAAATAGGCTCACTATGTTGAAGAATATAGTAGTTTCGCTTCGAAAGTATTAAGCCATACCTTACCCCAGTTAAAAACTGATCTGAATTAGAATCTGAATATTCTTTAATAATATTATAATTCTTCTTTCGCAGTAAAATCCTAATTCGCCGAGTTATGCATTTATTCTCTAGGAATAAACCATACATCAAAAAGTGTTAAAAGAGAATATGTTTTTAAGATTCTCATTTAAACAGTGATCTTGAACATCGTTGTTCAAAAATAGTATTAACTAATATTTTTAAAAATGTAAAAATAAAAGAAAAAATGGTTTTAAATATTCTCTATATATTGAATTTTCAAGTCCTATTATGTAGTAAGCTTTATGTTTAAAAAAGCAAATATTTATTAATAATATTAATGCGTTATTTACTCCGACATTAAGTTAGAGTAAGATAGTGTAGTTACTGAAAATACCTTCATTACACTAACGATAATACATCGTTTTTATCGAATTTTAAAAGCTGATATATCAGCCTATATGTTTAAGTGTACGTTTTGAGTTAAGATAGAGGATGTTGGCTGAGAGGTTCACGATCCGATAAAGTGATTTCTTTTGATATTAATTTAGTCGGAATTTAAAAAGGTGGGCCTGAGAGCGTATATTTCACAAACCCCTATAGAAACAAATAAATAGTACCTTTGCTATATGTTTCAATATATATAGATGATATTGTAAATGGTGAAGCAATATAAAAATATGAATGGTTTAATTGGCTCGTAGCTATGGAATATTCTCATTTTGTCAACTTTCGATTGATGATAATCAATGAAGATATCGCCATTATATGAAGCGGAAAATGCCTTGTATATCCACAATATCCAAGTCATTTATTTAAAGTAATTTGAACTGTGTTGGTTACCCTTGTTCATTTCATGTGTGAGTTACGACTGAATACGCTGCGCCGCGCAAATCCACAAATTGCTACAAAACAAATACAACAATATCAAAACTCCAGGCTTTCATAGGGATAACATGCTATATCCGATCAGAAACATCAACTAGCTTATACAAAATTAAAGTTTGAAAAAAGACTTGAAAGAGTGAAGTCTGATGGATTTAGGAAAGATAATTCTTCTTTTACCTTTGTGGACTGGTGCTACAGCTTCACAAACAAAGAAATGTAGCATACAACAGAAATGACATTCCTTGAGGTTTCAGTAATATCTAAATGGATATCACATGTAAATCGAAGGGAAAATAATGACATAAGACTTATACATTCCACACTCCTTCAAATGAAAAGCTACGAATGTGGAATGAGCGATAACAACAATTGAACTTGAATTTTTTTCCCTTAAATATTGTTTTAAGGGAAAGATTATATAAATTCCAAATGAGAGCAGTACTGGATGCTCAGTTAATAAATACCACATTTTTCTTTGTAGGAAAACGGTTGATATTAGTCTTACCATTTACAGACCAGTTAGTCAGTGGGAATGAAAAATGTCTGAATGTAAAATGATGAGTATCATGACAATACACAGAACTAAAGTTATTATGCTGATATCAATTGATGTTAAATAGAAAACAATTCTTTGATTGTTGGAATATATAAAGGATTATTTATTACGAATTACTGGAATTTGAACAAATATCTATGGTCTAATGTAGCAAAGGCAATATATTGTTTTGAGTAGGACAGAAAACAAACACGTTATTTGTGGGACATAAAACGAATAAGGAAGGAATTGTTAGTAACGAAAATTTTATGATATAAAATTTCTCCGAGAATTTATTTGAATTGACGCCAGAATATGTCCAACATACCGAAATGTGTAGAATAAATTAAAACATAAATTATTTTATGGAAACCAGATAATATAATTTGAATTTTGAACAAAGATGACATGACAAGTTTTAGAATAAATAACGAACAAAGGGAGGTAATTATTTTATGATCTCTAATAAATGCCACAATAAATACATATGGGAAAACCCAAGGAATTTAAATAAAAGATTAGATGAATACAAAAGTATTTTGTTTTACAAAATAACATACTAAACCAATTAGTTGCTCACCGGAATAAGTATCACCATAATTTTGATTTAGAAAATAATCCAATTAAAAGAGAAAGCAATTTACCAAAACGAAAAGATTTATAATGTGCTTTTCTAGCAAAACAATCAACATTAAATTTACGCCAAGGTTTATACAATATTCGTCGTACTTGCAGTTTTTCTATTATCATAACGTTGGACAATTCATAAGAAAAGTGATGGAATAGGAACAAAAAGGAAGACATAAAACAAAATGAAATCCGATAGTATATACTCAAAACGATATGAAAAAGTAAATTCAATTTAAAAATCTTTAGCGTCACCTTCCCTTACTTTACAAGTACAGTCTCATCAATTAATGATAGCTGAGAGCAAATATATTCAACGAAATCGCCATTGGCTTCAAATACGGACGCCAGACGACTTCAGAATCTCCTGGGACCCATCTGGACGGTCTCCTTATTTAAGTTGATGAATAATATCATAATCCTTGACTTCAGTCCAAATTTTGTGTTACAAAGAATTTTGTTGGTCTCTTCCGGAAGTGCGCCTCACACATAATAATCAAGAGGGTTGCAGTCTAGGGAGTTAGGTGGCCAGATGTAAGGGGTGATGTGATGGTAGATATTTCTAACATCCATGATTAGGTACTCTTACATGAGTGGTATGATGAAGAGTCAAGTTGCCAGATATAGTCTTGCAGCAGCCACCCTCTTGATCCAGGGCAGCAGAACACCCTCAGCTCATTTCATGAAGGCCTCTGTGTTGAGTTTGAGGACATCAAGAACAGATTCAGGGATTTCTTTCTTATAACAACGATCAGAGTGAGTTTTCCGAGCTGTTGTAGATTCGTAATTAGATTCATTCAACTCTTCCCAAATACTCTACGCAGTCCTCAGATTGACACTCAAACATGGTGAAATGATCGTATTGGAGCTTCCGGCTGGAATGTCAAGCAAAATGGCATGCCGTTTCAAAATTTCTGGGGAGTTGTGTTGTGTAATTGTGCTCCTTTTCGCCTAAAAGTGCCCAACTGAGCCTACAATAGAGTGTAGTAAAAAAAATCAATTCAAGCAACGCGCATGCGCAAAATTTAAAAATATGAAATGGCGACATCGCACCCTGTGTGTGTGTGAGTATATATATATATATATATATATATATATATATATATATATATATATATATATATATATATATATATATATATATATATATATATGTGTGTGTGTGTGTGTGTGTGCGTGTGTGTGCGTGTGTGTGTGTGTGTCTGTGTGTCTGTGTGAGGAGGCGCGGTGGATTAATGGATGACGATGTGGAATCGGAGAGTCGAGTTAGAATTCCAGTCGAATCCATTGCATTCACTTACGTGCTAATAACATTGGGAAACGTGTGAATCCTCTTCTTCTCCCTCCAGCTATGAGCAAATAGCAGGACAGACTGGGTTCTATAGCCTTGGATGGCAACTAGTTCAGGAGATGGACAACTCTGAATTCAAAACCTGCGGAGGGTCGATTGATGACCCTGTGGCATATAGTTCAACCGGTCTCTGTATTCGGCCCTTCAAAATGTGTGGATGGTCCTGCACGAAACCTTCACCACTATAATCAAATCTCATATGCTGTTGTCAGGCTGTCGGTTTCATGGGAGCTGATCTGCTTGACCCTCATACGTCGAATTCGATGTGAGAGTCGAGTATATATATATATACTTGTTTAATCGACCTATTTATATATCTATCTCACTTTGTCTCTCTTTCACTCTTCTGATATATATATATATATATATATATATATATATATATATATATATATATATATATATATATATATATGTAACTATACTCGTGTCGAAAAACCTTCGAACACTTGATTTAACAATAGCCAAATAAATCACGAAGGAAAAAAAGGTTTTAAAAAAAGAAAGAGCAAGGAACATGAAAGTCTGTCGAAAATAATCGCACAGATACAGGTTCAAGGCCTAAAGAGAAAACCCCGATACGAGTAAACAACTAACTAAAGAGCTCAATACAAGCGTAGAGCAAACCTAGTCAAACCTAATGAGTTAGACACACCTACCTAGGTTTCACTTAGGCAGATCGTCAGGGTCGGCTGGCTAAAGAGGCAACAGAAACTGGCATATATATAGAGACGACCACCAAGACAACACCACGTGACCAAGGAAGAGGAAAAAAAAGATATTATAATCACATGAGTAGTTTCAAAAATGAAAAAACTAAACATAGCACTACATTATCTAGCTATATATGGCAAATCAGACAAGGTAGCAAGGACCCCATCCTGAAATGGGAAATATTAAAAAGATGCACTAAATATAAAGCGGGCCATAAGTTCTGTAAGCTATGTACCGAGGAAGAATTAGCTATAGCATTATATAATAAACCTGATGATCTACTAAATTCCAAAACCGAGATTCTTAACAAATGTAGACACAGAAATGCTTGGTTACTGAAATAAGCTTCTCTCTCCCGATTGTAGCGTTATCATTATTGTTTGTGTTTTCTTAACTATCCCCTCTCCTTTTAGTTAGTTGAATAAATCTGTACCCCCCCCCGTTGTCGCTTTTCTTTTTCTCTTTTTTTTTTTCTCTTCCTTGGTCACGTGGTGTTGTCTTGGTGGTCGTCTCTCTATATATGCCGTTTTCTGTTGCCTCTTTAGCCAGCCGACCCTGACGATCTGCCTAAGTGAAACCTTGGTAGGTGTGTCTGGCTCATTAGGTTTGACTATATATATATATATATATATATATATATGTGTGTGTGTGTGTGTGTGTGTGTGTGTGTGTGTGTGTGTGTGTGTGTGTGTGTGTGTGTGTGTACTTAACATAAGCATATATAACTATTGAAAATAACGAATATTCAAAGGAAGATGATCAAACTTTATAAAGGTACAGAAATTTTCTCACAACTTAACTAAAGATTTGCAACATTGATAACTAGAAAATATTATTCGTAAATTATATATCGATAATCTCTTACACGTGAGGCTTCAGCGCCCGCTCCAGCCTCTTCAGTCTTTTAACATCATCTAACATCTACAACACAGCACTTTACAACGGAACGTCACTTGCAACAAACCCTGGTGCCTGGTCTGAAAACACAGCAGCACTCTCAACATTTACACACACCCGGCACTCACGTGTTAAATCAAACCGCCGACTCTAATGTGTGGCAATTCAAATCTCGTATATTTACTTTCCTGTCACAAACGCTAGAAGTGGAATTGTGTGGGAGAAACCGTGACAGAGTCCCGTCTACGGTTCAATAACCATACCAGGGAAACAACATTTTACCGGTTTCTGTACACTTCAACCAGCCTGGTCAGTGCCTTGACGAAACGCGTGCGTGCTTTTAGCGTCTTCGTTCGACAGCCGGTAGGACAGACGCAAAGTAAATGTATTCAGCAAAACCGCCATTTTAATTAAATTCCATCATTGAGGGACTAAACAGGGATTTGGGTTTGCCCAGAGAGTACAATTTCCACAGTGAAACCCATAATCACCAACTTCAATCCCCAGAGATTAAGTCCCTCCCCATTAACAGCCATCACCCTACCTATCCAGTATATATTATGTTCTACCAAATATGATTTCCCTCATGTCGCTTTAGACATCAGTAAATGGATTTGTCTGCACATTGTGGGCTACTCTCAAGTCACCCACTTTATATTATCATTGTATCACTACGGTTAAATTGCATACAAAATTAGATTAGGAGAGGGGAAGGGTAGTGAAGATGCATAATAATTTTGTACATGTATTTACATCTATATGTGTAAGGTGATTCATATGTCTGTGTTGTGGCTTGTGTATATTTACACAATATCATCTGCTCATGTGTATCTATATATGTACACACTTTTTCATCTCAGTTATTCCTTTATTTTATTAAACCCTTTCTAAGAACAGATTTCCAAATTTTTAACAATAGTATTGTACCTTCACTTTTCCTTTTAAATTGTTCAATAATATTTTATCAGTATATATTCCCTTTATTCTCCTTTCTTTTTCTTCCTTTTTATCGCATCATATTCAAGCTCTAATCTTTCAACTCTGTACCACGTGTTTTGTCAATTTTGCTACAACTTTGATACACGCGAAACGTCTTTCTCCTTACCTAAACTAGAAACCTCCTCATCAATGTTCACAATCTCACTCCCCCCAAGATACACCTTGGTAACAACTGACCTGCCTAACACATTTATACCAATCAAACTTTAAATTTATTTTTCATAAAAATATTAGCACATCGTGGACTAAGGCAAAGACTTCGGTTTTGTTAATAATACGATTTCCACAAGAAAATACACCGTCTACAAAAACATCTGTCGGTTAGTAATTCTCTTTTCTGTGTTTGTTCCTCGGACCGTTGATGAAAGACACACGTATATCCAAAAATTCCGAACATAAAACCTTTCTCTCCGGGCTTCTTTTTTGTCATGGGATTAATATTTAATAAAAATTTATAGTTCTAATTATATTTGTACCCTTTCATTTGTCCTTGTATTATTAACCAACCTATCTGTTTTACATATTATAATACACGTGGACCAATATTTGTTTTATATGTACGTACACACACACACACACACACACACACACACACACACACACACACACACACATATATATATATATATATATATATATATTTATGGAAGAACACATGTGTAATTTATTTTCAGATGGAGTATATCTGTGAAGTAACAATATCAATAAAACGTAAAGAGGAAATTTTATTCTTAGTCAACGCGTTTTCTACCCTGATGAAATATCTTTGTAAAGTCACTCAGTGGCCGAAACGCGCCGGCTAAGAATGTTTTCCTCTTTTTTATTGGGGGAAAGAGAGGGGCTAAATTATACAGTCATCAAATGATTCTGCACAACTTGGGTAAAAATTTATATTCTTTTACATGGAAATGATTTAGCATAAACATCCCAGTATAATTTAATGATATCACGTTGTCATGTTCTGTTTTTACAATATGTTTAAATTACAGCGAACTTCTATGTTTGCTTCTGCGCAATGCTATCAAATATTGATGTGAAGATTAGTAATTTTTCATATTATGATTTATGACACACTTAGACCGACGCGTAAGCCAATCGTCGGTCGAAGATCGCAGGCGTTTATTGCGTGAGATTATTTTCTAAACGGTATATTGTTTTCGGCACGCACGGCACAATTTTTTATCTAAATGTAAATAAGAAAATCTGTTTGAAAACCGATGTCAGCAAAAGGTAACAACAGAAGAAAGCTTTTTTTTTATCAGTGACAGCGTGCCAAATACTTCCGGAAGTATTTCTTAATGGATCCTAGTGTTGGTAAGATTCATTAAAGCAAACCGATAAATGCTGAATAATCTTCTCTGAAATGCGTAGGCCGAAGGTTTCCATACTAAAATGGCGATACAAATTTTAATAAAACAACCGGTCCATTTTCCTTCGTTTGACCAAGTAAAATCTGTATATACTCCCGGCATATATATATATATATATATATATATATATATATATATATATATATATATATATATATATATATATATATATTCACACAGACATACACACAAACTCTTGTTGCTATGTCCCGGGAACCTCACTGTTGCATAATATATGGACTTGTATGCAGGTCTCTAGTGGGACTGTAGTGTCACATTCCATACTAATATATGAATGGGGTTGCCGGATCCTCATACGTTGAAATGTTATATAGATGTTATATCTTTCTCAGAAGGCATCAAGTAACATTTGCGACCCATAATTGCACGATTATAATGATCTTGTTTATAGTCTGGAACACTTTAATATCGCGTTAATATTGCAAATGGTCTGTTGCACAGTACAATACAGTTTTTATACGGCCTGCGCATATACCTATTTCCATTATACTGTGACATTTTTGTTAAATTCCGACTAATAATTGTTGCACAAAATGATAAAAAAACGTCACCTCGTAAATAATTTTAAACGCTGTGTGTGCGTATATATATATATATATATATATATATATATATATATATATATATATATATATATATATATATATATGCAGAAATATAGTCTTCAAGTGTGCTATATTTATGGGGTAAAGTGCTCAATATCAGAGATAGAGCGTGTGTAAATATAAAAGTGGACATGGAAGTCAGCACTTAGAGGCCTCTAAGTGCTGACTTCCATGTCCACTTTTATATATATATATATATATATATATATATATATATATATATATATATATATATATATATATATATATATATATATATATACACACACATATATATATATATATATATATATATATATATGCTGAGATATTGAAATAGATACATAGATAAATAGACAAATAGATAATTAAATATGAACACATGATATGAGACAGAAAGAGTATTCTTTTGATTTACTTCTCAATAATTATATGAATGTGTACACACAACAATATGGCTTTATTTCTTATAAAACATCCTTTAGAGAATCGTTTCCAATACATTTCTGTACTGATACAGAGAGAGTGACAGAGTGAACAATCAAGTTTACAATAATACAAGCTTCATAATCATACTTGATGAAACAGATATCTAAACAAATTTATCTAAATAATACTAAATTTTAATTGATGTACTCGTATGTTTAATTCCACTGTATTAATGTATTTTACTAATACACATCCAGTCTGAATGAGAGTCATCTAAAATATTTTGACAAATCCTGTTTGTGGAGAATCAACCGTTGGAGAAAATGTATCAGGCAACATCAATGACATATTTGTTTACGGACATCCCCGTCGGTATATGCGAATCTTCGAAAATGTTCAACTGATAATATAACTATTTAATTTCTCGTTAAATTAATAATCAATAAACTGAGAAGGCCTGTTCGTCAAGAACATCTTTTTTTCTTTTTTTTTTTAAGCGTATCACCCCAAGCAAGGCTGGTGGCCACTATCACGCATGGGGTTACAGAAGGGTTGGAGGAAGAGCAGATAGGAGTGGTAAAGGAAGGGATGTGGAGAAAGAGAAGGAGGGAGGGTCGATCAAGGCAGGGGGGTACAGAAGATATAGAGCGAGAGCAGATAGTAATGATTTTTAAAGTAAACGTGAAAGACAAGAAATGCATATTAAAATTCAAACAATGAGATATCTCCATCATTTTGATAACGTAATTTTATAAAAGTCTTCCTACAAGAAAATATTGTGGCTGAACACAATCAACAAAGCGGCCACGATGGCAGATGACTTCATTCTCTCTTAACAATGGTCGGCTGCAAAACGATTTCCTCTACATATGTTCTATTACATTTCTTGGATTAATTCATGTTAAAACTGTTACAAACTTAAACTATAACTGTTTAAATTTATTTTAATTTCCTTTCCCAAGTACATTCGATCCTTATCCAAGATCCTCTTCAGGGGTGCAAGTGGTACAAAACTAAATGCTGTTCATTAGTATAAGTATTTATATAAAGATGTGCGTTGTCCATTACAATATTTTTTCATTATGCTTTTAAATGCAAAACGGTAGGCAATGTGCTGAGAGTTCATTAAAACGTGAAAAAAAATATCCATCATGGATTCTTTTTGTTTTCTTCTACGTTATAATGCATTAAAGCATGGAAAAACTGCTCCTTTACAGGCATTTCAGAACATTACTGCAGTGTTCAGAGTTGATTCCGTTCAGTGCCGGCTTTAATTTTTAATATAAATTGCTTCTAGTATTTGTAATCTAGATTTGTTGTTTTCATGGTGTAGGATAGTTGTGTTGTCGATTAGTAATTTTTTAATTTTGTGAATGCGGACAGGAATGTTGTTGTTGATATCTCGCAATAGACGAATGGTCAGACATCTGGAGTGTAAGCCTTCTTGTTAATGTATTTGTCGTATACCTAACATATATATTTGTTTTATTTTGTCGGAGATACATTGTTTCAAGGGACATTTAAATAGGTATATAATGTTGCTTTTAAGTAATATATCACTTAGTGGGGAGAATTATTGCGGATAATTAAATTTGTTGTATTGTAGTTTTAAAATATATGATTAATTTTATTTTTTATTAAATTCCATAGAAGATATGTTAGTATAAATAAGATTATGATTTTTTTCATCCTGTTTCTAGTCAGCATACATCTGGTTACAATATAGTAGTTTGATATATTTAGTGTCCTATGGGGGCAGTACTATATTTTATTTGACATGTGTCGAGGTTTTTATATATCATCTCATATGTTCATCTACAATGTGGTTTGGGATATCATTATTAATGAGAGTCTCCTTAATATTTTTTTAGTTCATTGTAGAAAATATTTTGTGGGGAGGAATTAATTTGCGCTTGGTTAATTAAATTCAGTATAAGTGCTATTTTGTAGTAATCTCGACATTCACTCTTATAGTTGAGAGTGCAAGAGTTTAGATAGCAAATGTGTTGTAATCTGTGTCTATTAAAATCTCAATATATATATATATATATATATATTTAATAATAATGTCAATCGTTTCTCTAACTGGAACATTAGTGAACAGATTTTCAACGTCAAGAGGCGCTATGGTTTCATTATTAGTTTTTTCGGATTTTATAATTTGTATAATTTCAAGAGTTGATTAATGCTATATTTGTTAGGTATGTATGGCGTAATTAATTGGTTAAGCATTTTAGTTAGTTGGTAGACAGGAGTGGAAATTTCAGGCGGAGTGCAAAGTTAGGTTTGTGCGTTTTGATAGAACCATAAATACCTCTTTGTTTATAGTCTCAGATTATTTGGTAAGTTTTAGATTGCCTTCTTCCGCATTGTTAGCTGTGATTATTTTATTACTTTTCGCTTTCAGATGAGTAATAGGATTATTAATAAGATTTCTAAATTTCGTTTGCTCATCAAGTAACTTCAATTTTTGAGTTGTAGTCAGACGTTTTTAAGACAACAAAGATGTTTGCTTTATCAGTTTTTAAATTACTATTTCTGGGTGGTTGCGTAATTATCTTTTTTAGTGATTTATTTAGGAGTTTTAACGAATTCTCCTTTTTATCATGTCTGTCAAGGTACCTTCATGAGATCTCTAAAAAGAGTATAGCGTGACGAAAAAGACGCCAAACGTGACGAAAACAAAACTTTATCATCTAAATGTTTATGTTATTATTAAGATGAAAGATCAAACTATTTTGGGGGTATTTCTTTTTACATTTTGTAATCGTTCCTAGTAAGTCAAAAATTTTCGTTAAAAATCTTGTAATTTTTTAGTCAGCAAAATTGACAGATAATCGATCATGTCAGCTATTTTTTTACAAATTATAAAACAAATGAAAATCTCAGTTTGAAATTCTTTTAAAAATGAATTATAATTTTTTTTTCAAAACTTATTTTAAGAAAATCAGAAATTATAATCTTTATTTAAAATATTTTGAACTAAGCTTAACTTGTTTTTTTTGCGCCGAAAATACGTAGTTTGAAAATAAAACAAAGCAGGTCATAAACTTTCGCGTTACTTGACAAGACATTCATGACGTTTTGATAGTTTACGTGAGGATAATTCCTTCTACAGAAGGCGAGAATTGAAGTAATTTAGATTTAAGTGAACAAATTATTTTCCTCATTATTTTTAAGGAAAACTTTCAGCGCTTTAATTTTTTTGTACTTAGCTTTCACCTTTACGTTTACGATGCTTTATGGAAAATATATTATAAAGAAATTAAAGTAAGACTGCTGAGAGTGAGATTAAATTTCATAAGAAAGTTATGTAATTTATAGGTAACTCTTTCAGGAAATTTTATCAGAAGTGTACATAAAATTTCAAATTTAAATTTCATAAGATGATACTGATATTTGTAGGTACCCTTCTCAGTTGAAATTGAAAAATAAAATTAACTTCACACGTGTTTCACTAAAATCAATCAAAAAGACATTTACGAAACTGCGGCTTTTAACTAATTTTATAATATTTTAACATCTTAAATGTAAAAATGAATTATAATTAAAGAAATAACAAATTATCGTATTAAAAATTCAGTATTTAAGTTAAATACTAGACAGAAACTCAATCCACGTGACGTTTTTTTATTGCACGCATGATACTTCCGGTCTTCCATAGATTTGATTTACAGTGTTATTATTGACACATTCTTTTTTATATATACTGTTGTTTTTTTATATATATACTGTTGTTTTGTAAGAAACTTTGGAAATTATAATCTGTAAATATATATCTATTTATTAACAACATTCGTTAAATTCTACAAACTTTTCCCTAGTTTTAGAAGAATTAACAACATAATGTAAAAATAATAAAATATTTCAGAAATAACAAATAATTGTTTTAAAAATTCAATTTTCATCGAAATTTCTTTTTGCTTTCAGACAATATTTTCCATGTTTATTAAAATAAATAAAAGCAATTAAAAGTTTTTGAAATTAAATAATATTTTTGTTTTATTGAGTTTTGTATGTTACAATTCAGAGACGATTTTATGGTAGAAGTGGTCCAACTAAAAAAAACAAAAAAACATGGTTTGGTTTCCTCAAAGCCTTGTACGTTTAACTAATATAAGCACTAATATTCCCAAATTAGAAATCATGGATTTTTTCTACAATTAGTTAGCGGTGGGGGGGTAATACATATGAAAAAAAAATTGCCATGACTTTAAAAACGAAAATCATATTTATAATAACTTCATCAGCTCTGGCGTATTTTCTATTGACACAAGAGTAAATGGTAGTGTCATCTGCATAAATGCCTACTTGGGAACAGATAATCAGAAACAGCGTAGGATATTCTTCCGAGAAATCGACAAATTGTCTTCTCCCTGAATTTCAAACAAATGTGGAGATTGATATGGATGCTATTTATATCAGGGATAAATTTTCCGACTTTCTTGCTGTTACTTCAACATTTCGACATTTTCTCCCACAGGACTTTATCAGATTTCTCTCGGTACGAGTAAAATTCTTGATATTACGAACTGGATGCTGTATTTAAAGTACTGATAGAGATTTTTCTAGTTGCACTCTCCTTGTCGTTGTATATGTCTGGTACTCCTTTTATGTGCGTTGTGATGTAATGAATATCGGCTCGAAGTGAGAACTAATGCATTGAGTGTATTGTTTTGTGTTCTTATAATACATTATTTGAAGATTTCTCTGATCCAAAGTCACTTGAACCTTGCCGGGGATCACAACAAGGGAAAGTTTTGATAACAACAAAAATGAGAATAGGAATCCGATTGTAAATAATTATAGATTTTTTTTTTATCCAATCGAGTTAATTCTTTTCTTGTATCAATGCGGATAGACGATTTCCTGAAACATTATAACTACAGTCAGAAACAGTTCGAGAAAATAATTCAATTTGAATTTGATATATAAGATATAGTGTCACAAAATCTATTTTTTCATCATATTCAGCGTCGGTAGATGGGCAGAATATTATTATGTTCATTTTATGAATCTTCGTAAGTAAGGCTATTTTGAAGGAAAAATCAGTATACAGACAGCAGTTCGATGGTTTTTCAGTGAAATCACCATCGCATAAAAATCAGCGTTCGTTATGTCCTTCCTGATTTGTCATGTCATGTATAATTTAAGTCAATATAAACGAGGCAATACTGAGAGAATTGGAAACCCTACTGGGATATAGCATTAGCGGCATCAATCTGAACAACATAAGATTCGCAGATGACACAGTACTGACAGGAGACACCGAAAGGAAATTACAAAATCTCCTACAGAAAGTAGCGACTGAGAGTGAGAAGAAAGGACTCAGCATAAACTACAAGAAGACAGAATACGTAGTCATCAGTAAGAAGAAGATCCTGAAATGGGATTTACAGGTCGGGAACACTAGAATCAAGCAGACGTGGAAGTTTAAATATCTGGGAAGCGTCTTGATAGAAGACAGTAAGTGCGACACTGAGATCCGTAGACGTATTGGGACGGCCAAGGGCACATTCCAAAAGCTTGGCAGAGTATTGCGAGACAAGAGGATTTCTTTGGTAACAAAGCAAAGAATACTGAGATGGTACGTGACAGCAGTCCTTTACGGCAGAGAATATTGAACGATTTCCTCAAAAATTAAGAACAAACTCGAGGCGACGGTGATGTGGTTTTACAGAAGGGTGCTAAGGATATCATGGATCCAGCGTGTGAGCAAGGATGAAGTCGTAGAGAGGTTGCAAACAAGGAGGAGGCTTATACTCACCATCAGGAAAAGTCAGCTGAAGTTCCTGTGTCATATATGTAGGAAAGAGGGCCTGGAGAATCTGATACTCACAGGTCTAATAGAGGGAAATACAGAGAAGGTAAAACAACGCGTGACGAACCAAACGGGCTTGAGAAAGTAAATAACAGAAAGCGGTCTGGGGGAGGAAGAAGAGGGATTGAGTTTGTTGAGTGCTGCAAGGGATAGAGATAAGTGGAGAGCCATGATCGCCTACGTCCTGAAAGAACATGGAACATGAAAAATAAAGAAAGATTTTTAAAAGTATAAACATTAAAATATTGGATATTCTGTTGATACTTTTTATTATACGAGGGTCATTCAATAAATAAGTTGAATTTATCGGTATAAGGACTTCTAATACAGATAGAAGCTTACTTTTTTTTTCAACGTAATCTCCCAGCACTGTCACACATTTTCCCATCTTTGCACAAGCTTCCGTATTCCCTCAGCGTAAACATTTTCGACTGATGTCTCAGCCAGTCACTCACAACACTTTTGACTTCATCGCCACTTTTAAACTTCGTGCCTCTCGTGAACGCTTTCAAGGGACCAAACAAGTGAAAGTCTGAAGGGGCAAGGTCTGGGCTGTAAGGGGGATGAGGGAACAGTTCCCAGCCCAGCTCGTTGATGGTCTGCACCGTTTGGGCTGCTGTGTGAGGCTTTGAGTTGTCATGGTGCAAGATGACTCCTTCTGACTGATGACCCCAGCGTTTGTTCTTTATGTCTTTCAAAGTCCTTGCAATGTCATCCACTGTCACCCTTCTGTCAGACTGAATGAGGTCATTGACTGATTCGATCACCTGAGGAGACCTCACTTCTGTAGGCTTCCAAGGCCTGTCTTCATCCTCAACACTGCTCCGTCCTTCTTTAAACAATTTAGCCTACTTGTAGATATTTTTTGGCTGAAACATGTGGCACCATGCAAAGTTCACATTCTCCTATGAATTTCAATTGGTTTTCAACCTTCAGCAACCAAAAACTTGATAACTGACCGCTGTTCATCCTGGGGCATGTTTCTTCGTCGGCCATCTTTGTTAATCGCCAAAACTCTCAATTCTTTTTTAATCTGCAAAAGAAATTAAATCCTTGTGAAAAAGAAGTAAAACAAAAATAAAAAATAAAAAAGAGTTAGCTTCTATCTATATTAGAAGTGCTTATACCGAAAAATTCACCTTATTTATTGAAGGACCCTCGTATTAATTATGTTGTTTTTTTTACATACTTTTTAATTATTTGATAAGCCATAGGTTCAAATTTCCATTTGCACATGAAAGCCAAGCGGATGCAGTCGGTTTATGCCTTATTTTTGTAAATTTTATGTCTACGTAATTAATTGGCAAGATTGTCTTCCTAAACTCCTGTCTGATGCCCATTATTCTTTAAAAAGCATTCATCCGCTTCCTGATATATAAAAATATATTTGAAAATCTGTTAAACAGTTATCAGTAAAGCAATTAGAAATTCTAAGAGCAAGCATAAATTATTGGGAAATACTCTCGTAAAATTTGTAATAATTTTCACTTTGATAAAAATATGTTCAAAATTATTTACTTCCATTCTGTACACCCCCATATATATATGTATGTATGTATATATATATATATATATATATATATATATATATATATATATATATATATATATATTTATATATTAAGTCAAAAAATGTTCTGTTTTCATTATCAATTTAATTTTCTAATGATAAAGAACAGTTACATCTGCTGCAATTAAATAATCAGTAATGTGATGCGCTTTGTCACTTTGTGCTTCGATGTATTTTTGCGTAAAATTGCGCGGGAAAGATTTTTGAAAGAACTCCTGAATCTGATTTTCATTAGAGAAAGTTTTCCACATCAAAGACTTTTGCATGGATTCAATAAAGGTAATAATAGGTTGGTGAAAATTTCTGCTGGCTTTTACCGCTGTAATTCCAGTTGTGTATAGCGTTTTTGCCATGGAGGAGAAACAGCAGCTTTTCATTAATCCACGGCCTAGGCCGCTACGGTCAAGGACGCCACTACTTCCTTGCAAAACTAAGGCATATACCTTTACTCGAAATTTCTTCTTATCTAACAATTATGCTTAGTAGTTACAATAAAAAGAATGCCATTCACATTAGTTTACAGAATGAAAATTATTATTTAACCAACCGCGCTCACACACACACACACACACACACACACACACACACACACACACACACACACACACACACACACACACACACACACACACACACACACACACACACACACACACACACACACACACACACACACACACACACACACACACACACACACACACACACACACTAAAAAGTCTTAAACACTAATATTCCATGGTCATAATTTATTCCATTGGAATCGTAAAAACGATCCAATTCATCAGACCTACAAATTCAAAAAGAAAACAGAAAAAACAACTCCGGGAAAAAAACAAAAAAATTAAATTAAATTTAGTGAGAATGTATGCATGAGAGTGTGGGACGAACACGAGAGCAAATGAGATCTATAGAGACGAGAGAAGAAGAGATGTGTATATTTACCATTAATATTATCTATATATATATTACCATTAATATTATATATATATATATATATATATATATATATATATATATATATATATATATATATATATATATATATATATATATATATATAACAATTAATCTTTCATGCAAAAAGTAGATTAGTAAAGTTAATGATATAAAATGGCGAAAAAAATCAATCGTAGCGTTGCGACTGCACGCTCCAAAAGTTTTATCCGTTAACAATAACACATTTCTAAAAAAAAAACATATTTCGACTAGCATTTAATCGTTCGTCTCTGATGCTACCTGGGTTTACAAAAAACAAAATAATTTCCATGCCTGAAGATGACTGTATGTACAGTTGAAAGTACTAGAAGATTTTTAAAAAGTCCTTATACAGCTTTTAGTTATTTAGAACAAAGATCATAACATTTATTGAGTGGTTCTTAGGTTAACGCAACTTTAAAATTTTGTTTGCGAAGAGTTTTCGCCATTTTATATCATTAACGCTACTAATCTACTTTTTGTATGAATGATTCCCTGTAATATAAATTGAACTGCACCCCATATTTGATATATATATATATATATATATATATATATATATATATAGAGAGAGAGAGAGAGAGAGAGAGAGAGAGAGAGAGAGAGAGAGAGAGAGAGAAGAGAGAGAGAGAGAGAGAAAGGTCCTACAATTGTCTAATTATTTCATATTCAAAGCGAAGAAAATGGCACTTGAATTATTAAAAAAAACAAGAGTGGACCATTCCACAAAGAGTAAAAATATTATTCTCAACAACAAATTTGTCACAACTACAATTGTAAACATTTCATCTAAGAATAGCAAAATTTTGTTAAAAAAATTGCTACAACTAATTCGAAAATTATTTAAAGATTTATTACAAAACAGAATAATAAGCTACAACATGAAGGACAAAATATACTCACCTGTAATAATGTCACAAGAAATACCCAGGAAAGACCTCAAGCAATTCCAATGACATGATATAGGAACACAATAGGGATCCATTACAATACAGTCAATGCATTAGTTGTTCACAGTAGTGAATGTGAGGATAATGTGGAGTAAATTTACGTTTACGTTTTTAAAATAATTCATTTTTTTGCTAGATTTTTCTATTATCAAAATATTGGATATTTAATAATAAAAGTAATAAAAATGTGCAAAAAGAAACTAAATGAATTCGGTTGGTCTATATACCCAAACCACATATTCCAAAAAATAAATGTCAGCCTACCCCTTTCATTCATGCGCTTGTGTAGTTACAACAACTTAATTAACATTTTTAGTCCAGTGAGTCTCAAACGCCGTGATGCTATACACGAGTGTGCCGCGAAATGTTGTCACAGCATACGTATATATGTGTGTGTGTGTGTGTGTGTGTGTGTGTGTGTGTGTGTGTGTGGATGTAGCACATGCGACCAAATATTGAAGAAATCGCGAATAACAACAGGCACAGGTTTCACACTAAATAAGCTGCACAAATAGTTGAATAGAAACATTTAAATAAAATAAGTTCATATTTGTGTGTGTATTTTTTTTTAAATCTATGGTTGCATTCCATAATATTTAAATGTATAACTTTAATTAAATCTTCGGATAAATTGTTGATGACTAGGTTATTTGGAAATGTTATCCCGGCATAATATCTTGAAAGAAGTGATAATCAGAAAGATATTTTCGGGTAAGATTATAATTTTGTCTCTCATGTATTTCGTTTTTGCAAAAGGAGGACGACTACTGACAAACTGCTCAAATTCTCCTCATTGATTAATATGATTTGATTTAACTTCCGTGTTATCAACCTTTTGTATAAATATTTAAAGCCGATACATAATTTCTATTGTAAAAATAATACTTTTTAGCGAATGAATATTGCATGAATTTTCTTTTATTTCACAATGATTTTCCAGATAAAAGTCCTACTATTTACCCCATAGCTTCAGGATGTGACACTATGAGTTGGATATATGCGCACGCGTGTGAGTGTGTGCGCCCGCACATCTGTGTGTGTGTATATATACACCCCGACATCTCTGTGTGCGTGCGCGCGCGCGCAAACATATGTGCGAGAAGATTAGTTAGATTTGACCTGGGCATCAAACTTCAAGACCAAATGATTAGATTAAGAATCTAGATAAAAACATATGGCGAAAAGGGTAGATAAGTGTTAAGTACTTGTCAAAATACGACGATAGGAAAAAGACCGGCTCTGGTCAAAACTTAAAAGGGTTTGAATTTAATGTCCCTGAATCGGAGTCAGCTAGGCTAAGAAATATTTTTATGTCCACTTTCTTCAAAGAGAGAAATGGTCATGAAAAAGTTATGGGTTTATTCGTGGGTGTCCCTTGTCCGGAAATGATGAAAGAGGATTCTCCATATATACGGCAGCGCTTTGGGCCACGGGTTAGTTAGACTTAGTTTAGATTCGAGGAAGGTTGATTTAGGCCGGAGCACGTAACATCGAAGAGCGACCCATTAGCAGCCGGACATTGTTAGTTAAGATATATATTTTTTTCCGCCAGCCTAGAATCAGCCCAGAGTTATCATCCACAAAAAGGTCACACGCCTTCCTCCTCTTTTCGTCCTACCCAAGTTTGTAGTTGTGTTTTTCTTTTGCCTGTGAGCCTACCTCTCGCTCGATCCACCGCACAGAAATTCTACGACGTGGGGTCTATATCTTTGTGCAACGAGTTGCAGAGGTGGGTAGTCTCACAAGGAGGAATTGATGGATTCATCTCATTCTTAGAAACTAGATACCAGGATTTCTCATTCTGTGCCAGTGTCAATTACACCGGCCACATATCCATAAATTTCCAAACATGAAAATGCATTTATCTTCCAAATTTTCAATCACATTTGATGACTGAGTCAATATGAATCCGCTTACAACATCAAATATATTAGCTACAAATGACGTTAAAATAAGACTGAAAGCCCATCTTATTTCAAGTTCGTATATCTAGCATTGCATTTTCCTTATTGATCAAAATCTCTATTATTCTCACACTTAGCAAATTATTCGCTGCAAATGTATCACAAGCATCCAGTAATATTCGGTGGTAAATTACCTCCTGCAATGTAATTCTGAGATTAAACATGAAAAGTAAACAGTATTTATTTTTATTTTTGCATTGAAATTCTACTAAAACAGACAATGACATCTTATATTCGTAAACTATTCTTTGTGAATGGCTTATGAGAGAGCGAGAAATTTTATTATAAGAGAAAGGTAGAAATAGCAATAATTTTTACTGAGAGGAGTAGTATCAAGTAACACATAAACTGGGTATGACGTTGCAAATTTAAAATCCAATCAAGCTATCTCTAATCCTAACTAGGATTTGATAATTTACGAATCCTCCCCGCGTATATTTAGAATGGTGCCTTCATTGTATATTTTCAAAATCTTCATTGTAATAGTTTCTACTTTTTATTTCTTTAATGAAAATATTTAAATTACCTTTAAATGTCTTCAGGTAAAAAATACCATTGAATCATTTTGATGTACAATGTTAATTGCTTCATTTAGTGGCTATAAAAAATAAGTGTTGTCAAAAACTCTGAGTAAGAATATGTGAGTATATATGTGTGCATATATAAATAGATTTAGATAATTCGTTTTTATAATAATATGAAAAAGCAATTTACTGTACATCTTGCTGTTGGTGTTTTGCTTTCTATTGCGTCGAAATTAGTTTACGATTAATGTGAATGTAAGTTGGGGATGAGAGTAGGTGTGTTGCGACAGACTCGTGCTTAATCATATAAGAGTTTTTCTTTTATACGATTTAGGTCGACTCCGTCGTTGTAATTAAATTCAATATTGCAATCATAAAGATTTAAATTTTTGCTAAATTCAGCAAATGATCAAACATATATTGAATGAATCACATGAGAGTTTTCTAGACAACACACACCTATGCTTGTTTCCAAGGCATGACAGTCGTATTTCTACATAAATATCAAGCATTTTAAAGTAGTTTATATAGAGAAGTAATAAATCTGTTTTAAAACTGCCAAGGCTTATTAACTATGCACTGAATTGGCTCTAAATTCGCAATGAATATATAACTTACATATATTGCAATATTTGTGAGCTTGAACGATTAAGTTGATAGGATGATTATATAATTGAAAATTACATTGTAGTTGTATTATATTCCTTTACAGTATTCATTCATATAGTATCATTGCATCTGGTTGTCTCATTTGTGCACATTCTTCATACAAGTCGAGTGAAGACAAACGTGAACTCAGCAACGTAGCCAGGTATTTGAACTTGGCTAGTCAACTCCACTTTCCACGGCGATATCTGTTACGCGACACGGAAATCCTACTAAATACAATTGATAATGACAGACAATATGAGATGATATTTCATTTGAAATTTTAATAATTATTTGAATCACAAAAATATAATTGCATAAGAATAAAGGATACAGACGAGACACACATATTTCTCAGAATAAATTATAAAAATACTCAATTAAACGAAATTAAACGTAATATTATTGAGTTACTTCACGGACTATTTAACTGTCAGTAGTTTATAATTTACACAAATTTTTAATCTGCGAATCTTGCCGACATACTAACTTATGACATGCCATGAAAATGATATCAAATTGTTGGTTTCTATAATCCTTATAATAATTCCTTGAATTATTCAAACTATTAAATTAAATTGCTATATGGCTATTACGTTTTCCCAGTATATATTTCCCCAATAAAATGTGTTTTCTGTTCATTTAAAAATCTACTAAAACAATTCATTGAAGAATTCATTTTTATAAACTAACATGAAAATATAATTATGAAATAATTTACTATATTTCTCTCTATTACTTTCTTATTCTCCCTCTCTCCCCATATATATACATACATATATATATGTGTGTGTGTGTGTGTGTGTGTGTGTGTGTGTGTGTGTGTGTGTGTGTGTATTTAGGCAGCAATCCTTCTTTCATGCACATTTCATTGAATACGACAGACAAAGTGCTTTGATTTAGTTTTTTATACAATTTATAATGCGATCTAATAATTTTTCTTTTCGGATGATAAATTATATAAAAACTGTCCGCACGTTCTTTTTATCCGAGCACTTTCGGCTATATATTTAGCCATTTTCAATGATTAAATATTTTAACTGTTAAATAACAAATAGTTTGTTCATCTATGTTTTACAAAATGTTTTCATTTTTCAAAACACGGTCAAGATATTGTGTACATGTTCATAGTTCATATTATTAAGTGTTGTTATTTCTGTTTTTATTAATAAGGCTTAAAATATTTTTAGCCGTTGTTTTGCATGTAGATGATGCTATTATATTAGTGTTGTATAAAGAGAGAGAGAGAAAGAGAGAGAGAGAGAGGGTTTGCACAGAGAGTGATAGATAGATAGATAGATAGATAGATAGATAGATAGATAGATAGATAGATAGATGAACTGAAGTAGTATATATTCCAAAAACTAACTTTAGGTATCTTTTGACGTGGCATCTTTGTCACCAGAGCGAATGTTCGCCTATGTCAAAAGCTGCTAGACTAAACTCCCATTTATGTAATGAATAAGAGTTTAAGCCGTCTTCATTTCCGTTCTCTCAAGTTAGTTCCTGAATTTTGTTGCGAATGTCCTTTCTTCAGAAGCTAAACAGATCAATACAGGTTTCCTGGATCGTTCTCCCTTTGCTCCTACTTACGTTCTTCTTTTATATTAAAAATCTCATGTGAACATTCACAGAAAATTGCAGACGCTTTCACAGTTTATGCCCGAACCTGCAAAAATAATGATCACCATATGTTTACAACTGATTCTTTATCTCTCGCTTCGCTCTACCAAATCAATGGAGATACACGTGGGTGGGGAGTAACATTTGCTACTTGAAAAGCGAAGCTGATATCATTTCATTATTATCTTTTAGACTCTGCGTTTTTTTTTTTCAAATCAAGGTGGACAGTTGAAATGTCAATGAGGTTTTCTGCTTCGCAAATTTATAAGGTTTAAATTTTGCTCCAGACCCCATGTGGAACTAATATATGCAATCCATTTCTATAGCTGCTGGATAAATGTTTGTTTCATTCTACTACACTAGGATGTATCCGATTCCTTCTGGTTCGCTTTAGCTTTACAATAGTCAGATAGCACCATATATGACAGTTCTGCTATATCTAAGGGGAGCTGTTCACTCCTCACATTGACGCAGTTCAGAATCGTTAACCTAATCATGTGTGGGGACTCATACTATCTATTTAGTAATCTCTTTCTCAAACACAATGCTGAAATATTTTCAGTGGCAAATATGTAAATATGAAAAGTTCTTTAGTTCCATCAGTTAAGAATTATAACTGTAGTTGAGCGAGCTTAATATTGGTTGATTTCTTGCACGGTACCTTTGTAACATTTTTATCCGAGCCTAAGGTTTTGTTAAGGTTTTGTTAAGTATTTGTTAAGGCCAACGCAAGCAACCAGCATGTCAAGACGAAAAACGAGCATTCTTTTTCTTTAGTTGGTGTCGTTTACGAGGGTTCGAAGGGGAAACAATAGCAACATCTACCGCAAGGATAGTTGGTCGTCAATGTCGCGCCATAAGTTTTTCTCGTCTGAGACTATTCATCATATGTAAAAAAAATCTACCGTTCGTCCTTGCAGTGATTATTGCTGCTATATATTGCCTGGTGAATAATGCAAAGACGGATATGCAATGTGATAGGTCATGACCTGGTATCTCGACTACAGTTGTTTCTTCACAGACGTGATATGGCTTCCCTCTGTCTTTTCTACAAATATTCTCATGACAACTGCTCTGAAGAACTATTTTCAGTGGTGCCGCAACTGCACGAATTGAAGCGTACTTCTAGGTTGGCATCTCGGTCCCACCCTTTTACTGCTGAAACAGTTATATGTAACCGCCAATTCTACTCCAAAAATGTCTTCTCTCGCACTTTCCGACAGTGGAACACCCTTCGTCTTAATTGCTTCCCTGATATCTATAATCTTGAAAAAATTAAATGTAATGTCAATCGACATATTTTGATGCTTTGATCTTTATCCCCGTCCTTCTCTTTATCCTTTCCGCAAAAACCTTTCTTTTCTCTTACATTCACTCTCTTTTACCCGTGGCGTGGTAGTGGCTCTTCAATACTTAAGAAAAAAAAAAGAATTCTTCTAGACTTGTGATAATTATCTTAGAAAGTTACCGGTCTTGAGCGTGAAGAATCAGTGGTATTTCATGCAGCCAGCAGTTTCTCATCGGGAGATTATTTTCTGGTACGCCAGCAAATACTGATGCTCAATAAGGTCGATGAATTTTAAAGATATTAGACCGCTGCACTGAAAATTTAAAGATATTAGATCGCTGCACTGAAAATTTAAAGATATTAGACCGCTGCACTGAAAATTTAAAGATATTAGACAGCTGCACTGAAAATTTAAAGATATTAGACCGCTGCACTGAAAATTTAAAGATATTAGACAGCTGCACTGAAAATTTAAAGATATTAGACCGCTGCACTGAAAATTTAAAGATATTAGACCGCTGCACTGAAAATTTAAAGATATTAGACAGCTGCATTGAAAATTTAAAGATATTAGACCGCTGCACTGAAAATTTAAAGATATTAGACAGCTGCACTGAAAATTTAAAGATATTAGACCGCTGCACTGAAAATTTAAAGATATTAGACAGCTGCACTGAAAATTTAAAGATATTAGACAGCTGCACTGAAAATTTAAAGATATTAGACCGCTGAACTGAAAATTTAAAGATATTAGACCGCTGCACTGAAAATTTAAAGATATTAGACCGCTGCACTGAAAATTTAAAGATATTAGACAGCTGCACTGAAAATTTAAAGATATTAGACCGCTGCACTGAAAATTTAAAGATATTAGACCGCTGCACTGAAAATTTAAAGATATTAGACAGCTGCACTGAAAATTTAAAGATATTAGACCGCTGCACTGAAAATTTAAAGATATTAGACCGCTGAACTGAAAATTTAAAGATATTAGACAGCTGCACTGAAAATTTAAAGATATTAGACAGCTGCACTGAAAATTTAAAGATATTAGACCGCTGCACTGAAAATTTAAAGATATTAGACAGCTACACTGAAAATTTAAAGATATTAGACCGCTGCACTGAAAATTTAAAGATATTAGACAGCTGCACTGAAAATTTAAAGATATTAGACAGCTGCACTGAAAATTTAAAGATATTAGACCGCTGCACTGAAAATTTAAAGATATTAGACAGCTGCACTGAAAATTTAAAGATATTAGACCGCTGCACTGAATATTTAAAGATATTAGACCGCTGCACTGAAAATTTAAAGATATTAGACAGTTGCACTGATAAAGAATGTGGACGCATGAATATCAATACAGACCGTTGATAACCGTTAAGTTGCAGCCGGACATAGGCCTACATAACTCTATCCAAATTTCCACTAAAGCCACAACACTTTCTTGTACATTTCCCAGAGTTGATCACCAGGGTGATCGTATGACCTCCTGTAGAGTTCAGTGAGGAGGGCAATGTGGGTTTTCAAGCAAGTGATCGTTGTATGTATGTGACCGTTAATTTTTGGATAGAAGTCTTTCGGAGTATATTCGGCCTCGATTTACTGAATAATTCTGTAAAGATTCTGTAATTGAGATAACTTCCTCGCCATTGTTTATTCTGGAGAGTTTATTAAAGAGTGTTCATTGTTCAGGTTATACTGCTGCAAAGAACGTCTAGGAAAACAGTAATGCATGGATATATGCAATTTACGATACCTACTCATATCAGAAAATACATGGACACAACATAATTACAGAAACACATAAATTTAATAGAGCGATTTGAAAACCGGACAGTAATGAAAAAATGGTATACATTAAAAGAATATTTCCCTAGAAAACCCAATTTTATGATTTAACAAAGCAGTTATTCCAATGCGGCTCAAAATATCAGGTATTTGTAAAAAGAATGCCCACAAACTGAGAAAGCCATAATATAAATTCTAAAATTACACATTTGAACAATCAGCCGATCACGTCTTAATAATTCAAGCAAGGTGGTTGAGAAAATAACTTGAATAAATATGGTCGATAAAATCATGACTCGGTTAGTTTTTAAAACGAATTGCATCAATGTTCCTGTAAAAAAAACAACAAAAACACGCTTCACTCATTCAAAATAAACATCTGACACGATCAAAAAGTAATCTGTCCCCACCAACAGCTAAAATCAAAATATATTCAGATTTATCAATTATCAATTCTATTTCAAATTACTTAATTATTCAGTAAACAAATTTAGGATTGTGAATGTGTTCGATACTAACTGGGAATTTAGCCTGTATTCTCTTAGAAGTTCTGTTACTTTTCAGAGTACTTTAAATAAATAAACAACATATCTCTGATATAATCACGATCCACTCTTAATATAATATCCCCGCAAAACTACATTAACAGATATTATTGATGAACTAAAAAAGTCGAACTGATGATAGAATTTACTTACGAAATACAAACAAATATCATTTTACCTTTCTTAGATATCATATTAGACCGTATTGACAAAGATCTAAACCTAATTGTCGCGACGCATATCATCTAAAAGAAATGAACTAATAAACTTCTATTCTCCCCATAACAACAAAATAAAATCTGGAATGATTATCGGAATCTATTTAAATCACTTAGTATTTCGATGGCTAATTATTTCATATTCAACGTGAAAGAAATAGTAAGTAAAATATTTCAACTTAAACGAGTGAACCATTGTCACAACACCAACCAATCAAAAGATATTGTTCTAGCTATAAGTTGAATTACAACTATAAAAAAAGAAAATATCTATGTTAACATATTTTAGAGTTTCTCATAAAACAATAAAATAATTTAAACAAAATAAATTAATCATAAGCGCAAATTTAAACGAGGAATTTGCTCAATCAACTTCCACGAAGATTCTCTTATATATCGCAATTATTACTTGCGATACATAAGAGAAACTTCGTGGAATGTAAATCTATAAAAGTTTATATGATCACAAAATGATATTTTATTAAACAAACATTCAGTGCATGAGTTGATACAGTAATGATTTCGAACATAAATACGATTTCAAAATTTTACTTTAATTAAAAGAGAAATAAAGTTGCTAAAAAAAAGACGGAAAGTTCTTAAATCTGTGTATACTCCACAGTACATTTGCGTCTAAGTACTTACATTTCATCTTTCTTGGCAGATCTTCAGTTAATGTAATGCAGGATATTAAAAAAAGAAAAACGATAAACATATAATCAAAATTAAAAAGAAACTAAGTACAATTGGCTACCTCATATCCCCAAACAAATAGTAAAACAATAAATGTAGAAGTTTAAAATTTCAGCACTCAATATACTTAATGCGCACTTAGGTTCGATGAAGTCCTAAAAAGACGAAACTGGTCGCATGTTATTTTTCCAAATTTGTCATTAATTTTCCTAACGTATGATATGCTTGTTGGGCAATATGAAAGAAAAGAGCTTATACAACACAAAATTATCGTCTCTGAGTACTTCAGATGATTCTCCTCTTATTTTAGTAAAATTACAGATATTAATGTTTATATATGATCATGTAATGTAATTACCTTATGTTGTATACTGAAAAGCTTCCGGCAAATATTCAGTGTGTGCAAATTTAATTTACTTCAGCGTCTTTCCTCCTGGTTTTTCTTTCTTTTTTAACAGAACAATTCCTTATTCTTTTCTGGAGTCCATCAATAATTACTGCATTTCTGAGATGAAATATTCTAATTACTTCATATTTCTTTAGGTAAATATATTAAGTTAACATTATAGAATTATGTATCTCCGTAATAATTTGCATTTGTATAATTGGGAAAGATCCTTTAATCTTCTGATTAAAAATGTTAATATATTTTGTAAAAATTAATATTCATCAAACATATATTTTCTTTTATTCTCTGTGCCGTGTTGTACATCAGAAATTTTGCGAGCATGGCTCTCAATAATTTCCTGTTATTTGTAGCTTCAAATAAATTTTGTATTTTTATATTCCCTTAACATCGCTGTGGCAAACATTTACTTAAGCTCGTTAGGTAGGATTTCTCTTGTCTCACCCGACTTCAATCTATCCGGTGACTTTCAAATCTTCCAAGCCGTCCTGATTTTCAACGTGATTTATGTTTCAACTTCGTCTTAACATTCGTCGTTGTTTACATGTTTGGTCTATTGTATTCTCAGTGTATTTCTGTGTAAACACATTCCTGTTGCATTAAGTCTCTTCTTCATCTTTGAGATCATTCAGCATTCACTTTCATATAGGATGATTGATATAAAATAAGTGTTTAGTATTTTTTTTCTTTGCTTCTATAGATTTTGTTCTATTTTCGATTTAGACGTAACTCATTCCATGCTCTGTTAAAATAATTCCAACATATTTGAATTTATGTCCTTGTTTGATTTTTGGTATATCCGCTTAGTAATATTCATATTGGGTTGTTCATTTTGCTGACAAGCATTCATTCTGTCTTCATGCAATTAACGATCAGACCTTTCTTCACAT
>OZ038475.1:137115721-137130721 GCA_964036315.1 Acanthosepion esculentum | reverse complement strand
CCTTCGGTTACTCCTATGTATACTTTTTCTTCATTATCTGCTGATTTTGTCGTGGCTTGGTAGATTACGTTGTTTTGTAAACAATTACCGTTTAAGGGACATTCGTTTTTTATTCTGCAGTTGCACGTGGGTTTAATTTGTTCGTGTGGTTTGTTAATAATTTTTCTGTTGTGCTTTTTTATTATTTGTGCCATGTTCTCGGTGCAACTGTAGCTGATTTTTACTGTGTTTTTGTTGAATATTTTGTGTAGTGTGCTTGATTCCGGGAAGTGTTTGTGTAAAAGCTTGAAGAATATTTTTCCTATGTTTGTTTTTACGTTTTTGCTGTACGGTGGGTTGAACCATATGATGTTTCTTTTTCTGTTGGTCTTTTTTGTGTTCTGTGGTGAGTATGTGAGTGTTGCTGGGAATCCGCTATCTTTTAGGGCTGTTTCGTAGTCTTTCTTGGCTTTGTTAAATATAGATTCATCGGAAGAATTGTCGGAAAGCCTGCGGTTAATCGATTTAGGTATCTGTTTGATTATAGAAGGCGGGTGGTTGGAGTATATATGTATGTACTGTGGTTTATCATTCGGTTTTCTGTATGGTTTGTGTGTGCCTTTTCTTAGGTTGAAGGTGACATCTAGAAAATCTACTTCGTTTAGGTTAGTTTTTATATCTATCTCGAATCCGTTATTTTTGAAGATTTTAATTATTGCTTTTCTAGTTTTATCTGTCTTTTGTTTGTTGCAGTTTCTTAAGATTATGAGACCGTCATCTCTGTAGAGCCCTGTGTCATTTCTATCTATTATTTTGCTTATTTCGTGTAGTAAATAAATACCTACGATTTCGCATGTCTCTGCACCGTCAAAGCTTCCCATTGTAGTGTCAAATATCCCATCTTTCTTTATCCATGCTTCTTCATGGTGAAATAATAATGATTTACGGGAGTGCTTAATGATGTCGATTTCGTTTGGTTTTATTATTATTTGTTCCTGAGCTAAGTTGATGGCCTTATCTAGTATACGTTCTGTTATGGATGGGTAAAATTCTTTTATGTCTAATTGTAGGAAGTGGCAATTTTGTTTGTTATTTATGCTGTTGAACCAGTCAATGGTTGTTTTTGTGTTTTTCCACTGGTTTACTCCTAACTTCTTCCTAAGTTCAGAATTAATTCTTTCTAGTATTGTTTTGCTTATTTTACCTAGTTCGCTTTTCGCTGGGTTTATGAGTCTGCATGCAGGGTTGGTTTTGAAATTTTCCTTGTGGTCTTTTAGTGTGATAAAGGCTTGGAATTTTATGTTTCTAACTAGGTCAGTTAAGTCCTTCTCGAAGTCATCTAATTCTTTTTGTTGCGGGGTACATTTTTTTTGTTTTGAACCCGTATTTTTCCTTGAGTGTATTATTATTATTGTGAAGATCTTGGTTTAAAAAATGTGCTTTCCATCTCATTCTTTTTATGAAACTTTCTGTTTTTTCAAATAATTTTAGTTTATATATGTAAGGGGAAGGGGTGGGTATGTTTTTTAGTGAGTAGTCGAGGCTAAATTTTTCTATGTCCATGTTGTGTTATAAATGTAGCGAAAGTGCTCTACTGATGATCAGGAGCTGAATATGCAGAAATATAGTCTTAAAGTGTGCTATATTTATGGGGTAAAGTGCTCAATATCAGAGATAGAGCGTGTGTAAATATAAAAGTGGACATGGAAGTCAGCACTTAGAGGCGACAGTCTGTTTCATGCTAGTGCAATCGTCAGGCGACTAGTGCTGTTATTTTTCTCGGCTGTTTATATAAGGGTCAGTGGTGCATTATGGGTAGTATATTTTGGCGGGTACTTTTACCGGAAGTCGCTTATTTGTTTATTTATTTATGTCAAATTATTTTGCTTGTTTTTTTGTTTGTTTTTTATTTTTTATCTTATATATTTATTTATTTATTCTTTTGTTTTGATCGGTGTTTTTGGTTAACGTAGTAAAAAATTTGTTTATATAGCTTATTGTTGGTAGTCTATAATGGCCGCCATTTACCGGAAATCGCTTGTTCGCTTATTTATTTGGGTCAAATTGTTTGACCGAATAAGTTGCATGAGCAAGACGCAAGCCTTTATCACACTAAAAGACCACAAGGAAAATTTCAAAACCAACCCTGCATGCAGACTCATAAACCCAGCGAAAAGCGAACTAGGTAAAATAAGCAAAACAATACTAGAAAGAATTAATTCTGAACTTAGGAAGAAGTTAGGAGTAAACCAGTGGAAAAACACAAAAACAACCATTGACTGGTTCAACAGCATAAATAACAAACAAAATTGCCACTTCCTACAATTAGACATAAAAGAATTTTACCCATCCATAACAGAACGTACACTAGATAAGGCCATCAACTTAGCTCAGGAACAAATAATAATAAAACCAAACGAAATCGACATCATTAAGCACTCCCGTAAATCATTATTATTTCACCATGAAGAAGCATGGATAAAGAAAGATGGGATATTTGACACTACAATGGGAAGCTTTGACGGTGCAGAGACATGCGAAATCGTAGGTATTTATTTACTACACGAAATAAGCAAAATAATAGATAGAAATGACACAGGGCTCTACAGAGATGACGGTCTCATAATCTTAAGAAACTGCAACAAACAAAAGACAGATAAAACTAGAAAAGCAATAATTAAAATCTTCAAAAATAACGGATTCGAGATAGATATAAAAACTAACCTAAACGAAGTAGATTTTCTAGATGTCACCTTCAACCTAAGAAAAGGCACACACAAACCATACAGAAAACCGAATGATAAACCACAGTACATACATATATACTCCAACCACCCGCCTTCTATAATCAAACAGATACCTAAATCGATTAACCGCAGGCTTTCCGACAATTCTTCCGATGAATCTATATTTAACAAAGCCAAGAAAGACTACGAAACAGCCCTAAAAGATAGCGGATTCCCAGCAACACTCACATACTCACCACAGAACACAAAAAAGACCAACAGAAAAAGAAACATCATATGGTTCAACCCACCGTACAGCAAAAACGTAAAAACAAACATAGGAAAAATATTCTTCAAGCTTTTACACAAACACTTCCCGGAATCAAGCACACTACACAAAATATTCAACAAAAACACAGTAAAAATCAGCTACAGTTGCACCGAGAACATGGCACAAATAATAAAAAAGCACAACAGAAAAATTATTAACAAACCACACGAACAAATTAAACCCACGTGCAACTGCAGAATAAAAAACGAATGTCCCTTAAACGGTAATTGTTTACAAAACAACGTAATCTACCAAGCCACGACAAAATCAGCAGATAATGAAGAAAAAGTATACATAGGAGTAACCGAAGGACCATGGAAACAAAGAAATTATGTACACAAAATGTCTTTCACAAATAGTAAATATGCGAACAGCACAATGCTTTCTAAGTATATCTGGGAAATAAAAAACAAAACACACACCACACCAAAAATATCTTGGAAAATAAGGAAAAAATCATCAGCCTACAACAACCTATCAAAAACTTGCAAACTTTGCTTGGAGGAAAAAATAGCTATCATTACCTTCCCAGATCAAAATAAATTATTAAATAAAAGATCCGAGCTAATCTCAAAATGTAGACATGAAAACAAATTTTTACTACGTAACTTAAAATAGAAAAATAAATAAATATATAAACAAACAACAATAAAATAAGCAAAATAAACTACTCCAAACAAATCACAAAACCACACCTGTTAGAATATGCGAAATAAAATCAAAACAAAAGAACGGACGAAAGTTATAACTGTTATACAAATAAAAATAATAAGCAAAACAATTTGACCCAAATAAATAAGCGAACAAGCGATTTCCGGTAAATGGCGGCCATTATAGACTACCAACAATAAGCTATATAAACAAATTTTTTACTACGTTAACCAAAAACACCGATCAAAACAAAAGAATAAATAAATAAATATATAAGATAAAAAATAAAAAACAAACAAAAAAACAAGCAAAATAATTTGACATAAATAAATAAACAAATAAGCGACTTCCGGTAAAAGTACCCGCCAAAATATACTACCCATAATGCACCACTGACCCTTATATAAACAGCCGAGAAAAATAACAGCACTAGTCGCCTGACGATTGCACTAGCATGAAACAGACTGTCGCCTCTAAGTGCTGACTTCCATGTCCACTTTTATATATATATATATATATATATATATATATATATATATATATATATATATATATATATATGCGTTTGTGTATAAATTTATTAATGGATTTTAAATTTATTTTTGATTTAGTATCATTTTCATTATGGATATTTTTTTTAATTACTACCCTGCCTCTCAAAATGTCTTAATAAAGGAAATAGTTTCTCTGATGAGTAAATATTTTCCTATAATTAGATGAGGCTGTTAATATAACGAAAGGAGCCCATGTATGTTTGCACTGTAAAAGTCCCTTCCGAAATGAAAATATTCTCTTACCGAACGAATGTAGGCAATTTTGATTGTTAAATCTTAACGAAAACTTATCAATAATCAATATCGCTCTTGTTTGAAAAGCAATATCGACACATGGCAATTATTTATATTTTTGTAACGTGTTACAGGACACAGTCTACACAACTATTTAATCCATAGTTTGAGACACACGGAATCATGCCTTTTGTATGCGAATTAACCTGTAGTGAAGAAAATAGAATCAAAGGGAATTAATCTCGGCATTCCGAATTCATTTCTACACCGAAGACCGTTACATAATCCGCTCCTCTGCTTAAATGGGTGCTAAAAAAAAAACAAAAAAACTTTGAAAATAGACTGAAGTGCATTTAATTGTTTCTTGGATATCAAAGGAGATTTAATTGGAGCAGATTTCAGTTTCTATATATAAGCGAAAATGCTTATAGATTTCTTGTAATTTAACTAAGGTTTGTCAAGGTTTCATGATGAATAGGTCGTGCTTTTCTTAAATTTCAGTAACGAGGATAAAACTGATTAAATTTGATAATATAAGCCAATATTTAACTCATGAACGCTCCATAGATATTAATTGCTTCTGCAGTACAGCTTTAATGTACATTTTCTTAGTGGAATGCTTGAGGGAGATAAGTTGATATATCAAAATATTTGATAGTTATATAGAGAAAGAGTGCATGTCTAGCATCTAAATTATTTCTAGTTAGTTGAAATTGTAGCGATTGTCTAGAAGGTATTTTAGAGGCATCCGTTAGCACATTCCAAGTTTCCATTTAATTGCATAAATAATATGAATGCGATTTGACAGAATCCGGTTTTCCGTTAACGTTTCACGATATTCTTGGTTTGTTATCAGAAAAAAGATATTTATGTATGACACATGTGCTAAACACTTGCGTTTGTTGCTTGGCTCATATATGTTTACCTCACACTCTCACTATCTAACAACCTCTTTCTCTCTCTCTCTATCTCTCTCTCTCTCTCTCTCTCTCTCTCTATATATATATATATATATATATATATATATATATATATATATATATATATACACACACACACAGAGATATGTATGTATATATATATGTATAAATATATATATATATATATATATATATATTAAGCTTATCACCCCAAGCAAGGCTGGAAGCCACTAGCACGCAAGGGGTTACAGAAGGTTTGGAGGAAAAGTAGATAGGAGTGGTAAAGGAGAGGATGTGGAGAAAGATAGTGGATCGATCAAGGCAAGGGGGTTACAGAAAATTTGGAGCGAAGGCAGATAGGAATGAAAGGTGAAAGGGTGTGGAGAAGGGAAGTGGATAGATCAAGGCAGCTGGAGATGTCGATTGACGTTACACTTAAATGGTTGGAGCTTGTATTTGTCAGGGAAACAGTAATAAGGAAGAGAGTTCCACAGGCGAGATGCGCGAGCCATGAAGCTATTGGAGTAGAGGAGACGTCTACATCTAACAGTTTCATCCCGAGATGACAGATCAGGGCCAATTACACTGCATATCCGTCTCTAGTCTTATCAAGAACCCTGAGGCAAACAGAAGGGGCCCCAGACCATATATGGCAGCAATACTCCATGCAAGGGCGAATGGTCGATTTATAGATTTGGAGGATCGATTCCGGGGAGAAAAATTTCCTGGCTCGGCACAGGGAGCCAACTCTCCTTGCGGTGGATGATGCAATTGACTCGATGTATTTGTTCCATCTCAGATCAGCGGACAGCGTGAGACCCAGGAGCCGCAGAGAGGAGCTCTCGAGAAGTTGGTTTTCAGATATTCTAATGGGATTCAGGGATATATATATATATATATATATATATATATATATATATATATATATATATATATATATATATATATGTACGTATGTATGTATGTATGTATGTCTAAGCGACGGAATAGTCTAGAGTACGTGTATGTCTGTTTAACTCTTCCTCTACCTCTATGTAACACTCCACTGCTCATTCTCTCTCGCAGGCTCTCCATCACCCTTTATCTCTCCGTTGAATTTGCTTCACCACTTCAGAGAGCCTGTCACAGACGTGATGAATTTACCCTCTGCCTTTTCTGAAAATATGTTTATGCCCACTGCTCTTTCAAGGATGTTTGCCAGGTGTTCTGACAACATAAATTTAATCGTGGTACAAGAAATGCATCTAGGTTCAACCAATTTACTGTTGGAATATTTAAATATATTTTAAACTTCTACACCAAAAGTTTATTTCCTCGTACCTCCTGACATTGGAACTCCCTTCCTCTCACTCATTTCCCTGATAACAACAATCTTCAAAAAATATAAATGCAACATCAAGCGCCATCATCTGTTGCCTTGATGCTTTCATTTTTCCTCAGTCCCCTACACCTACGCTTTTCTCGCAATTTCACTCTCCGAAATCCCTGCGTACTATATGTATATATATATATATATATATATATATATATATATATATATATATATATATATATATATATATATATATATATATATATATATATACTATATATATATAGTATATATATATATATATATATATATATATATATATGTGTATATATATATATATATATATATATATATGTGTATATATATATATATATATATATATATATATATATATATATGTGTATATATATATATATATATATATATATATATATATATATATATATATATACATACATATATATATATATATCCGATGAGAAGGAAAGTAATATATAAATTCCAACGTTCGCAGCGTTAATTAAAAAAAGACCTCGATACAGGTAGTTGAACGATAATTATTTAATTATTATAATTTTATCATTGTTGAGTAAAATGGTTTTGTCTATATGATAAAATTATAATAAATAAATAATGAATAATAAATTATGAAAAATAAATAAATATATGATGAAATTATAATAAATAAATAAATAATATATATATATATATATATATATATATATATATATATATATATATATATATATATATATATATATAGCCTTTCATCCGTTCCATTTTTGTCCTTTAATCATCTCTCCCTATTTTCAATCTTCGTGAATCCTCCTTCACTTTTACTCCTTGTAACCCACTGCGTTTTCTTTTCTATTTCTTTCTTTTTTTTTTTTGGTATTGTCGACTTGCTTGGTGTTTAAATTATAACAATACATATGCCAGTTACGGTAAAATAGTTCTTTATGAACACAGACATGATTAAATTCATTTACAATTTATTGCCAAAAAATGCACATATATATGTACATATATATATTTTTTAAATATATATAATTTTAGAGAACTGATATATATCATAGATAGATCATTTATCGATAAATGCCGAATGGACACAAGGATAAACATTTCACGGTGATTGTCATTTTCAAGTCACGATGAAATTCTTAGATCACGATTGAGAAACGAAATAATCATTTTTTAGTGTTTACAATATCGACATTCATTCATTCTTTCTTTCTTTCTTTTTTTCTTTCTTTCTTTCATTCTTTAATTCTTTCTTTCTTTCTTTCTTTCTTTCCTTCCATCTATTTGTCTGTCTGTCTCTTTTCGTCTATTATAGCTTTAAACAGGTCACGAATAATAATTCATTTCATGTTGCTCCGGTTACTTTTTTTAGAGGTATGCTTATCTTTTTTTGTTTTTTATTTTTATTTTTTTTAGAATAGAATTCACTTTATTGGAGTTTCATTTACCGCAATTTAGAAATTTTCAAGTTTCGGTAATATTCTATTTTAAGTACTGCATATATGATCATTTTAATTATATTATACTATTTAAATTTTTAAAAAATTAGTTATTAAATTAATCATTGCTTATTCGTTTTTCTATTGAGTAGTCATATTTAATCTAACTTTGAAAATTAAATTCTAACTTGCGAACAATTGTCAGGCAGTAAAATTTATCTATAGAAATCACCGCCAAATTAATATTCATGCCTTAAACTGATCAGATAGTTAATGAATTCCCTAGAGATATCTGTTTAAATTTGAATTTTGAATCTTGTAGCTGAATGCATAGGCCATGTTATCAATTGAAATATATATTCTGAAGTGTAAATTATTATTTTATACCACATTTTATTACATATTTCCACGAAGACATGCCGCTCAAAACCATTTTATATTCAATTAAGTTTAAGAATTTCAGTTTCGATCTGGCATACGCAATACATAATTTGAACCAAAACTCACGCACACACAAGCACAAACACACATATACACACTCGGCAATCCCTTATTTTATATATATTTTCATAAATACGAGGGAGTATGTCCTGCTATTAAGATTTCTATTTAATTCTTTATGTATTCGTTCAAGTGTTTCCTTCTATGAATATAAAAGTGTGTAAAAAATGTTCATCGGTAATGGATTTCAGAGCGCTTCCGGATATTTTTAAGACATTTTCAAGGGCGATATTATTGTTTTTTTTTATTTTCATTTCTTATTTTTAAATGAATGTGTGGATTTTTATGTATTTATGTCTGTAGTTATATGAATGTTTTATTTTCCAAACACCGACAGCACATAGTTGTCGCGTTCGTAGTTAAAATTATTGAGTGTTGGCTTTTCCTTTTCTGTTATTAACGCTTCTATTATTTTTTAAAAAATGTGAATGAGGCTATTATACGAGAGTCATTCAATAAATAAGGTGAATTTTTCGGTATAAGGACTTCTAATACAGATAGAAGCTTACTTTTTTTCTTTTCTTTTTTTCAACGTAGTCTCCCAGCACTGTCACACACTTTTCCCATCTGTGCACAAGCTTCCGTATTCCCTCAGCGTAAAAAATCTTTGGACTGATGTCTCAGCCAGTCGCTCACAACACTTTTGACTTCATCGTCACTTTTAAACTTCGAGCCTCTCGTGAAAGCTTTCAAGGGACCAAACAGGTGAAAGTCTGAAGGGGCAACGTCTGGGCTGTAAGGTGGATGAGGGAGCAGTTCCCAGTCCATTTCGTTGATGGTCTGCACCGTTTGGACTGCTATGTGAGATCTTGCGTTGTCATGGTGCAAGATGTCTACTTCTGACTGATGACCCCTGCGTTTGTTCTTTATGTCTTTCAAAGTCCTTGCAATGTCATCCATTGTCACCATTCTGTCAGACTAAATGAGGTCATTAACTGACTCGATCACGTCCCCCAGGTCTCCTCACTTCTGTAGGCCTCCCAGGCCTGTCTTCATCCTCAACACTGCTCCGTCCTTCTTTACACAATTTATCCCATTTGTAGACATTTTTTTGGCTGAAACATGTGGCAACATACAGAATTGACATTCTCCTATGAATTTCAACTGGTTTGCACCCTTCAGCAACCAAAACTTGATAACTGACCGATGTTCAATCCTGGAGCATGCTTATTGGTCGGCCATCTTTGTCAATCGCCAAAACTCTCAAAGTTTTTTTTTAATCTACAAAAGAAATTAAATTCATTTGAAAAAGAAGTAAAACAAAAAATAAATAAAAAAGAGTAAGCTTCTATCTGTATTAGAAATCCTTATAACGAAAAATTCACCTCATTTATTGAATGACCATCGTACTTCTATTCTCTACTAGTATGTTTTGGGAGAGAGATTGGTATGTATGTTTAAATGCCTTCTATTTGATCTATGGCGGGGTAGGTGTAACGGGATTCGTCTACATAGTATAAACAATGAAACTATACGTTTTTTTTTGTTTTATCAGGAACACAGTATCATAAGGGCCATATGAACTCGTACATAATGTTGGTTCTTTGCTGTTTGATTTTTATTTTTATGATAAGATTAGCTGTTTTAATTTTTTGGGAATAGATAATTTAATTTCCTTGTTCATTTCGAATGCGGTTGTGTATTATTTTTGTATATTTTTAAGAGAAAATTTGATTTGCTTATATTTATCATGTATTTGGATTTTGTAGATCTTAGTCTTATTGTTTATATCTCTGTTCCGTATCGCTATTAGTTATTTTAGAAAGGAATAGTCTAATTTGGGGGTAGTTGAGGTAGGAAAACCATTGTTAACTAGCATCAGTTTTACATTATTTAGTTATTTAAGGGAAAGCGGACGAGAGGATGAATCATCATGTGTTCGCTTTAGGAAACCATTAATGACTATTATTTTATATCTAAATGGACATTCATTCTTAAAAATCAGGTGACACTTGTAGTGGGATTTTTTATATGGGGAATTGGTAAATGTTTTATTACTGAATTCTACGTGAACATCTAAAACTGGGAGTTTATTTCCTTTCACGAAGGTAATACGTAAGGTTAATGACAGTTTTTTTTAATGTGGTTTAGAAATTATCAATGTTTTGATTATTTATCTAAAAATGCTTGCATGTTCGATAAATTAATATATATATATATATATATATATATATATATATATATATATATATATATATATATATATATATATTTCTGAGATTAGGTATTATGTACATTATTTACATTATTCGGAATTGTCGCCATATTTATTACAACGTTTCGGCAATTATACAGGTGGTTGGAATGTCGAACTGAACTATGGAAACCACTCACTGGGGTAGACAGTTTTAGTTCCACGTGCCATGTTTATTGGATGTCAGTTATCAGTTATCTCCTATTAATTTCCTTCTGAAATTTCTCCACTGCCTCAGCCGAGTATTGAACTCACACTCTTTGGGTCCCGTCACTGGATCTAACTAACGCCTTTATCCACTGCGTCATGTGTCCTTGAGGACATCTTTGTATGAATTTCTGGGTATTATAAACCTAATGTCTTCAGCATCCGTTTTTTTTTGTTGCACGTATTGCAATTTTTGCTGTTATCATTCCATGTTTTTACCAGAGCTCATATTGCATGTATTGTTTTATTATCGCTTTTCTTTGGCACTCCTTATTACAGGTTCCCATATTGTATTCATTTCTATGCTTGGTCGGCTCAGGAGATACTTTTGCCCAAGCATATGTGATGATTCCTTAAGTTTGCGAATTTTCCAATGGTGTTCCTTGTCTATGATCCCAACTTGATCCCACAGACTGCGGTGATCTCCCTTCTCTCTTCATATGTGGTCAGCCACAGCGAATTCTTGCACTTCCCCTCGTGTTACAGCTTTCTGGTGTTCTTGAATCCTTAACTTAAGGGGGCGGCCTGTCTCCCCTTTATATTTCTTTCCGCAGTTGTACGGGATAGCGTAGACACAGTCTTTAGTAGTCATGTTCTCATCTATGCAGGGGGTCTTAGTCGGGATAGATATCTGCGAAGTGTTGTCAAGCTTTTGAAGGTTGTCCTGATGTTATATGGACCGCAGAACCTTTGTATTTTATTTGATAACCCCTTTGCATAAGGCAGGCAGACAGTTTTCTGAGTGTTGTTGTCCTCCTCTTGTACCCGCCTATCCAGTGTTTTGGGATTGCTGCCATGTACCCAGGTGATTATTTCCACGAAGTGGGCTGAATGTTTGGGTATATGAACGAGACTTTCTGCTCAATGTGTCAATTATATCTACAAGGAAGCGACTCAGAGATAGGCACACACAGCCTTGGCAACTAACAATCTGCCTGTGCGGAATACCGTCTTTGTGAATCTTAGGGATACCGTATATGTGAGGTTCTTTGTTGTAACGCTACGATAACTGCCTATACGTCTTAGGTGCGAAGTGATCCTTGTTCTTGATTAGTATATCTGACAGTTTGCGTTTCGTTTTCATTGTAGGATCCTTTTTTACTTTGCTGTAGCTACCATTGATAATGAGGTCTTCCAGCTTTCTGATATAATCTGATTTGTCCATCACTACAATAGCATTGATTTTGTCAGCCGGTTTATGATGATATTTCCGTTCCTCTGTAGGGATCCAATCGCCAGCCTCTCCAGTTTTTTATCGGCGGATTGGCCTTCTCCAAGATATGTCTCATCTTCTATCTCATTTCATCCCGCCTGAGCCTGTGGGATGTTCAAGGCCACCTCCTAGACTCTGGCTATGATGTCCAAGTATGGCACTTGCCTTATGATTTGTGGCGAAGTTGAGATACTTATTTAATACTAACTCCTCTGAGGCACTCAGCCGATATTGGCTGATAACTACTACTTTCACTGGTGGGTGATGAACCTTGTTCTTCACCTTCCGATCTATTTAAATATTTTACTTGGCGAGCCTTGACTACATCGAATTCATGTCTGAAGGATTTATCCAGATCATTTTGGCTCCTTCTCTGGTCTTCTTCATTAGTAATTCTGTTGAAGAAATCCTCGTGCCTCTGGGTGATATAAGCTTGTATTCTTTGTTTTATCCAACGATTGTACCGGATTCTCTCTTGAACAAGGTCATGTTCCGTTTTTTCTGCGACCGGACGGGCTCTCCTTGAATTGACGGGAAGTCTTGGTACCAAGCCAGAAGTGATGTGTTGTAGAAATCTGCATCGCTGTAGGAATGGCAGATGGTTCAATATTCGTTCCAGTTTCTGGTAGTATTTTTCAATTTGTCTCCATATTATTGATATATCGGCTCCGTACCGATCCTTCAGTATCAGTCTATATTTCTGATATGAGTTATTATGTACATAATTTACATTATTCGGACTATTGTACTCATCTTTATCGCCACATTTATTACAACGTTTCGGCCGTTGTACGCTCCGACCTTCTTCAGGTGGTTGGAATGTCGAACTGAACACTTTATTTCGCTCACTGGGGTAGACTGTTCTATTTCCACGTGACAAGTTTAATGAATGTCAGTTATCAGTTATCTCCTGTTAATTTCCTTTTGAAAGTTCTCAACTGCCTTAGCCGGGTATGGAACTCACACTTTTTGGGTCCTGTTACTGGATCTATCTAACGTCTCTATTGTCTGTGCCATCTGTTCTCGTGGACATCTGTATATGAAGGCCAGAGCGTAGAACGGCCGAAACTTTGTAATAAATATTGCGACAAAGTTGAGGACAATAGACCGAATAATGTAAATAATGATCATCATTTATATATATATATATATATATATATATATATATATATATATATATATATATATATATATATATATATAAACCTAAAGAGCCAGGTAAACCTACCTAGGTCTCACCTACACGGATCATCAGGGTATACTGGCCCATATTATATTATAAAAATATATAATTTAATATAGGTATATGTCATATTTAGGGGTTTAAGTGATCATTAACCCGGATAGAGCGCCTGGAAATATGCAAATGGTCACTGAATGTAATCTTCCGAATTGGACACACTTTTTGAACGCTCTTAGCGTTTTGTCCTTTGCTTAGTCTTCCGAATTTTCAATCTATTCTCCTTCACTTGCACTCCTTGTAATGCACCTTAGTTCTAGTGGCAATGTCAAATTACTTGAGGTGAAACGATAAAAATTAATATGACATTTACCGCAAAAGCATTGTTAATAATCTCAGATATCATTAAATTCCTTTGAAATTTCTTGGTAAAAAATACTATAATATAAATATATATATATGTGTTTGTTTGTGTGTGTAGGTGTGTGTGCGTGTGTGTGCGTGTGCTTATTTTTTACCAATTTCAATAAAATCAGTTTTGATTTCAAGGCGTTTAAATTTATTAGCATGTTCTTTACTCATTTAGCTACTGCTTCGAGTTATTTTCAAGAGCAGTAGTCAAGTTTGCTTATTCAAATCACTTGCAGGAGTACATGATAGTTTCCTCGGCATAAACACATAGTTGGGAACTGATGACATCAGGGAGACCATTGATGATGATCTAATGATAGAGCCCTGGGAGACTATCGAGCTTGCGTAGAAGGACATTATACCAAACCCTGCGAAAATCTTTGAGATATTTCCAAACACACACCGTGCTTCGACATTCTTATCTAAAGTTCGATAAAGAATTTTGGACACGGCCGTTAACATGTCGGTTGTGGAACTGGCGATTTGGCAGCCATTTTGTTTATCGAAACGGAGGTCATGCTAATCAAGATGCTTAACACGTTCGACATTGATAAGTGCTTCAAATACGTGGCTGAAATGACGTAAGATACTAAATGGGAAATTATTTAAGAGGTCAAAGTTTTACCCAGTGTTCTTAAAAGCAAGAACTACAGAATAAGACTTTCTGCACGTTTGAAAACTGAAACAGCGAGGCATTTGTTGTAAAGTTTAGAGCGAACAGGAGCCAGCTTAGGAATACATTTCATTAGGACGATGGTAGGGGTCTCATCGCATCCATTAGCCTTGTAGCGGTCTACATAAGAGATAATCCCTCTAAGAATTGGTGGGGTTATGCGTTTGCGACTCACAAAGCCTCCGTTTTCGGAGGACATCTGACAGAATACTCCAAATGAATCCAGAATGCAACCAAAAGAGAAATTTCGGCCAAAACACTCTGCCTAACTTCAACAGATATCAATACTTCCAATTGATTGTAGAGAGGTGAGACTGAGGATTTGCTATTGTTCAACACACCCTTACTGAGCCGCCTGTAATCCCTAGAAGTAAACTTATGTTAGGATTCGCTTTCTGACAGCAAATATTGACCTTGCATCGTTGATGACAAGATTGCACTTATTAAGTGCAGT
>OZ038475.1:137008221-137110721 GCA_964036315.1 Acanthosepion esculentum | reverse complement strand
TTCCTCATTGGTCAGATGCCTTTTTTATGAGAGAAAATTATCCAGTAGCTATTGCTCTATAGAAGATAAGATATTACTTTGGAGAACAAAACTTACCTAAAAAAACTGAATTCTTTTAATAATTTTCTCAAACGTTTTTGTTGCAACAGGCCAAACACATCATTACAAAACATAGTAGATATCTTAAGAAGAGAGTATTGTTTCTTTTCATTCGCAAACAATAAGAAAATTATGCCAACAAAATAGTCATGATCATTAATTTAGGCTCCATTCAGCACTAGACTTCTGTTTGTCACTGATATGGTTTTAACTTGTCAATAATGTAAATACTTTGAGTTTAATACTGATTATTATCTTCTAACATCTACACAGAATAAAAAAGTAATTTAATGTTTGTGATCTGTGAATGCATCATAATAAACCAATGGAAAATAATTTGCCTTCAGAAAGAAAGTGTTGATGCTCACAATGCAAGAGAAGGAACTTCTACCTATTTCGTGGTGATATGTCCGACTACAATAGACGCCGATTTGTCTCCGCCCGTAACGAATGTAAGCGTGTCCTCAATGAAGTTCAGTCACTATTTGCTGCTCGGATGAAGGAACGTATTGCATCTCGCAAATTAGGCTCCAAGGATTATTGGCGTCTCTGCAAGTGCGTTCTGAACAATAGCAAATCCTCCATTCCTCCCCTGTTCAATCAGTTTGCGGTCCTGACCACCTCTGCCGACAAGGCTGAATACTTTGCTCGGAAAATCTCTTCCAATTCAACGCTTGACTCTTCCGGGGTACCAATGACCGATTTCCCTCCCAGAACTGAGGCCCTTTTGAGCGGATTGCACATATCCCTGTCATTGGTATTGGGCATTATCTCTAACTTAGACCACCACAAGGCTACTGGTGGAGATGGGATACTAGCCATTGCCCTGAAGAAATGCGCGCCTGAATTAGCGCCTTCCCTCTCTAAATTATACAACTACTGTCTCAAGGAGTCTTGTTTTCCTGACTGCTGGAAGTCCTCATCCATTGTACCTGTCTTTAAGAACTCTGGTGACCCCTCCGATCCTTCTAATTACCGTCCTATCAGTCTCTTACACCTCTTCGGCAAAGTCTTCGAAGCCCTTATCAACACCACTGATTAATCACCTTATATCTCATGATCTGCTCTCAGACAAGCAATATGGTTTCCGCTTTACCCGATCTACAGCTGATGTGCTTACGGCCATCACTGAATTTCTCTACGAAGCTATTCATAATAACGGTGAAGCTCGTGCCGTGGCCCTAGACATCTCCAAAGCGTTTTATAGGGTTTGGCATGACGGCCTTCTTCGCAAGCTTCAGGATTATGGTATTACAGGTCGATTGTTTGACCTAATACAATCATTCCTGTCAAACCGTGAACTGAAGGTCGTTCTCAACGGATTCATCTTCAGCTCCTATCCCACTAACGCAGGTGTTCCTCAAGGCTCCATCCTAGGCCCTACTCTGTTCCTTATATTCATAAATGATATACCTGAGGGCCATAGATTCCCAAGTCGACATCTACGCGGATGACACCACAATTTACTCCTTCCTCAAAAAAAAAATCTAGTGATGATGACAAAGTTAACCTGGAAGTTCGTCTCGAAAAAAACCTACAATCGGTTGTGAACTGGGACAATAATTGGTTGGTTAACGTTAACGCCTTTAAAACAAAACTGCTCTTTATTAACCACCACAGAGATCGATCCCTGTATCCCATTAGAAGAAGCCCAACTTCTCGAGAGCTCCTCTCTGCGGCTACTCGGTCTCACGCTGTCCGCTGACCTGAGATGAAACAAATACATCGAGACAATTGCTTCATCCAACGCAAGGATAGTTGGCTCCCTGTGCCGAGCTAGGAAATTTTTCTCCCCAGAATCGATCCTCCAAATCTATAAATCGACCATTCGCCCTTGCATGGAGTATTGTTGCCATATATGGTCTGGAGCCCCTGCTGTTTGCCTCAGGGTTCTTGATAAGATCCAGAGACGGATATGCAACGTAATTGGCCCTGATCTGTCATCTCGTCTGCAGTCGCTCTCACACAGACACGCCGTTGCCTCGCTCTGTCCATTTTACAAATAATTTCGCGGTAATTGCTCCGATTAGCTGCTTTCGCTGGTTCCCAGGCCACATGAATTTAAGCGTCCTACGACGCTGGTATCCCGTTCCCACCCCTTCACTTTTGAAACTGTTAGATGTAGACGTCTCTTCTACTCCAATAGCTTCATGCCCCGCACATCTCGCCTGTGGAACTACCTTCCTTATTCCTGTTTCCCTGACAAATATAATCTCCAACCATTTAAGTGTAACGTCAATCGGCATCTCCAGTTGCCTTGATCTATCCACTTCCCTTCTCCACATCCTTTCCCCTTTCATTCCTACCTGCTCTCGCTCCAAATCTTCTGTAACCACCTTGCCTTGATCGATCCACTATCTTTCTCTACATCCTTTCCTCTACCACTCCTATCTGCTCTTCCTTCAAACGTTCTGTAAACCCTTGCGCGCTAGTGGCTTCCAGCCTTGCTGGGAGTGAAAAGCTTAAAAAAAAAGGAAAATGTTAGGAAAGTGTTTCAAAAGCCAAAATATGGATTGAAAAATATATTATCTAAATTTCCAAATAGAAACATTTACTTCGGAACAGAATTGGGATGGCTTAAATCTTGAAACTAATGAGTGATGTGTCTCAAGTTACCAAGACGCTAGAAAATGGCAGCCATGTTTGAAATTGAAGTCTCAAAAAAGACTGATACTTTTGCGCAGTAAAGAAATAGACTGTGATGTGACAAACCAAGAATAACTCTACTTCTGTAGAACAGATACATATAAATTAGGAGTTCCCAAACTTTTTGCATCATTGCCCAATTTTACATTGAAAAAAATTCCAATGACAACCTGTATAGTAAATATTCAATCGGTTATAACAATTGTTTGGTAAAAGTTTGTTATTGGTTCATAAACTAAATTTATGACGTATACTTTACCAAAATAACGTAACAAATAACGTTGACTTATGCGGCTGCTGCTAATACAGTGTGGAACAGGACACAGTGTTCACACTTTAATCTGATGCGCGCGCGAGTTTTCACCCCCTTCCTTTCACTTGCGGTTAGTCATAGCAGTAAACCGTTGTTTCTAGCCGAAAGGAGGAGGATTTTGAATCTTCGCGCCGTTTCGCTCTGACGTCACGGACAAACTTTTTCCTGGGCTTCAGTCGCCGCCAGTACGTGGAAGAGATAAGTCGACTCAACCATCTCTGTCGTTCACCCATATATTTCGACGGAGATGCCTTTTAGCAAACATTGCTTCGTCCCTTCTTACCAGCAAATATTGCTACGTCCTTTCTTATCAGCAAACATTGCTTCGTCCCGTATAGCTTGACGCGTGCAACCTTGCACCTAAGACAGTCATTCCATTATCCTTTGACTTATTTTTCGTCAGGCTGCGAATTTGTTTAGTCCCACTTATCTTGACGCGTGCAACTTTAGCACATAAGACACTGTCTTTACATTATCCTTGATGACTTATTTTCCCTCAAGCTACGAAGCTTCTGACGAACACTGTCACCTCTTCTATGATTTATTTCTCGTTTTGATACGATCATCTTGTCCGAAACGGCTAGCGACATTGACCAGAGATCCGTGAACTTCCAACTGAACTAGACCAGAGATCCGTGAACCTTCAACTTGAAGAACTAGAATTTTACATATTCTTCGAACTATCCTCTCAGAACCTGTTTCTTTAAAAAGAATTACATACACTCACAATTATAAACTCTCGCAGTGAGTATTTTGCCTTGTATGTTATTATGCATTACGATTGACTTTTTGAACTCTTCTTCCTGAAGAACTTTTTCCCGCCATTAGCCATCTTGGAATTAAATTTTGGCGCGAAGTTTTATCTTGTCCACTACCTTATTTTCCAGAACATTTACTGAAGGTCTTCACAGAAGACAATTTACTAATCTACTTGAACTCTTCAACTACATATCCAGTACATTTACTGAGGGTCTTCACAGAAGACAATTTACTAATCTACTTGAATTCTTCTTCAATTACATTTCCAGTACATTTACTGAAGGTCTTCACTGAAGACACTACTTGTTAAACTCTAAATAAAAATTCTATATTTGTTCTCTTGACCAGGCTTATCTTCGTCATTCCTCCTGCTTATTTATTCTTCCTTTGATTGTGGATTCGGTAGTGGTGTGTGGTGTCTGGCACAAGGCCATTCCGTAAACCAGCGCTGCAACCCTATCGTGGTCCGCAACAACAGTATTAAAGGACAATCGAAAGCATACTTTACCATTGTAATATATATATATATATATAAATATCTACACACACACACACACACACACACACACACACACACACACACACACACACACACACACATATATATATATATATATACACACATACACATACACATACACACACATACACACACACACATATCATTTAGTTGTAGGGTCAATGTTATTTATATTGTTAGGGTTTGCGTTGCAAATATTGTCAAAATTCTAACCATTTTCGTTTATAATTATAAACATAAAATGACTACACACTACCAGCAACTAATAAACATTAAACCTATTTATTGTTCTTTGTCCCCCCCACCTTATCTCACTTATATGCGAAAAAAAATTTATTTCATCTGAAGAACTATTTCAACATTAATGACACTTATCGAAACTATAGAAAATACCAACATATTTCCTGTTGGTGAGGATATTTATGTCTATATGCGAATGTAACTCAGTTACCCAGTTCGGATATATCAGCAATACACTAGTTCAATCAAATCAGACTAGTGTAAATGTATATTTACCGGATAATGAACCGGCCATTTTTCTAGCATCCTTAGAAAATGTCATGGATTTCACTTGAAGTTTGATTTAAGTGGGTGATGGATTTGTTTTTTACGGCTTATCAACCCTTTTTAGGTTATTTAATGCCAAGACCCATTTTAAGATTATTCAGCAGATAATAATCTATAACTGATAAAAGTTATACTAATTAAGTCATAGCTACAGGAAAGAGGTTGATTCATGGCTTGTCCAGGAATAAGATAATAAACTTAACAAGACTGGAATTGGGGTTCAGTTATTCGATTTCCAAGTCTGAGACGTTATCCACTACACCATCCACACATTCCAAGATTACATCACCCGTTAACCCAAGCGGTCATCCATCTATGTATTGATCAGCCTCGACGTTGCTTAAGATCGGTGATCGTAGGAGAACCCCCACGTTTCAACGTGATATGCCCGCAAGACACTTGACATTTGGTGTGAACTTGGGAGTCAATACTTGTTCAAAGCTTTGAACCTTATCGATAGCGTCACCGTTCCAGCTGACGAAAAAAACTCGAAATAGCTCGATAATAATAACACCTAGACTTTAATCTCTGATAAGGAAATATTCTAGCTTGTTTACATCTATTTTAACATTTCAATATGTTATAATGCTTATTATATATCTGACCATCTACTACGCTTGTTATCTCACTATCGATCTCTCAGTCGAATATTCAAGATTTATTCCAGACTGTGTTGTTTTTGCCTTGATACTTTTTTCACAAATCAAAAGGAAATCATCTGCAGGAATAGTAAATAATTTCGATAACAATTTAACATTTCGTGACTTAAAAGCGGTTGTGATTTTCTCGCTAACCAAATATGGGCGAGATGTTTACGTTCTGTTCAAAATAATTGAGAATGTCAAATCTATAAAATGGGTTCCTGACAACTTAAATATTTTGTTCATTTTTTTCTATTTTTGCTAAAACACGTTGTTAGATGCCAAAGAAATAAAAAATCTATATTAATATTTTAAGACGAGAAATAATCGAACATGAATAAAAGATAACACACACTTCCAAAATTTCCTACCTGAAGTCACATCATTATAGAGCTTATAATATTATCGTTGGGATTTTTCTTAAATCTCATTTCATCATATGCAATCATTAAGTATGCAACAGGGACGGGCAAAATTGTATTCGTACGTTCACGGAATTCTGTCATGCATAATATTTTTGGTTGCCCTGTTAGACCTAAACGACTTTTAATGATTCACTATAATAAAGTTCCGAGAAATTAATAGTATCTATACAGTGGGCTATAATTTTTCAGCCACCGTTGATTAGAGTAATTTTAGCTAATTTAATAACGTCTCTGTTTTTTGTTGTTTTTTTTTTCAGACAATACCGTGTTCGTATCGTGCTTCTCTCATCTATGAACGATAATTGACTTATATTTTGCAATGAAAGTTCGCGGAAATAAAGAAATTGGTGAATTTCAACGAGGGCAAGTAATAGCATTGCATCTGAGTGGCCAGTCAAATAAAGAAATTGCTAAATTCTTCAGGTTAATCATTGAATAGTTAATAATATTGTCGGGACATTTAATGAAGAAGTACATTGTCGTGTGGAACAAAGTTCAGGAAGACCAAGCATAGTCTCTAAGCAAACGAAAAGGCCTTGAAAACGGAAATCATCAGAAACTTTCGTCAGAGCGTCAGAGATGTCGCTAACAAAATGGTAATATGGCCAACAATCTGGAAATGTCGCCATATTCGGTGAGAAAGACTCTGAAAGAGCTAGGCTATCAAAGAAGTGTTTCAAGAAAGAATTCCTTGATTTCAGAGATTAACAGGAACAAACGTATTCCCTGGGCGAAAGAATTCGATAGCAAAGATTATGAAATTTGGCAGTGTGTAATTTGGTCAGATGAAAGTAAATTCTGCCAATATTTGAATATGAGACAGGTTTATGTTTGGAGAAATGAGAATGCGTCTTGGATCACTGAATATCTGCATGACACCGTCAAACATAGAGGCATTGGAGTAATGATGTGGGGCGTTGTCTGGTTTGGAGGAAAATCTGAGCTGATTCTTTTTGACGTGCGGTTGACTAGTCCAAATTACTGACAAATATTAGAGAATATTTTAAACCAACCGGATTGACAAGAATGTCTACCATTTTCAAGCAGATGCAGCGTCATGTCATACGAGCAAAGTAGAAAAACCCAGAAAGGAATCGCACGGAATGAGGTCACTGCCATGTTTAGCCCGAAGTCCTGACATAAATCCAATAGAGCACGTTTGGGAGCACCGTGACCGAAGACTTCGAGAGCGTGCAACCAAAATCACGTCAGTGGCAACCCTTAAAGTTACATTGCCAAAGTAGTGCCAAAATATGGATCAGACGACTGTTGATAACTTGAGCAAATCCATGAAAAAGCGAATACAAGCACTAAAACTAGCAAATAGAGGACCTACTCAATACTAGAGTCTGTCTATATTTCTGAGATGATGTATTATGTACAGTATTTACATTAGTCGGACTATTGTCCTCATCTTTGTCTTCATATTTGTCACAACGTTTCGGCCGTTGTACGCTCCGACCTTCTTCAGGTGGTTGGAATTTCGAACCGAACCCTTTATTTCGATCACTCGGGTAGACTGTTCTAATTCCACGAGCCATGTTTGATAACTGATAACAGACATCCATCAAACATGGCTCGTGGAATTAGAACAGTCTATCCCAGTGATCGAAATAAAGGGTTCGGTTCGAAATTCCAACCACCTGAAGAAGGCCGGAGCGTACAACGGCCGAAACGTTGTGACAAATATGGCGACAAAGATGAGGACAATAGTCCGACTAATGTAAATACTCTACTCAATACTAGTTCCAAATACTGTTTATTTATGTTGAGTTGGGATTACATAATTAAATTTCGCAAAAGGATGTAGTTTATTTGTCCTGGCTAAATCCTCTTCTGAGGTCACTGTATAGCCATATCCATTCTCATATGGTATTTGAAATATCTATTTGTTTTTTGGGGATGAGGAGTTATCATAATTTGTATTATTTATATATGGAATATTTTCCTCATATATTTTGTTATCACAAAGTTACATTCCTTGTGCACTCCACCCCTCGGTCTTCCTCAAGTGTATATCGATATACAGGAAATTCTGAATTAACCCCGTTATTTAATCTACGCCGGTAGACTGTTCTCGTTCGACTGCCCTTGTCTAGATATATAATATATTACATTGGCAGTAGAACAAGATCAGTTTAACACCGTAAATTAAATAATCGATCAGGTTAAATATATAGATCTCGGTAAACTACGGTTAATTATGATTTCCGCCCTTTATTTAAAGTATTGCAGTAGACTGTTCTTGTTATAATCCTCATGTCTAGGGATATCGTATCTAACATATTTTTATTTATTAAATAAAAATAAGAACTAGATGAACTCACAATGGGAACATGCCATCATTGTGTCTCTCTCCCTCTCTGTCTCTCTCTGTGTCTCTCTCCATATATATATATATATATATATATATATATAGTAAGGTAATGAAGGGTTTGGTAATCAGTATGGCTAATCCCAAAGTGGATATTACATACAGAGTGCTGAATGTAACAATAGAGCAAGTATTAATTAATATATATATATATATATATATATATATATATATATATATATATATATATACTAGATAAAAATTACGAACTAAATGAGACATGCCTAAACATTCGCAGTGTAATGAGAACAGTCTGCACGTTTAGATTTTATAACGGTTTCAGCTCGGAATTTCCCGAATGTTGTCGATATCGATATACATCTGAGGAATGTCGGAAGGTACAATGGGAAAAACGTTGTGATAACACCAACAAAGATTAGGACAATATTTCTAATATAAATAGTACAAATAATGATGTTTAATATATCAGACAATATTATTTTCTTCGTCATGAGGATTAATTTTACGTATCTGGCAAGAGAAGTATTTTACGAAAAATACTTGACAGTGATTCTCCCATAATAGACACACGCACCCAATGAAAGAAAGTGCCCGTTCCGTTCTAATTTAATTGACAAGTATTCTATTATTTACAGAGATTCAAACATAGTCCAAAATGTAGGGATTTTAGAGAGTGTCTGCCTTTTCCAGCCATCTTTTATTCTTGGGTCTTCCACGATTCTTATAAATAGATCTTATGTTACATCATGCAATATATATATTGTTGAGTCTTGACTCATTGTTGAATCTCGACTAATGCATGGAATAATAATGCAACATAACAGGTACTTAGAACAAGAATGTATTATAACAAGAAAGTGTACACAATATTTACATATAGTATTACTGTATATTTCTGGGAAGACGTTCCTGGAGAAGGTGTTGACTAAGTCGCAGTCGGGCAGAGTCTCTAGCTGGATCTCTGTATTCGGCTCCCTGTCTTCCGGTACCAACCATTATTTATATAGTCGGTAGTCACCTATGCAGATTAGGTGGATCTTACCACAACACACACATATATATATATATATATATATATATATATATATATATATATATATATATATATAACTAGAGAGAGATAGAGGGGGAGAGAGAGAGAACGATAGACATACTGAGAGAGAGAGACAAGATGATAGAGAAAGACACAAATATAAATAGGGTGTAATAATTATATAATATTACCATACATTTAAGTTTCAAGTTTTAATTCTGTCTGAAATTCCGACATGAGTAATAATCAGTATGTGCATTAATTATATGCAGGCTATTGACTTCATGTTTGTGATTGTAATAACAACGTTTCAACCATTGTGCATTCTAGTCTTCATCAGCTGTTTATCGATGTGGGTATTTCAAACTCTACAATTCATTTAATCTACAGAGGCAGATTGTTCTTGTTCTCATAAACATGACTTGTAATGTCACTTCTACTTCTTATTTAAGTTTTATATTAGGTTATTTGAAATACTTATATCAATTGCTCAATTTATAACTATTTATTATTTCTTAGACTCATTTGTAAGATTTAATTACCGAATATATTCTATAACATCTTGAATTTTGTAATTTTGTCAGGATTGAAATGTATATGATTCTTTATTCTTGCATTATTTCAAACTATTGCACATATTTTGCTTGATCATAGATTTTATTGTAGTATAAATGTTTCGAACCAGTACCATCTCGTCATCATCATATGGATATGGTATATCTAATGTTTATTTTCGTATCTTTGTCTGCGTGTTGTTCGTTATTTTTCATTCCTTTTGAAACGATACTTCACTACCTTATTCCGTTTTGAACTCACAACCACTAGATGTCAGTAACACATGTATAATCACCTACTGTGTCCATTACGCCACAATCCAGAAGAATATCAAAGTGACAAAAATATCAAAATAATCAAGAAATTGCCCATATCAAGTCAATCAAGAGACAACTGATGATGACCAGAGGGTACTGGTTCGAAAGGATGTCTCTATAATAATATCTATATCAACAAAGACTAGAACAATAGTTCGAAATGATACAAGTACATTGACAATTAACCGCCTCTGTAAATAAATACTTACATATATATATATGATTCTGATTGTCATAGATATACTAATTCTAAATCAACATTAAATTATACATACAAATTTCAAGATCTACCTATCGGTAACTTCAAAACCATCTTAGATTTGGTTAATTCAGAACCCAGAATTTTGCAGATTATATTTGCCAGTTTTAGAGATATATGGCATGAAGATGAACAATCTCAACGTGACATATTTTCTTTTATATATTTTTAAACTTTATTAAGGATACATTATTTTGCAACATCATCCACATGACTTTTGTATGTTTCATGCCTGAAATTTGGTTGCGATCAACTGATGATTAACTTATGTTTATATTAATCAGTTTCCCTCGCTAAATCTGTATCCATCTTTGCATCTGCGAAGTGTTTCCATTTTCATCTTTAATGAAGACAAAAAATAGCACGCCATCATTTAATCTTTCTGCATATTTTCGAAATTCATAGCAGTCTTCAAAATTATTTTCATTCAAATCTCATAAATTTTACTTGCTCGCAATGAATGTAAACATATATAACAGCCGAAATTTAGTTATTAATTAGTTTCACAGTGATTGAAATGCCAAAACAGAACGTCTCACGACGAAATAATGCATAAGCATTTAGTAGTATAAAAACAGTTTGCGTTATTCTCCTTTTACTTCTTCTATATAACGTGACCCTTCAGGACGTGAATGATCATTGCTCTCCACAACTTTCTGTCCTTTGCAGCTGTTAGTAATTTATGTCGTTTTCATAAATCTTCTAATCCGTTTTGCCAACCGTTTACACTGTCGATGTATGTAGGGTATTCACTTTTTTTTCTTGAATTCAGTACGGCATGTGCATGTTAATTTCTTCAACTTATCTTTCTACGTTATTTATCTCCCAAAGAGTTCTGTTTTTTTTCTGATTATAAATATAAGTGCAAATTTGTTTATATTTTTCTTAAAACTTTGTCATTTCTCCCAAGATCAATCCATGATATCCTCAGCCTCCGCATCTCTGTTGCTTCACGTTATTCTTCACCCGTGACGAGATTATCCAACAGTGATCGCCATGTAGGAGAACCGATAATACACCAATATGCGGTTCTATTTTCATTTTTTCTAATGAAATTTCCCTGTTTCTTATTTCTGTGCTTAGCTTTTGGAAGGCTATTTCGCTATTCCAATTCTTCGGATTTCAGTGTCGCATGTTTCGTCCTCTGTTAAAAAAACCCTCCTAAATATTAAAATTTTTGTACTTCTTTAATCTGGATCTCTCCAGATCGTAGTACGAATCTTGGACTAATTATTTTGTTGGCAACCATACATTGTGCCTTCTTACTAATTTCTGTAGGAGTTCCTGTCCTTTTCTTTCAGTGTCTGCCCACAAAATTGTGACATCTGTATATCTTATGTTCTTGAGAACGTAGACTCCAATAATGAACCCTTTTAGTACTTCTACGTTTATCAGAATTATGTCACTGTATAGGTTGTATAAGTAAAGTGAAAAGACACATCCTTGTCTTTCTACGCATGTTATTGTTCCGTGTTTACTGAATTCATTTGCTAACCGTAGGCAGGCGGTTTACTGTGTTACTGTAATATATTTCGTGCATAATTCAAATCTACACATCAGAATTATTCCTTTTGATATCATTCTGAACATAAATAAGATATTACCTTCCTAGTGTCCGTAACAAAACATCACATGCTATTTCTGATCTGATTCTTCTAAACCCGCCTCTTAAATGACGTTGGATATTGTTTCTCACAGCAATTTCATGTTCCTTGTAGCTCTAAGCAACGCATCACTTATTATAATCCCTCCGTACCGCTCTGATTTTAAGTATAAGTGTTTTTTACTTCCTATTTTTTTGCAACTTCTACTTAGTTCACTTGTACTTTCAGTTTTATTCTCGGGCTTGTTACCATATCACATTGAAGTACCTGTTGTCGAACGAACACCGAAGTTGAGCACCGTCGATCCGTGTCAGTAACTAAAATGGGTGACCGCTTAGGAATAACATGTGCTTTGATGTGCAATGATAACGGCTCAAAAATGTTAATCGAAGAGTAGGGTTCCAAATGTAGTTGAGTTCGGCGTATTCATTTATGAGCATATACCCTTCTATAAAGTATAAATAAACTAGCTACGGATTAATTAATAGGAGTTGTGTCAGTTAAATTATTATTATCTAAAAACATTTATAATCTAAAAGTATTTTCTGGCTTCAAATGGCCTGCAAACGTTAGATAAACCGTACAAAACAAATTAATTATTCAATAAAATGGTTTATTCAGCAGGCGTTCGTATAATAAAAAAAATATTTCGATTCCATTCATCAGTATTCAGGAGGATATATATTACATAGCAATTCAGCTTTCTTTTCCTCCGTCCTTGGTATGGCGATAAATTACACCCGGCAACATTGCCCTGATCTGGAGGTTTTGAAGAGCGTGAAACCTCGTTTTAATTGCTATTGTTCCCAGGTGAAATCTGACACGTATGGGTAGTACCTGTTAGCGTCCCGGTTATTGGAAATTGGCAAACCACCAAACTGGGGTCAAAACTCTAGGAAAATAATATATAAAATTTATAGTAAATTTACAAGCAATATATTTCCATATGGATTGTGGAAAATGATTTCCATTTATACATTTTCTTCAAAGATAAATCCAGCAATATATTTAAAAAAAAAAAATTACCAGCAATATATCTTTGTAATAAAATATATATTAACAGCAATACATTATTTACATCTTTGTCGCCATATTTATTACAACGTTGCGGCCGTTGTACGCTCCGGCCTTCTTCAGGTGATTGGAATGTCGAACTAAACGCTTTATGTCGCTCACTGGGGTAGACTGTTCTAGTTCCACGTGCCATGTCTAATGGTTGTCAGTTATCTGTTATCTCCTGCTTAAGTTCCATACCGCCTTAACCAGGTATTGAACACACACTCTTTAGGTCCTGTCACTGGATCTAACTAACGCCTTTAGTGTACATAATACCTCATCTCAGAAATATAGACAGATACCGGCAATACATTTTTGTAAAAAACAATTACCAGAAATGTTCGTAAAATAAAAAGAAATTAGTGATGTCCCCACAAAATAAAATTCCACATTAAACATCACATAAGGATTTGATATGCCGCTAAACAAACAAACTTTCTTTTCCTTGGTTTTAACGAAATAATATTAGATCTCATAACAGTGTGTTTAGATTTTGAATGCCTCTTTCGTTATTACGATGCACACTCGGATATTTGCGTCACATTTTCCGTCATATGTGTGTTACAATAGCCGGATAATTCTTCGCTTAAAGAAGATATACTAATACTTATATATTTATTTAAACGTCTTAATTTATCACAATTATGCCGACATAAAATATGTCTGTCTCTGAATCATATTTTGATTACAGATACTCTTCGTCTTAACTATAAATTTACACTTCAAATTGAAAAATTTCAGACAAGAATGATTCATTTTATAAAATAAACATTATTCTTAATGGATACTCTATTTTAAAGAAACACCGAGTTACATTTCATCGGCCTGCTTACTCGAGAAAACTTAATAAAGTAGATGTACTCTCCAGCAAGGTTCGAAACCGCGCCCCACTTTGTAGCGGAAACCACTGTATGATCTGGCGTGTTTTAAACACCTCAATCATAGAGAGCTTCAAGGCTCAGACATGCTTTATTTACCATTATATGGAATGCACAGCTCCTCTTTCAGATATTCTCGAAAGCCTGTATGTGCTCGATTTCGTAACTTAAACGTAAACAGTGTAATTTCTAAATAATAAAGAGACCTATTTTCTGTAATCAGTTTTGTTTATTATCTCAAAACTTACGTTTAGTAGATAACCGTTTTTTTAATTGAGACTGTATTTTTAAACAGTGTGTACTACGTTTATCTGCTTACTAGAGAAAACTTGATAAAAGGAATAAGCTTTCCGGCAGGTTTCGTACCTACACCACCCTATGAACCGGTTTTGAAATTAATCTTTTGCAAAATCTGAAACATTGATTATACGTTATAATTTACCAGATCGATGCCTCCATGTTTCTCAAATGGCAATGTCATAAAATGTAATATCTACAATGAAGCATTTTTAAATGCACATACAATTATTAGACAATATATTCCGTTTAAATACAGAAGTTGGAATAGGACACACATTCTGGCATAAAAACATTTCCTTTTACCCAGAGATGACGTCTCGCGACATATTCGCCCATTTCCGTTTGTTTTAAATTTTTGGTTTATGTTTATGGTTGTTTGCTTGTACGCATGCGTATTTTAATTTAATGAGTGACCTAAACATATTCATAACATATTATAAAAGATAAATTTAAAAATATTTTAATTTATTACCGTATAATTTCCTAAACGTAAAATAAAATCCAATAAACGTTCCATTTTTATGTTTAAAAAAAATAACGTGTTTTTCGCTGACAAATCAAATTAGTCAAATCATTTTCCTCTTTTTGCATCTGTGACATTTTTACCTGAATTTATTTTTGTGGCTATAAATAGTTTTCCACTTTGTCATTAAATTTGTAATTAATTTACGATTCATCAACTTTTTGTGTGTTATTTGAAGTCGAACGGTTTTTAAGATTGTAGGAGTCTGCTTAAATTTCCCGGTGTTTCAGACCGTTTCATATCGATGAGCCTCGAGAGACGCCCAAGTACTGATAGAGAGTAAATGACAATATTCAGCATTTGAATCCACTAATACCATTTTCATGAAAAACAAAAATAATATATAAAACTGAGTGTTTTAAACATTGTATAAATTTACTATGCCAGACAAATGTTAATGTGACCTTTGTGTTTCGTGGATGAATCTGATCATCACACGCTTTTCAACCGTCAATTTGATGATTTGTCACTTCTCCATTGCCTCACAAGCTGGTCTTTCTATGACATTTGAAAATATCTTTGTCTTTCTCGAATAGTTTAAATGCCAATAGTAATATAAAGAAACAAAACAACTACAAATGTCAGCTATTTTTTTTTCTCAAAACAATTCAACTCTAAGTTGTGTTTATGTTCTGATAAATGAATATATTGAAAATATGATTTCCGTTAATAGAATTTTTCTCATAAACTATAGAAGACAGTGATATTCTAAGCAACTTTTTTCCTGAGTAAACAGTTTTTGAAGTAGAACTTGTTAATTTTTATCCGATCTTTAGTATGACGCGTGGCCACATGAAGTAGGAATAATTGCTTCAAGAATAGAGCACTCATTTGCTTTGATAGCAGTAATTGCAAAATTAACATTTAACTTATAATACGACAAGTAGTATTTATTAACCGAACAGGCAGTGCTCCTGTCTGTTGTAATTTATATAATCTTTCTCAGAAACAAATTTTTATAAATCTAATTTTATGTCCTTATGTGGAGAGTGGAAAGAGGCAACACTTAATTCGACTGAGACAGTCGTCATAGTATTCAATACTCAGCAAGATAAGTCACTGCAATTGTATAATCTTCTTTTCTAGACAACCAAGACTAATTATAATGAATGGATCAATCTACGGTATAGAAATTATTTTTGTAAGATCTGAAACAATGTTCACCCTTTATAATTTACCAGTTCGATACGCCCTTGCGATAGATACAATGCGTTCTTTTTTATTTTATAGTGTCAGTTCACGAATTTCAAATAAAGGTGATCCTCGCTAAAATCTACAGTATTCATTTGCTAGAAGCCATTTTTAACCATTGATCTTGGAAATCGGTATGTAGCTGACCATTCAGATAATTCTGAACAAGTGTGGCTCCATGCATGACATCCATATGAAGGTCTCGATATGGTGAGTTTATTTAAGCTCATGAAGTATGTTTTCTTGTTAATATTTGCGTTTGTAGCAATATGAATGGTTGTGTGAAACTACCATTAGTCCAACGTCTTCCTCGTTCCATCTCCTTCTGTTCTATAATATTTTTTATTACTGATCGAATATGGCATTCTACTTCTGTTAACATTAAATATATCAGTTATTTGGGAACCGTTTTTGAACTCATATTTTAGCAAATATTTACTCGGTATACATTAATTGCCACACTGTCTCATCGTGTTTGAATGTTGTACAGCAGGAGACTGAGCAAGTCCGGCTTTTTCATTAACATTAAATTAAATTTAATGGTTAAGTTATATCACATATTTTGATTTCTTTAGAATTATTTCGTCAAGAAGAAAACTACATGGAAATCAGACTATCAATGAGCGTTATCTTATGAAGGCATTTGTTTGTCTTTTTATCATTTTTTCGTTAGATACCTGTGTTCTAATTCCTCTTATAAATCCAGCGTTCTCCCTTTTTAGATTGTCCTACTCCACCGATAACATTCTCTATAAACTGGACGCCCTGTGTATGACGATAAACTACGTCCAGCTGCAAGGCCTATGATCGGCAGGTTTTGAGGAGCATAAAACTACGTCTTGATTGCTGTTGTTTCCAGGTCGACCCTAAGCCGTAGTAGGAACACTTGTTAGGGGATTCAGCTTTGGGCAAATACTTAACCCCAAAAATGTGGTCAAACACTCTGAAAGCATGAAAATTTTATAGTAAAAATACCAGCAATACTTTGTCATAGTCAAACATTTTCAGCAATGCATTTTTTGAAAAAAGATTCCTGCAATACTTTTTCGTAAAGAAATTACTAATGCACCAAGGGAAAATTAAATTTCAGCATTAAATGACCGTATAAGGGGTTAATATACCGCTAAATAAGTAAGAATCTTCAATAAATCGGTGTTATATACCTGGGTGCTAAAAGTTTGAGCGGTGTACACACTTTCTATTATCCGGTCAGATGAATACGCATCACAATTTTAGAGTCGAGACGAATAACTTTCAACACAGACTACGTAACATTTTAATCACACTATTTGCTACAGTTTTGTCTGTAACAAATGGATACAATATACTTCAATTGAAATGACTGTATTGTTATTTGAGAGATGGTGCACTGAATAGAATATTTAAGATTCAATTAACGTTAGGACTTTGAAAAAACGCGTTCTCTTTAATGGCAAAACATACGTCTGATGTTATCATAGGATTATTATTATGTTTTTAAAGCATCCAGTTTTAACAGGTTTGCTTGATGAAGAGAAATTAATATGAAAATGCAATATATAAAATAAAAGAAATACAATCTATTAAGATCTTCAAGCAGAATGTTGCAGGTTAATAAAGGAGGACAAGTATACAGCACAGACATTATAGTTACAACCAGTGGCGAAAAGCAAATTATAAAATATAGTTTGAAAAACATAAAATAGTGTGAAAAACCAAACGTATTTTTGTTGAATGATTTTCTCAATGTTAACGTGATGTAAAAATCTTCTCATTCGCTGAAGCAAATAATGTACAAGAAAGTGAACAAATATATCAAAATGTTTGACTATCCTGAGAAAGAGAAATTCTCCTCGTTTTCCATACATCCAGTCGAAAAAGCAAGAGATATAAATATTATAGACGCAATGATTGATCCAGTATTTGAATGGAGTTCAAACACTTGCTACGTCTACGTATTTGTTGTTATTCTTCCGTGAATTAGTCACTCAAAATCGCCAAGTATTTGACTCGGTGTTTGTTGCTGCTTTCTTTCCATATGATATACCATGTGAGTGATACATTTTCTAAAGTTGCTGTTCTTATTATCTTGCCCACAATAATTTCATCTGTCTCTTGCACATTGTTAGCAGCCGTTTCTTAGAAACTATTTTTCTCCAAAAAATTCTGGTTTGTTACATATTTTATCAAATGTAATCTCAGCATTCATCATCAGAACATCATGCCTGTTTTTCAAAGTATCTTTTTTATAAGTGAAGGAATTGTCCACAATTAACTCTCAGTCAAATGTTGATCTTTTAAATACCTTGCACAGTTTATTAAAACATTTACTCTCTTTTCTATGGGAATTCGTATCATTTTTATTAAATGATTATCAGATTCAAGGTATCAAAATTTAACATTTTCTCATAATCGAAAAAGTTTCTGCCAATTTTATTATACGTATAACGGTGTTAGAAATGACATAAATATGTATGATGTTTTTCTTTCTGTTCATGGGCAATTGTATATCCACGTATTCTTCACAACTGGAAGCATAATTATTTTTCCTAACATATATTGGGACTATAAAATGTACAACCAAAATAATGCAATGTCTTATCTCAATATATCCTCACCTGCGGATGAGGCAGTTAAAAGGACCATGAATATCTAATGACAATGGGCATACTTAAGACCTCAGCATAATCAGACTGTAAGATAACAATAGAATCACACTTGTATGTAAGGTGTATATTTGTGCGGCTTGTCTCTAATTTTGAGTTTTACCAAGTTAATTCCTTCAATGATATGGCTTAATATGTATGCAAATATAATAACATTACATATATTGATGTATAGATAATGAAGATCAGCTGAATGAACTCTTTGATGTGCGGGTAGGGTAATTATTATTATTGGCGCAGAAGATAAAATTGGATTGCAGTGTTCAAATTTCAGACTAGATCATTATGTTCACTCCACAGACACATGAAAATCATGGATCTGTTTTTTCGCGATTCATTCAAAGCACTAAATCGCAGGAAATTTTAGGCTATCAAACTTTGGATGAAAGCCATCCTAGACAATTCAAATTCAATACATTAGAGTATGCAACTAAACTTATCTCTAAGCAGTTATAGAAATTCACAAATACAAATATTTAAAAATGAAGGCGCGGAGAATCATTTCTAAGCTTAGAATTCTAAAGATTGTATGGAAATAACTTGGTTTCATATTTATCTCATGCACTACATCGGAAATATATATATACATATATATATATATATATATATATATATATATATATATATATATATATATATGTGTGTGTGTGTGTGTGTGTGTGTGTGTGTGTGTGTGTGTGTGTGTGTGTGTATATATATATATATATATATATATATATATATATATATATATATATATATATATACATACATACATACATACATACATACATACATACATACATAGATAGATAGATAGATAGATAGATGAGAGTGATGGAAGGAGGGAGGGAAGTGAGGGATAGAGAATTTTAAAAGTGGCAGTTGTGCTTATGCGGATATGTACGGAAAATAACTGTTGAACCAAGACTTCAAGTTGTTAAGATTGTAACGACCGAGTATGCATTTTACAAGCATCTGTTCCACAAAATACCGTTTCTTGGAATGTGGCTATCCGAATAGAATTTACCAATGGAATACGAAGGGGAATATCGTCCCAGAATGGTCGAATTTAATATTCCTCCGTGTGTACGCGGTATAGATCGTCATAGCTATAACAGTCTGAACTGATAAAACTATTAAGCTTTAGTTCGCCAGGACATTTTCCGTGGAAATAGTGATTTAATGTAGAGCGGTTTGTAACGTTTCGCTTGTGAGAAAGAGATTGTAAAGTGAAAAATAATTCAGTACTATTTGAACATTTCCATGGCTGGAAAGTGAGCATGTATCAGTTTAAGCCCAGATATGGCAGTAATATTCTATTTTCCGTTTGTTCTGACATTCAAATATCCGTAAAGTTAGAAAAATTGCCTGAAAACAGATACTGTCTGGGCCGTTACAATCTACGCTAGCGTTAAATAGTATATGTATTGTTTAAATCATTTAACATAAAGCAGGCAATAAAGCTAATACAACGCAGATGATAACTGAGTGTAAATCATATGAGAAAATGAAATGTTATTAAGGAGAGAGAACAATAAAAGAACAGGAATTAAGAAGACGGAAGTAACAACTGACATTGCATTTAAAAGTTGATTGTAAAGCAATAAATCAAGAGAGATTGAAAAGCAATAAGTGTGAGAGAAGACACTGCTAGTGCAGAATCTATGGTTTCATCTATCCATTTCATCTGTAAGGTGAGGAGATCTCGCCTCCTGTCTAGAGAGTATATTTAAATAGTAGTAGATATTTATAAAGAAGGCACAGAATAGCTACATTGATGGAAAAGTGTCTGAAGTTGTGATTCCTGGTCGTGACCAATGATATTGCTGGTTTGTATTTGTCTTTTGTCGTGAATCTCTAAATACATAGAAGACGCACCACAATAATCTGGCAGCAATATGTAATGCATGCTCGGATGGTTTGCTTATAGATGTGTAAGAGAGACAATTGCGAGGAAAATTGTCTAGCACGACACAGTGAAGTATCTTTCCTAACAGGAGACCTAACAATTGGTTAAATATAATATTCCCACTACATGCCAGTGGTAAATATTAGCGGGAAAAGGTACAATTAGTCACACTCTGGGAGGTTAGCATCAGTCTTGTGATGGAAGCTAAAAAAGATGTGTTACTCATATACTTAAGTTATAAAATAATTTTTTTTAAATATAGATTTGGGAGATGTGAAAATGTAACAAAATAAATCTAATTAAAAAAATAATTTGTTCAAAACTCCAAAATTGACAGTTTTAATTCCAGAATGGTTGTTCTTAAAATAATTGCATTTAAATTCATCTTCTCATTTAAGATTTGTCATTTAAGTGACACGTTCTCATCTGACATATTTTTTAATTACTAAAAATCTTGGATTTGTCTCCTCAATCTTTTCCTGTTGAAACCCGTTTAATTCTTCACCTTGCTTCATCTTCTTCTTATTGTAAAATATTCACAAAATACATTTTACTTTTTCTGTCAATGTTTTTTTCTCATTTTATGTTATCTGACTTCAATTTTCACGAAACTTTAGTAGCTTAAGTCGTTAATTTTTGTTTTGTTTTTTGTGTTTGCGTATTTTCCGTTCAGTTCTGTTTTCTTTTGACTTGATGGACCATTATTTAATCAACTGTTTGATATCATTACCTAGATGCCAGGTCAGTACCAATAATATTACAGATTCTTCTTTGTATTTTATCAAGCATATCTAGATCAATATCAGAAGCACCAGATATGATGTGATAGCAATATTCAATACAGGAATGAATGGTAGACTTATAGATATTAGGTTGGTGCAAAAATAATGTCGTTTTTTGACGTTCAACTTCATGTGAGAAAACGACATTATTTTTGCACCAACCTAATATGTTACGATAGATTTTGTCGAGAAAAATTGGCTAGTATGACAGAGTGAACCAACTTTCATAGCAGAAGACCTAACAATTTATTCAATATAATCTTCCAACTTCATGTCGGTGGAAAACGTTAACTGGAGGAGTCGTAAGGAATTTAATTTTACTTGAAATGCCTGGATTTCAAAGTATGGAACCACCTTAAGAGTATAATCGTTCAACGTGCTAGGCGATAGTTCCCAGTCTGGTTTGTGATGATATAAATATACTAGCATGATTTTTAAGAAATTGAATATTACAAACCAAGTTTAGCTTAATATTGCACCGGGACATAAACGGGGTCGTCGAATGAGTTAATATGCTCGTAAAATGAAATAGATAAAAACACAAATCCCGAATAATGCAACTACCTTTTAACAGCAACGATATCAGTTATTTGTGAAACATGTTTTGCAAGAAATATGTTAGTATCCTCTCGCGCATCATGTAATAATTGCCAAACTGCAAAATTCGTTTTTGAATCATTGCACACCTAAAGTATACAGGCATGATAATGATAACCAAGATATTAGCGATTGTCTCGAAGACTGGCAGTATGCCATGAAATTCATTCTTGTAAACTGTCTCAACGGCAGCATCTGCAGTTAGCTGTGAACATGCCATATGCATCTGGTCTGTGACAAACTTTGTTTCGAGTGAGTTTTCTGCCTTTAGGAGATTTAGATCAACTCCAAAATTTGATAATGCTCATTTACCTCATCATGATTATGAATGCTTGATCATTACCAATACATCGCGACCCTATTTCGACAATAACGTTATATACAATGAAGCAATAAGTATTTAACTTATTGAACAAAGTAACTAATAATAACAAAAGTCATTGAAACAAACCAAGTTCAGTCGACCAATGATGACAATTCCAGAACAACGTAACTATATACAATTTTTTCTATCCTCTGCCAGCCGCTATGATGGAGAAAAAATTACCTCGAACCGTCGCCAGTGAGACACGCCTGAAGAGCCACTCCGTTTCGCGAGGCTTGTTCCTTAATCGAGACGCAATCGCGCCAATCCTCCGAAGGAACGCCATCGAACGAGGGCCAATAACCCCTGATGTCTCCACTGCTACAGGAGTAAAAAAATCTATCAGCAAGAGAAGAATATTTAGCTATTTTTTTTTCTCTGCGTCTCGGGCGACGAACCCCGGCTCAACCGCGGACCTGATCAAATTAACGGGCGAAAATGTATCCGCACTGGTCGCATCCCAAATCAACGACTTACCCATTTTAAAAGGGAAGATGGTAATGCCATCCGACCGCTTTCCATCACCACTGTCGAGGCCTACGGGATCGATTTGGGAAGGGAACCCAGCTGCATCCAAACCCTTTTTTGATGATGTCGTTAATTGCTGCATGCCGTGCAAAGCGGCGGGCACTACGACGACAGGAGAGAGGATGCAAACCAAACTCATCGATGGAGGCTTCACATCTGCATCTGTGACAAAATAAAGATATATTTCACTACAGTACAAATGGTTTACGAAACCATATTACGTCTAATATTTGAGTGTGATGTAAACTAATCATCTACCTATGATATAAATGTTGGTTTATTGTTTTCAGTATCATCCGTAAATTGAAGCTAGACTGTAAATATGGGTATATGTAAGTAAATTATTGCTCTGCATGTTATTCAGAAAAGCAAATTGCCAAAACCGGAAATATTAGTTGATTTAAACCAATTTTTGTCGATAGACTATAGCTTTTTAGAACATTCGCAACATTTCAGATGTTTTAAGCATAATAAGTAATTTATTTACATTGTTTATATTCGAACTATTGTACTCATTTTTGTTGTTGCTAACCAAACGTTTTCGGCCATTATTCTCTCTGGCCTTCCTCAGGAGTATATCAGTCTAAAGGGGTTATTGAACTAGTCCTTTTATTTAATCTACAGTGGTTGACTGATCTCGTTACAATGCCCATGAAGTAGACGATATCATTAGACATTGATACTGGAACTACTCTCGTAGATTAAATAACAGGTTTAGTTCAGTATTCCCTGTAGATCAAAATACAATGGGGCATTGGCCGAAACGTTGTGATAGCATCGACAAAGATGCGGGCAACAGGATGAATGTAAATAATGTAAATAATGATAATTCCTCATCCCAGGAATTCAGACTAAAAATAAAGAGTTGAAAATCATAAATCATGTCCGATTATTTTGATTATTTCATCGCCATCTTTAAACGCGACTATCGTGGTTTGCCACATATTCTTTTTCTTTCAATATCTACTTATTGCCAATATTTCCTGGGCATGGTAGAGTGGTTGTTTCGCATTGCCCCCGCCACGATTTTAAATTGATAATGATCCTTCTACTCGAAAGGTTATATATATTAATCTACTCTGCTAGGTTATGATACATCTGTACTGAATCCGATATTTATCGTTTAGTGATATACGTGTAATAGAAGGTTCAATATGTATTCATGTTAGACTTTGGTTGATATTTGTAGCGGCATAGCAGGCTCTATGGTTTATTTAATGCTGAAATCTAAATTTTGAACGCAGGTGCACGCCTTCAACTACAGATACAATGTATTGTTGGTAATTTTAGTATAAATATGTATTGTCTCATATTCATAATGTTTTGTTTTTGTTTAGGTGGTTCATTATTTTACTATAGCTGGGACCCTAACAGCTTCTACCGCCACGGGTCATGCTAGACCTAGGAACAAATGCCATTAGAAGATGGTTTCACGCTCCTCAGAACATCTAATCTCTGGATCAGAGATGTTGCTACCGGATGTAGTTTCTTGCCATACGCAGGACTTCAATTTAGAGCGTTACTGAATAAGGTGGGTGATATGAAAGTAAAAGCAAGAAGTAGGAAGTGACTATTGGCACCAGATAATCCCGAGGAAGTAGCAAGGCAGATCTTGGTTGAGATATTCTGTGCTTTGTTGCAAATGAAAGGAGACCCTCTTAAAACTGAGAAAGTAGTAGCGGTAATCTTGAGCCGCTGCGCCTCTGGGAAAGAGAACGAGGAGTGGAAAATAAATCTCCAACAAGGTCTCCGAAACGAATTTGAACTCTGCGAAAATGAGAATTTCGCTGCCGTGCTCAGATGTGGCAAGAATATTCTATTTTAGATCAGATATGACTCTTGTAAAGATAAAGCTTGTATGAATGAATGTCCTACTTTTTATAGGTAAGCATTGTTCGTATTATATGCATCTCGCCCAACTCTCACTATCCCTCAAAGCTCATTATGCATTCTTCAATTAATTATTTTCTCCAAGCCTGGAGACATAACATCGACCCTAACCAAAGCGGTCTGTTATTTCCAAACAATGTACTTATTTTCCACATTTCTCGACAATCGGCAGTTTTATCATACAATAAAATTCCCGTCAACAGACTTGAGTGTTTAAAAATTATTTCAAATCGGCAATATCATTTGTTTGTCAATTTCCAAGTCCAACTCAATTCCAGATTTTGTTTTACTTAAATTCAGTCCTAGGCCAACAATGATCTTCAAATGGCAACACAGATAACTTTTCAAAAACAAAATTATTTACTTAAAACTTTTACTGTTTTATATTCTGGCCTTTTTCGGGGACTCATAATAATTCTTATGTGCATTCTGTTTATCAGAAATAAAAACCATACTTTTTTTCCTCGCTTCATATTTCAGTTCCTGTTTATCCCTATAACTTTTTCTTGTTTAATGTTTTCAACCCTTCCAATGTTCCAATTATATACGGCGTTTTCGCATGAACTCTTTAAATTCCAATTCCAAACCACCAGTGTCATGATAGTGACACTTTCCTTTCAATTACAACCAGTTACACTATAGTGTCACATTATTTCTATTAAAAAGTGATTTGAAATAAAAGAAGTCTATAAAAATGTCCATTTAAGACATAATAATATAACATTTATTTACAAACTAAAATATAACTGTACGCTGTAATATTGAAATTATTTAGAAAATGATCAGGAATATAGTAAGCAAAAAAACGTAAGAATTGTATATACACGGGGCATGGGTCAATGAGGCTAGTGAAATGAAAACGTTTGAAAGATTTTGCCACGTCAAGTAATGAAATGCATGAAAATAAAAAAAATACGGATTTGTTGTCTGTATGATTTAGGCATAATATAAAAAATACTATTTATAGAAATATGATTTATAGTAGTTATTTATTTAATAGAACGTAATATAAAAGAAAAGAAATGCAATAAAAATGGGACAGAGATTTACTTTTTCGTAAGTTATGTAGATTGATAATGGTAGACTATTTCGGTATTTGTGAAGTTCTATGAAAAATATCTGGCACCTCCAAACATATGGCTCTATTTTCTCAACGAATGGGCCTTAGAGAACTGGAAGGTGTAAGACAGACATAAACAAATGCCATGCGTTTGGCCTTTCAACCTTTCGATAGCCTTAACTTTGTTTACGATTATTTGATTTATATGTGATTTATTGGTCATAGTCACGTAATTTTGACGCCATATGTCTCTATTAGAAGCATCAACATCATGTCTGTCATTCATGTCATCTGTGATCACACTATCAATAGTCCTTCAATCTGCCGTTTTGCTAAGAATATTAGATTAAGATTGTATCGTATCAATTTACTCTACCATAATTTAATGCACTTCAGGCTGAAAATTTACGGATATTCATTTAGTTGTTTCCTTTTCAAATATATATGAATATAATATATGTGTTTATAACGGTTATATTTCACTTAGAAAACGTGTCAACAGCCAAATTTGGCAATCGATTTCTTCATTTTACTTACACTATTATACTGAGTGCGTTGGTTCGTATATATAAATTACAGTTTAAACGACTGTATTTTCGGATAATTCTGCACCGAGTTAACTCCTAATGATATTGGCTAATGCATTCCAATCAATACTTCTAAGCTGACTTATACAGTTACATGTAAATATTGATATTTATTACATTTTTCACATCAATATTATAAGTGTCTGTTCCAGATATTATTATTAATATTTCGTTATTAAATTACTATTAAGCAGAATATATATATATATATATATATATATATATATATATATATATATATATATGGGACTCATTAGCAGTGCTCATTCACTACCGAAAATTGAAACCCGGACAGTTACGTTGCCAGGCAAACGCCATACCAACTGTTTCAACGGGCCTCACTGACGAAGAAGAGGTATATATATAATTAATTAAGTGCCACATAACATTATCGCCAAAAGTTTTATAACTGAATCAATTAAGCTGTCAGATGCTCATGCGCCGAAACCGATGGGAGAGTCCATTATTATATAATTAATAAAATATAATTTCTTTCATTTAGATGGTTGTTGGCGTCATAATTCTGAATCTTGAATTCCTTAGACTGACTCTTCCGCTCTCAGTCCGTCTACTCGTTAGAGGATATCAGCAATGGTCTTGTTATGTTTCGCTTTTTTCTTTCATATATGCACTTTTCATTGAGGCAATGTTGATTTTTCCTCCTTTCGTAGTGTGTGCATGCACGGAAAACTTATTTTTCACGTCAGAGCTCATTTTCCCACAGACCTAAAGTCGCAAGACTATAGTTATTCTATCGTTATTTCCATGGCAAATGTTCATAAGAGCTATATATATTTTTTTTTAATTCGAATGGTTCAGAGATTTGCAACAAAGTCTCATCTTGCTACGTTCACATAACTGAAGTAAATTCATTTTCAACGCATTTCTAATTATACTGTTCCACACAGACAGTCGCTTTCCTAGAACAACTACCTTCGATAGCTGTCTATGTTTCTGGGATGAGGTATTTTAACTATTGTTCAAACTGTTTTCTTCACCTTTATTGTCATATTCCCGTCCCAGTGGAGAATAGCTTTGGTTGACGTAATCTAAAATGACTTGACCCAAAGTATTGTGAGTTCAATAACTGTCCCCAGCAGAGGTGAACACCAACTTGTAGAATTGAGTTACTAAAGGTAAATAACTGAAACTGGGATATCCAGAAAAGGCGTGGCACGTGGAACTAGAATAATCTGCCTCCCTGGACACAATAAAGAGCTCGGTTAGAAAATCCAACGTTTACACCTGAGGAACGGCGGAGCGTACAACTCCCGAAACGTCGTGAATATGGCAACAGTCCGATCAATGTAAATAGAATAAACCACTACCTTGTAGACCAGACTCCCGTGTGGATGCTTCTCCGGACACTACAAGCCTAACCCATTCAAGTGTATGTTAATCCTTATCTATTCGCTATATCCTAGTAATATTCCTTTCCCTCTTGTCCCATTTACGTCTATATCACACATCCTATTCTGTAAACTCTGACACTTAATGTGCTCTTACACCTTGTAATGATCTAGGTTTTCCTCAGTGGTTTAAACACGCCAGATTAGACCACCTCTCTTAGTATCTGTATATCCACCCAGCATAGTTGAAGTATAAAAAGAATTCGGCTCGATGGATGTTAAATGAACTCACATGAGCATGGGAATACGTCTGCAACAAAGATAGAATTGTAATTTAGATGTACTTATTATAATCAGAGCGATATAGCATGAGAATTTCAAATCCAAATTGCAGCAAATAACAATACCCCCAGCAAAGTTTTATCTAAAGTTGGTTCAGTATATTTTTTACGAATTAATACAGAATATTTAATGCACGTACATTTTGACTGTCAAATAATTGATTTATTATTGTAATTATTATTTAAATCTTAACTCGGCTGATTGACATAGAAAAACCTTAATTATTTTTCACTATAATCACATAATTATAAAATATTTTTAAAATTTCTATTTTGAAGTGATTTCATGTACAGAAATTTTATTTGGTTCATAATTATTTTATTGTATTATTTTCATCTTAATATTTGTCCACTGGTTTTCGCTTGGATTAATATCTGTCGACAGCCTGAAATTAATGACTTTTAAAACTTTTTGTTTAACTTTTCCAAATTTCTTGTAATTTAAGTGTTTAAAACATTTCCTAATATGGTGGACAACAAGGATGTTTTAAGGACATGAAGGATTATTATTTTCATCATTAATCCTTCGATTAACCTGTGACAAAACGTGACACTGGCAAATGGAAAGGAAAAGGTTAAAATTAAAATATAACTTGGAACAAGACGAACGAGAATTGAATTAAAGAATTGAACGATAGACAAACTGAGGGAAAGAGTGAAATCGCTTTTAATTTTGAAAGTCTATTCTTTAAGCAGAGATGGCTTGAAGAATGTCATTTTGTTGTTTTGGAGAATTATATTACCACAGAGGCCATCTGGAAAAATTTGGGCTCATAATTGATTGATGGAGGTGACTTAAACTGTAAGGTATGAAAACATCCCCTAAAGATGAACCGGAAAAGAAAGCCTATTGAAAAGATAATATTTGGTAATTTTTAAAGACAAGGCAGTATTGAAAAATAACAAAGAAACTGATTTAGTCCACTTATCAAAAAGTGGAATTTGTAAACAAGTCTAGGAATATAATTTCTTTATGCAAAGCTGAGGGTTCATAAAATGCTATTAAGCTAACAAGATTTCTGATTTTATGAACAATTCCAGGGAGGGGGAAAATTAATAACGAGAAATTAAAATTATAATTATAATTAATGACCAGAAGCTGAGCCATACCACGGGGGTTTGAATACCAAATTTGTCAAAATGACAACCGTGGTGACATACGTAAATGTTTTTTTTTTTTATCATATCGCCCCAAGCAAGGCCAGAGGCCACTATCGCGCCAGGGGTTAAAGAAGGGTTGGAGGAAGAGAAGATAGGAGTGGCAATGGAGGGGATGAGGAAGAAGAGAAATACAGTGGGTCGATCAAGGCAAGGGGGCCACAAAATATCCGGAGCGAGAGCAGATAGGAATGAGAAAAGAAAGGATGTGGAGAAGGGAAGCGGATAGATCAAGGCAACTGGAGCTGTCGATTGACGCTACACTTAAACCGTTGGAGATTGTATTTTTCAGGGAAACAGTAGTAGGGAAGGGAGTTCCATAGGCGAGATGTGCGAGACATGAAGCTATTGGAGTAGAAGAGACGTCTACATCTAACAGTTTTCACGGTGTAGGTGTGGGAGCGGGATGCCAGCCTGGTGGGGCGCTGAAATTCACGAGGCCTGGGGACAAGCGAACGCAACTCCTCAGAGCAATTACCGTGGAAGTATTTGTAAAAAAGGCAGAGCGAGGCAACATCGCGTCTATGAGAGAGCGACTGCAGACGAGATGACAGATCAGGGCCAATCACATTGCCTATCCGTCTCTGGATCTTATCAAGAACCCCGAGTCAAACAGCAGGGGCTCCAGACCATATATGGCAGCAATACTCCATGCATGGGCGAATGGTCGATTTATAGACTTGAAGGATCGATTCAGGGGAGAAAAAATTCCTGGCTCGGCAGAGAGAACCAACTTTCTTTGCGGTGGCTGATGCAACTGACTCGATGTATTTGTTCCATCTCAGATCAGCAGACAGCGTGAGACCGAGCAGCCGCAGGGAGGGGCTCTCGAGAAGATGGTCATCAGACATTCTAATGGGATGCAGGGATGGAACCTTGTGGTGGTTGATGGAGAGCAGTTTTGTTTTAGACGCGTTAAAGTTAACCATCCATTTCTCACCCCAGATCACAACTGATTGGAGGTCCTTTTCAATTTGGGCTGCCAGGTTAGCTTTTTCCGCCTCAGTAGATTTGCGTTTGAGGCAGGAGTAAATAGTGGTGTCGTCAGCGTAGATGCCGACTTGGGAGTCAATGGCGTCAGGAAGGTCATTTATAAATATGAGGAAAAGAGTAGGGCCTAGGATGGAGCCTTGAGGAACACCTGCATTAGTGGGATAGGATCTGGAGATGGATCCACTTGTTCATTGGGAAGTGATTGTGCGAAGCACAAATAAGAGAATGAAGGATTTATCGAGGCTGGTCAGTACCTGCGACCGCTTCCCATAGGAAAAAGGGATCTTCCAAATCTTTGTGGGGAGGGGATAATTAATACTCCAAAGTCAGACGACAGGGACTCTTGTTAGAGGATAGGGAAAACACCGGGTCACTCTACCCACGTCGAACCCCATATAAGAAGAACACTGAAGCGACAAAAATCCAGTTTCAGAGTCGTAGACGAGATCAGACAACAGAAGGAGCTGCCGTATCCCATGTGGCTTGCTGCCAAAGAGAACTCCCAAATTATGTCTTGTTCCTTACTTAGCTAAGTTGAGCAAGTTGTCATGATAGTATTCAAAGTCGAAAGGATTAATATTTCTGTACAAAGAGCGATATAAACCACATAGAAAATAGACACGGGAGAAATTCCTCTTTACTTTATTTCGTCTGCAAGGAACATACACTTACACGCAAATACACTTAAGAAAGGCTTGTGCCAGCTTTAGTTTAAATAGTAGGACTTGTATCCGGAAAATCATTTTTTCTTTTATTCTCAAGGAATGTTCATGCCTTATTTACTCACAAGAAATAATTATTCTTAAAATCCAAAACATGTTTCAGCTTTAAATAATTGTTAAGCGACAAAAAAAAAGGAATAAAGCATATCAAACAGATAGACCGATAAAATCCGTGGCTCAGTTTGACACAAGGTTGAAATTATGGGGCACCCAGTGAAGATCGAACTCACTATCCAGTCATAACAGATCTAGTGAGAAAGATTGTAAGTCAGTACACAAAGATGAAGTGCGCGGATAGATTGACGGAATATATAAATGAATAATGCATTATGTTCATGTAGACATAAATCGCACATAGAAATAAGTGATAAATTATATTTCGTTGCTATGAACACTCATATTATTCATCTGTCAATCTTAAGTGTTGCGAGAGAGAGACATGTCCACGAGTGCGTATATTCGTTGAACTAGTGTTTTGTATTTGTTTTTTCTCTTTTTCTGAATTTTGGCAATAAATTTGATCGATTAAATACTGAATGTTGCATGACAACATTGGCTGACAACATATTTAAGCAAATCCATTTAACTCTGGTGACAAGTGTCGATATTTCCCGAATTGGCGTGTTTATATTTTATATGATTTAATGCGCGTCTTTTATTATCTTTCTGACGGATACGAAATTTCCAACAAGCATTGGAATCTATAGAAGAGGAAAACCATAGAAACTACATTTCTGAATAATATGTAAGTTGCTTAATTCGAATATATTTCAAACAGAGGAGAAATAAATATAGTGAATTTGTGTTTTATAAAATAGTTATCATTTTTTAATCAGTTAATTGAACGAATTTGTGCAAAATAGCGTGGCCCATATTAGGGAAGTCAAAGGATTTCCTTACTAACAATATGATGCACGAAACTAAATTATCGTAAACAGGAATCTCTCGATTAGAGCGGTTAGTGTGTACATTAAAAGATATGCACTAGTCGACAACGCATTAATTGAATATAATAACATAAGAAAATTATGTAATTTATACCCCAAATTTTAGTCTCATTCGCAATTAATTTCTAATTTGCGCACGGTTTAATTAAAATATAGATACGTATAAGAAGATCCAATAAACATGATATGAATTAATGTTTATTAATCTACTTTTTAAGGAAGAATATATTTAGTGTGTTTTGCCGCATGATATCCATCTGTCTTTATCTAAATGGCGATACTGAGACATTGCCCCTTCAAAAGTTTCAGAAATATCAAAATCATTAGTTTTAAACTTTATTTTTTATTATTTTTCCCTAAATAATGCATACATCGTTTAGAGCTCTGTTTTTATAATAAATATAAATTTCTCTATCTAATTAAATCGTCCATTATCTTTTTACAAAAAATCATATAACTCCTTATCTGACCTTCATGATAAACGAAAAAAATCAACTTTCATCAAATTTGATAGAGATAAATATTCAAATATTTATTTGTATTGTCGGCATATAGTATAAAATTTATCTTTTTGTAACGTCCATTTTTCAACTCTTCAGTAATTACTTAGATAACGTAATACTTGACAAACGAAATAGTTACACATTTTCCATTTTTAAATTTTAGAAAATCTCTTTAATGGATGACAATATAAATCGTTTTTCAATTAGGATGTTTAAATCGAAGAATGCTTAACCGCATTAATCGAGGATTATTCATGCACTAATCAAGGTTTAGCATATAAAAATTTCAGTGCACTAATTGAAACGCATTAATCGAAGGATTCCTGTACACTTATTTCAATATTTAGTTTTAGGCTTATATGAACAGAGCAATTTGTTTTCTACTTTAAAACTAAGACTTTGATCCACCGCACTCTCGTGAGGAGAATATTGTCCTTCACGAGATTAATGAATTGGACATGCAAAGGTTTTAAATGGCTAGAATTACAATTCCTAAAATTCCACCTAAACGTAGTTACACATTTTTAAAATGACGCCATATATCGTGGTTAGATTCAACGTAAATTAGCATAAATTAAATTCTCATTCCCAAAGCAGTTGCGTTACACACGTAGTATATCTGGTAATGGTAATATTAGCGGTTTCCTTATAAGGAAACTTTCTGCATTCATTTACCGAGCATTTAGACTTGCTGCCTGATGAAAGGTTAAAAATATTTCTCTTAAAACAATTTTTCTGTTAAATAAATTTCTTGAGTCTAATCATTGTTGATGCTCTTTCCAGCATTAACGGTATCATCCTTCCTTTCCTTTTGGGGGTAATGTGGGCCGTTGGCGGCTTAATTATACCATTATTATCTCAAATTACATGTGGTTCCTATTTCAGTTGTAGCTGCTTTAATGTGGTCTCTGTTATATGCCAAAGTTATTTGTTTGAGTGTCTATAACGCCAGTTCACATGTTTCGAAGTAGGATTGTGCTCGCTAAATCCTACACACTTCACACAGTAGAAGTCATTTTTGACCATCGGTCTGAGAGAGCGGTTGTATATATCCGAGAGATTAGATATTTCCAAACCCGTTTCATTTGGTATCAATTTGAGGTGCCGGGCGAAACTACCTCTAGAAATACCTAATCTACGTTCAATTCCTTTATCTTCCATGCTAAATTTGTTACAACAGATCCATACATCGGGATATTTGAAATGTTTAGTAGGAAGAGATATAATAATATACATTCACTTAAGATAATAGAATAGCGAAACATTCACCATACTCGCTTCCATAAATGAAAATACTCATGCTGAAACCGGTGTTCCATGCGAGTAAATTGATACAAAAGGTGTTAAATGAATGGAAGCACATGAGATAATTCGGCGAATAAAAGAGTTTTCATAATAAAAGAAAGCTAGGTGTTACTGGATAACTGGAGACATCCAATGAAATTAATCGATAACGCGATCCATATATTTGCTTCTTTGCTTCTTGGATCGCTTACGAAAAAAAATAACAATGATATAAAAAAAACGATAAATATTCTCTTAATTAGATTGCTTTGACAAAACATCGGTTGATATTTTATGTGTCTGGTAAGAAACTATCGAGAAATTTCATTAGATATATTCGTATATATAAACACCTATGAAAACATACACTCGCACAGACGGATGCAAACACATACGCACAGACAAACAAACATGCGAAAAGGCATTCTTGGCTTGGCTTCGTGAACGAAGATTTTTGAAGTGGGCTGTCCACGTCGACTGTAGGCACGCTGATGGCCGACTAGGCCGATGCGGGACAGGCAAGTCTGGCTGCAGCGATTGCAACTAAATTGTCTGGTCTAGTATAGCTGCTGAGGCTTCACGGTCCTTCCTCCCGCAGCGTTTCTCCTTCAGGTTGGCCCTGCGAGAGTTTTCAAAGGTGAAGACGTCTCGGTGGACGGTGCATCGTCAGGCTTGACGGCCCGCAGCAAGTGTCGACCACTAGCGATGGTCAATAGGGCAAGTACCGAGGGACGTCTCGAAGGAGACCTCATAACGCTTCCTTGTTGACCCTCTGTTACAGTGGCGAGTGGAGAGTACACCATACAGATCTATCTTGGGCATACAGGCACAAAAAATCATATTCCAAACATATATAACATATATACACAAAAAACACACATACGCTTCCATATATACACTATAACAAGTATAATAAATTGATCTAAATACTTCCAAATATATAAATAAACTAACAACCGATACCGATAAACTAGCCGTTTAGAAAAAAATAAATATAATCAATCCAAATAAATAAATGAAAAACTGTTCCCGCCGAAATAATAGTCAGAACAAACCACAACAATCAACCCCAAAATTCAACAAATAACTTTATCTCCCCCCAAACAAAAACTATTAAATAAGCCATATAATCAAATTGTTATTACCTTATTAAAAACACCGATCAAAATAAAAATAATAAATAAATAAATATATAAGATTTTAAAAAAGTAAATAAATAAAAACAAGCAAAATAATTTCACCCAAATAAATAAACAAATAAACGACTTCCGGTAAAATAACCGCCATAATTGACTACCAACAATAAGCTATATAAACAAATTTTTACTACGTTAATAAAAACAACGATCAAAATAAATAAATATATAAGATAAAAAATAAAAATAAAATTAAATAAAAACAAGCAAAATAATTTGACACAAATAAATAAATAAAAAATAAACGACTTCCGGTAAAATATCCGCCAAAATAGACTACGCACAATGCACCACTGACCCGTATATAAATAGCCGAGAAAAATAACTGCACTCGTGGCCTGGTGATTGCATCTAGCAGGAAATAGACTGTCGCCTCTAAGTGTTGGCTTCTATGTTCACTTTAATATATACATACGCTCTATCTCTGATATTGAGCACTTTATCCCATAAATATAGCACACTTGGAGACTTCTTCATATATATATATATATATATATATATATATATATATATATATATATATATATATATATATATATATATATATACAGGCACACACACACATATATGTTAGAGTATATTTGATTTTCTTTATGCATACATGCAATTAGTATTAAATTAATTTTGAGTACTTTATATTGTTATATTTTTAAATATCATCAGGTAATCATTTTTAGAAATGTAATAGTATATGGTCATAAATAAATATGGTGACTTGAGAAAAAACGATTATTTTAAGACAGGTGATGTTTGAATCTAGAGCGTAAGAAAATATTTGGTCAAAAAATCTTAATGTAATATTAAGATTAGTCATTTCTCAACAAGAAAATATTTGGTATTCATTGACCGAATAGTCAGTACGGCACTTGGTTGTAATTTCTAACCTATTTATCTTTAAAATTTTATCCGGAACATTGCTTTCTCAATTCCGACAATTGTGATCGCTTTGTACTGTTACTGAGGTGGGTTTCCTTCCTAATATTTTATTTCGAATAATGTGGAAGGTCAACATTTTGAAAACGCGTGGATTAGTTGCAATTATTTTAATATTATTTACATTGGCTTCATTATTTTGAATAACAGATATTAAAGAATTGGTGTATAATGTTAGAAGTTTATTTTTATCTACTTTACTATTTTTTATTATTATTATTATTATTATTATTATTATTATTATTATTATTATTATTATTATTATTATATCGAGCACTATATTATTACGACCAGAACTCATTGTGTGCTAATAAATATGTATATATGCCTATATATATATATATATATATATATATATATATATATACATACATATATATATATACATATATATATATATATCTATATCTATCTATCTATATATATATATATATATATATATATATATATATATATATATATATATATATATATATATATATGTTTGTACTCAATAAACGTTCACGTGTATTACTGAACAAATTCAGATCAAATCGCTAGCGATTGTCGTGTCAGTCAACCTGCATGTTAACCAAGCAGGTTCCAGAAACCAGTTATTTAATTTTGTTGTCATGTTTGTACAGATTTGTAAAAACTTATTCGTATCTACTGAATTTACTAAGATTTATTTGCAGGCGTTTCTTTCTTGATTGTACTTCACGTATAGGCTGTAAAATATAGGAGTTTATATCCTATAAAATCCCCCGTATATTGATAAATATTGAAAATATTAAATATTTAATATAAGTCTCTGGGCCAATTTACTTGTCTAGCACACCTTGCTATTCTTTGGGGTATGCGTGTACTGTGAAACTGTTCTTTGTAGTTAAATCCGAGTACGCTGGTCTTAGTATATCTATAGAAACAGTATATTGTTTACGGTTTTTTTATAATAGAAAAATATTTTGGTTTTCTGTCGACCACTTGAAAACATTTTCTAGTAATGCTATCATTTTTCGTTACTAGCGGGGAAGGTTTAATCTGTTCCAGGTTCAAATTATTGAATATGTCGTGCAACCTTCTCTCGTCCATTTTGCGACACGTTAATTATCGCATTTTTCAGCGTATCGTATGTTATAATTTTTTTTCCTCTGGCATGTATTCAAGTTGATCTGCTCGACATCTGCCGAGAGTTTTTCTGCTGCGTAGGCATATCGCGCAACATGTGATGTCATTTTTTTGTCGTTAAAGTGTGCACGTTCGTTGGATTTTAGATAGGTACATTCACCGTTAATACGGGTTCCGTAAGTTTGGTGATGTTGTTCATAGGCATTTTCTAATGGTCCCGGCGATGTATTCGGTTGAGTTGAAATATTGCTTTCTAGGAAGAAATCTGATAGGAACATCGGCAATTCATTACTTTGTTATTTGATGAACGAATTTGTATGTTTACATTGGAAACTATTTTATGCCGAAGGGTCAACAATGATTTTTTGATTGCTCTTCGTCGGTAAATACTATTTTGTTAGAGTCAGAAATAATGTTGTTATTATTCTTCGTCGGTGGTCACAATTTGTTGGTGCCAACAATAATTTTTAGATTGATCTTCGTCAGTGGTCACCATTTTTGTAGTGTCAGTCTACGGGGATTATCTGATTGTCATGTCCACAAATTACAGCACAAAATATTGAAAAACGCGAAGAAATTAACTTTTCGCAACAAAGGAAAAAGGCAAATTCAAATATGACAGTAACATTTATACAACGTTACAAATATTTACACGTTAAAAGGCAAAGTTTTTGTTGTGCCGATGAAGAGACCAGTAGTTCGAGTGTTCTCAATGATTTCTCGCCAGTGTATCTACAAAGATTTCCAAGTGTTTCCTGTCATTGAAGAGACCAATAGTTCGATGAGATTTGTTGCAAGTGATCCTGCAAAGTTGGAAGGTATTTTGTGCAACTGAGTCTGAAAGTTTCGAAGATAGAGTGTTGAAAGTTTGATGTTATATTTTTGCAAGTGAATCTGCAAAGTTCGAAATATTATGTTAGCCAGTATGTGTTTGTGAAGCACAAGCTAATGACACATGTGTGTCACCGCAGACTGATTGCGTGCGATAGTAATTTTAAAACAAAATGACCAGAGAACGGATATGAAGTTACTGTTGTCGTGGGTTTGTATGTACAAAATCATCACAGATATACGCGTTGACATGTTAACGTGTGTCTAAATAGTTTTCCAACGCATAGTCTGGTTCCCTGATTATATTATGGCCTCTGTGCCGTAAGAGATCTGGACGCTGACTGATCCGTTTCTGATCTGGTTGATGACAATGGCTAACGAGCCGCTTTTATTAATCATGACGTATCGGTTACTGGATCACGAATCGTATCTGACTTTTGCGCGAGAATGTATTTTAATACAATCCCTGAACTATTTCCTATTCATTTAGTGTTCAAGACCACAGACGTCGTAGAGAGTACATCACGTGACTTCTGATACTCAATGAAGATACAGAAACTAATTATTTAATTATGTAAACGTGTATTGAATGAAATGTAAAACTTCTTTCTTATCATTCCAATTTACTTATATTTAATTGTAGGCATCTCCTATGAGTTTGTGCGTCATTTCTTGATCGAACATATAGGTGTTTATATACTATACTAGTGATACACATGCACAGACACAAATATGTACATATATATATATATATATATATATATATATATATATATATACATATATATATATATATATATATATATATATATATATATATATATGCATAAGAGAGAAACATATGTCTAAATATACACAGACACACACAGACACACACACACATATATATATATATGTGTGTGTGTGTGTGTGTGTGTGTGTCTGTCTGTGTGTATGTGTGTGTCTCTGTGTGTATGTGTCTGTGTGTATTTAGACATATGTTTCTCTCTGATGCACATTTCATTGGAAAAGACTGCGATGTGGTGGTTGAGATTGTCTTAATCTAATTTCTAATGGGTTCGAATATTATTTTTCATTTCAGGACATGAATTATATAAATATTGTCCAAATGTTTTCCAAGCGCTTTCAGTTATACATTTAGCCATTATCCATGAAGAATGTTATTTTACTTTTAAATGAATATATACATAGTTGTATTTATATATCTATATATTTTAGAATGATTTATTTTACAAACAGAATCAGAAAATTGTGACAGTTTTCATACATGATATTATTGAGTGATGAATATTCATTTTTTTTATTGTAATGATTCCATTAGTTTTAGCCGTTTTGTACATGTGGCTGATGCTTTTATAGTTATATTATCAACGAATATGATATGTATATAGTTACGTAGGACTCCATGTGTATTTAAATGAGACGTAACTGAGCTACGGTCAGAGAGAACTTGAGACTTCTTGCTAAAAATGTAGTATATCCAATATAATTATTTACACATTTGGATGGGTCAGGAACACAACACTTTAAGTGACATGTCAATTCGCAGGCAATATTTATTTTCTGTAATGTAGATCATGCATGTGAATTATTAGTTTTGAGGATGATGTTAGCGGTCTCTGCATCTCTGTGAGTGTGTGCGCGCGGTTATAATAACCAGAAAAATTATGTCATATATATCATCCTCCATAGATCTCATTCTATAACACAGAAAGGTTTTACACTATTTTAAGGCGGCGTTATATATTTCAAATTTTGAAATCATGACGGCAAATATTTCTCCGTATGAATAATGTTTACAAAAAAGAAACCAAACACATAATAGAGTCCCTGAAAGAAGGACATTTTAAATATTCAACAGATGAAATCAGTTACTTATATGTTTATTGCAGTTACCACATTTCGCCTAAAGACATTAGACTTTTGAGTGAAAAATGTAGATAAACATACCAAAGTTCACTTTTGTCCTGTTTTACTTAAGTTACTTTCAAATATATCAGTCATTGTAAAGAAAAGTTTTTGTCAAATGAGCAGACAAGATGACACGCTGGCATTTTAACAACGTCAGAAAAAAACATCAATTATACGCGTATCGTATCATATAATTCTGATTTTACCGAAGTTACTTAACTAGCTATTTAGTTACTCCATAAGTTACAGTCCGCCAATACCTCTTAATGGATTATTCTGATATGATCTCAAAAAAAAATTGAAATATCTATCAGCGAATATGTTTGGTTTCACGTACGAATAAATGAAAGAAAGAAATGTTAGATAAGATAGAGGAGGTGGTGCGGCTCTCATGTGTTTAACGACTACTTCAGTGAAATGGAAACAAATTCTCAGTTTCAAATATTTTGTGTCGGAACCATTTTTCATCAGTAAATAACGACCTGCATGCATGATTATTATTGGAATGTTTTGCAAAAAGATGCTGAGCTCAATTTGTGTCGGTGAATTATCGCTGGGACAGTCGTAGAACCCGCGAGTAGGAAACGAATCTCAGTCTAGCAGGTTTCACGTTTATTAAAGCATTGCAAGGTTTGAGATAGAAACGAAAACATATTTATAAAATTGCTAGCACATCATATATATTATACGTCACCATCATTCTACAGATAGATTATTCATGAATCTAACTTATGTCTATCTAATACATAAAATAATAAAAAATATACAAATTTAATACATGGAATGAAGAAAATATACAAATCATTTTTAAAAAATAGGCATAAAAATGCTTTAAGTAGAAATCCAATCGAAACAAGATCATTACAATATCTTGCTGCGTCTCTCTACTCACAGAGAATTGGAGGCCAACACACATACCCCACACACATATACAGACATACACAAGAACATGTTAGATAGAGATTCGTTTCCTACTTACTCTTTATTTGATTATATTTTATAATTCTGTCAGATTCATATCTACATTTGATCTATAACTCACAAACACACAGACACACACACACTAACATAAATATATATATAAATATATATATATATATATATATATATATATATATATATATATATATATATATATATATATGAAGAAATATTGAATATATATATATCCCATACATATAGAACATATGTTCTATATGTATGGGATAAAGTGCTCAATATCAGAGATGAGCGTATGTAAATATAAATATAAACGGCTGTATCCTACTTGACGCAATCTTCAAGCCTGACGATTGCGTCCAGCATGAAACGGTCTGTCGCCTCTGAGTGTTGTCTTCAATGTTCACTTTCATACATATATATATATATATATATATATATATATATATATATATATATATATATATATATATATATAGTTATTTTTTAAATTTTCTTGAGCAAATGCATAGAAGGCATTTGTGAATTCATTATATGAGGTAATGTTTCTAATCCCTCATACATGATGCAGCAGCTACCAGAACATTTACCTCCAAACGAAGGGAATAATAGTGCCTTTCAAACAAATTCTAGAGCACAATTGATTTCAATGCATTTTCTAAATTATCGTTCGAAAGGGAAAATGATTGACACAATGTAATAGATTAGTTTCTACACGTTATACGCAGCTGTTTTCATCCCACGGTCGAATACGTGAGTAAAAGGAACCGCAGAAGGCGACACCAATAGGGTGAAGTGTACCACAATGATATTGGTTTCACACACAGAAACACGGACACAGAAACACACACAGTCATATACAGTGGTTGGACAAAATAATTGGAACAGGTGCAATTTCCACTCCTATATTTCAAAGACCTATTATATTAAGAACTTTAACTAAAACTTCGTAATTGCAAGTTATATCTATTGTACATACATTTATTTATCTAATTTACTGTCTTTGGCTTGTTTATTTTTCGAATTTATAAAATGTAAGCTAAATGCGTGACATTACGGAGTTCGAAAATGGGCAAATTGTTGGAGCTCGCATGGCAGGTGCCTCGATCACGAAGGTTGCTAAACTGTTTGACTTTTCAAGAGCTACCATATCAAGAACTATGACGCAATTCAAGAAACAGGGCAAAACCTCTAGTAAGCATAGCAATTCGGGCCGGACTTGCAAACTTACTGACATGAACCGACGTGCAATGAAACGCAATGAGTCGAAAAATCATCGGACTATTGCGGCCAAAGTGACTGCTGAGTTGAATAATCATCTGTATAGTCCAGTTTCTACTAAAGCTGTTCTTCGTGAACTCCATAAAGCTGCATATCATGGAAGAGCCTCTGTAAGAAAAACTCTTCTCTCCACTCGCAACATTGAGAAGTGGTTGAAGTGGTGCAGAGATCACAATGCCTGGTCTGCAGACTAATCGAAGCAAGTCATATTCTCAGACGAGTCCTGTTTTTCTCTTTTCCCGACTTCATGGCGAGTTTATGTATGGAGGCAGCCCAAAGAAGCTTACAACCCTGACTGCCTTCTACCAACAGTGAAGCATGGTGATGGATCAGTGATAGTTTCTGCCGCTATATGATGTAAATTCCCTCGGTCCAATAGTTGCACTTCGTGGTAGAAACACCAGCAAAGATTACCTGAACATTTTGGGTGATCATGTTCATCCAATGGCCCAGACTTTATCCCCTGATATTGACTGAATCTTCCAAGACGATAATGCTCCAATGCATACCGCTTGAGTGATTAAGAATTGGTATGAAGAGCATGAAAGTGAGCTAGAAAATATGGAGTGGCCTCTCCAAACTCCAGATTTCTATATTATTGAACATTTGTGGTGCATTTTGGAGCGACAAGTTAGGAACCACTATCCTCCACCGTCGTGTCTTAAAGAGCTACAGCGGGTGTTAATGGAAGAATGGCTGAAAGTTCCTCGGGATGAAGTCCCTAAGCTGTATGATTTCATTGCTAGACGTATTAAAGCTGTATGTGAGACAAAACGAGGACCAACTCCATAGTAAATAAATATTCTTTGAATTATAAAGTGTTTCATTTATTTTGTCAAAACATTGTATATTTATATTGGTACAAATAATGTCACTATTGAAAAGTGTTAATAACTTTATGAATTATTGGCGAATTTTCACAAAACATTTTATTTTGAGAAGTTTCTCCATTCTGAGGGTATTTACAACAGAAGCCGTAATCATCCACTGGGAATGACAGTTTCATCTGGCTTTGGCATCTACAGAAACTGATGTCCATGAATATTGTGACACCATTACAGCACTTGTAACAAGGACTGCCACATTTCCATACGGGATACTGATTGAGGACGCTCATGCAGTGAGAGGGGTTTTGTTATTATCGGTGACAATTCTAACTCTTTAATAAAAAGACCATTTAATAAATAAATTATGCCACTTTGGAGAAGAAATTATATTTTGTTACATGGAAATAATGTGATATTTATGAAATTATCTACGATCATCTATAGGATGTTTAATTCCCATAAGTATATATATATATATATATATATATATATATATATATATATATATATATATATATATATATATATATATATATATATATATATATATATATATATATATGACGTCACACATTATGAAATGGACAAGTCCGACAATTATTTTTAAGAAATTTTTTTATGTTTATACGTTAATTTTTATAGATACAGATATTTAAATGCTCTGTTTATAATAAACAGTATTAACAACATTTACCGGCCTGAATGTCTGAGAAATTGCCATAGAAAATATGCGTCCTCCGATGTTTATACGTTGTTTTTATAGATACAAATATAAAAAATGTCTTAAAAATAATTGTCGGAATGTGTTCATTTCATAATTTGTCACGTCATTTGATTACATTTAGATACGCCATGAGCAGATATGAATGTATGAGAGAAAATAATGGAGAATTGTGTTTAAATACAGTAAAATCAACCTTGCTAGCCAAACGCTCGTCTGTGGCCAAATCAGTAAAGGCACCTAAGGCTATAGGACGTTTCCGTATAGGATACACGTTCGATTCCTGTCTGAGGACGCATATTTTCTATGAAAATTTTCGGAAATTCAGGCCGGTAAATGTTGTTAATAATGATTATTATAAACAGAGCATGTACTTAAATATTTCTATTTATAAAAAGAACATATAAACATAAAAAATGTCTTATATATATATACCAGTAGAAACCACTGTGTTTTAAAATTAGCTTTGTTTCAAGAGAGCTCAAAATGTCACTTAGACTTTAACAATATATGACTCAATATATATATATATATATATATATATATATATATATATATATATATATTGAGGCATGTATTGTTAAAGTCTAAGTGACATTTTCATTTAACATTTTTTTTCTGTTTTTTCTTGCTTTCTCGAAAGTTTGACTTTTATATTTGGATCTAAGTTGTTGAAGAAAGATCCTAGTTGTTTGTGTTTTTCAGAGCTCTTTCGGTTGTCGTCAACCGTTTTGTTTTGCTTTGAATTGGTTGCTTTTTATTTTATTTTATTGATAATATTTTGGGTATTTAGACAGTGTTGTGGATTAGTTCATTTGCAATTTGTTGTGGATGATAATTATTATTTGGGGATTTAGTTATTAAATACGTTTAAGATGTTTCTACCATTACTAAATGATATTTTATTTATGTTGGGTATTTGGATTTTAATTGTGATGGCTTCAAGTATTGGTAAGCGTTTTTGAATTTATTTTTGTAGAGCATTTTATCATTTGATATATATATATATATATATATATATATATATATATATATATATAAAAATTTGTGTTTAATTATTTCTGTCCTTATTTTGATACCCAGTTACATTAAAGTTTACAAACACAATATTTTATATGCCACCTGTCGGAGGTGCGTAAATTTGTAATCGTCTTATTAGTCCATCTGGATTATGACATTTGGTACGATCATTCATGATATCGCATATCTATGCCTTTACCAGAGAATATTTTTTGAATAACACACGTTTAATTTGAGGTTTAATTTTCTTTTTCAAACGCTCCATTATTTCACTGATGTTAACTCTTTATAAAATTTCTGTTTCTCAGAGATAAATCTTTTTTTCGGTTGGTGCATAGACTAATTGAAATGCATTGGTAGCATTCATTTTTTTTTTTACTACGAGATTGTGCATTCAAAATATATGTCGGGTTCTTCTATTTCAGTTAGTCTAATAGGTTTTATACAGCGAATGTGGAAATGGAGTCTCTACCATGTTGACACAAATGTATATTAAAAAAATCAAAGCTTGCATTCTTGTATTGTTCGATAATGAAATTTCGTGTGAAATCATTTGTTCCTAACTGAGATATGTGCTCCTCATTTGAAGCAGATTTTTTTTTCCATTTTTCAATTTTTCCATTTTTCGTCATTGTTCTAATCGATTTATAGTTGTTGATAGGTGGCTTATGTGACCTTTCCTTCCTGGGAGCAAACTTAACTTTTGCAAACTTTAACTTTTGCCTGCTATGATACCGATGGAGTGCACGTTTTACACATCCATTATTTATTCATATATATATATATATATATATATATATATATATATGAATAAATAATGGATGTGTAAAACGTGCACTCCATCGGTATCGGTATTGGATTTCCGATAAATTATATAGAAAATATGCATAATCCAACAGAAATTGAACCTCTATCCGACATGGAACCATTATATAGCCTAACGTGCTATAGCATTTAGATACAGAGGATGTATCTGGTTATTTTAAAAAAAAAAAACAGTGAGAGTGGTTTGGTAATGGGGAAAAAGCTCAAACATAACCGAGGAATCAACTTCATTCGCAGAAGTTTCTTCTCTCAATTTGCTGGGATTGCTAAAGAAATAATTCACTTTGTGTTGCTACCAACTAATGCAAAAATCAATGCTGAAATCTGCTCTCGGCACTTACATCGTTTGAAAAAAAAAACCTGCTTTAGTGAATCGAAAAGGAGTGGTGTTTCATCAGGACAATGCACGACCTCACACAGAAGATTCAAGAACTTTGTTAGGAAAGAATTCCTCATCTACATTATTCTGCCGACCTTGCACCTTTAGACTAACATGTTTTCCGTAGTTTACAGAATCATCTAGATGGATTAATTCTCAAAATCCATGCGGTCTGTCGAAACTGACATTTCCGAGTTTTTCTCTGAGAAGCCGAAAGAATTCTATATTAGTTTGATTAAAATGCTTGTGAACAGAAGGAAGGAAATCGATGATAATCATGGAATCTATATTGAAGAATAAATTTCGACAAAATGTCAGATTTCATCACTTCTTTATTATTCATATTCCGGACAGAACTTATGGTATGACCTGATATATATATATATATATATATATATATATATATATATATATATATATATATATATATATACATGATTTCCTTTATAATCATGAATGTTTGCACATGCAATATTGTCTAATGACAATGAAAGTTATGCATGTGGGCATTTACTTGCCATTTTAATTCAACACAATGGAAAGAAACCAATGCATTTTGCATTAAATATGTAGTGATATCTCCGCATTCTTCTCATTTGTTTTAAGGAGATTAATTGTTAAAATGTTGTCTTTTTAATGATGGCAGAGAATATGATATACATACTCTCACACTGTTTATTTTTTATTGAATTCTATTGAAATATTAATCAACAAACTGAATTTATTTTTTATTAGTCAGTACATAGATAGGTGACGTCTTGGGAATAAATGGTGCTGCAAGCTTGGATGTGCAGGTGGAGAGTGGATAGTGGCTTGAAATTGGTAATCGGTGAGTTTCGATCCCAGTCCAGTTCGTTATATTCACTTATACGCATATAACCATGGGAAAGTTATGAATCCACCAATTCTCATACAGCTATAGGTAAACCTGTCCATAAGGGTACCGGTGTTCTTTTCAACGTGATATTAACGTAAGCAGCTCATCTCTTTGATGACTCGGTTTTCCCTCTGCCTGTCTTACATTATGCATGTCCTGTCTTGAACAAATGTTCCATGTATATCTTCTTCATTAATTGAAGAAATTGAAATTAATTGCTTACTTGAAATTCCTTTTGTCTCTTGATTCTAAGTATTTCTTTTTGGTTTGTTTCCATTTTTCTTAAAACATTATCATTGCTTACATTCTCCGTACATGTTATTCTAAACATCCTTCTGTATAACCAGATCACTGTTGCCTTCAGTATGACTATAACTTTTCAGGAAACTGCCCAGCATTCATTCCCATATAAGAATATTGGTAATAAATAGCAATTAGTTACTCTTTTCGCTTTTTTTTAATGAACTTAATCCATTTCTATTTTTAAAATTTTAGAAGTCATCATTTCTATCTAAACCCGCGTTCAGATTTCCGTGTCATATTTTCTGTTCTCTTTAAAAAATCCTATAAAATTTACATCGTAAAACTTGTAGATCTGAATTTATACAAAGAAATAAAAAGTTAGTTATTTAAACATCCTCTCTGTCTCGTGTATTCCAATAACCACTGTGGCATATATTCTACAAATGTAGAAAATCGATTGGAAGTGACCAATATTATCCAAATCTTTGTATATGTATTTGAATGTTTGCACCCAGTAAAACATTGATCTTCCATCATGAGTAACATCTTAGACGAGAAATCAATGCCATATAAACCAAAGATCGTAATCTTTATTAAAATGCAACTTATTAAATGTTGACATTTTATATGAATTCAGATCAATGAATGTTACATTAATTTGTTCTTTCCTAACAACTTAGCAACTGTAAAAAATATTGATGTGTGGAAACGTTAATGAGAAATCAATATCTATATTTTATATTGATCAATTTTTACATCTTTATGAAATCTCCCGATGCTATTTGTAATTTTGGAAGTATGCGTGTGCACGACAATATTGTTCTACGTCTGCATAAGTCATGTCCTATTAAGATTTCTTTTCATTTAATATGTCAGTGTGATTGACATGCTTAATATTATTATTGTAAAATGAAGGCATGTATTAATATAGTCGAATGTCGATAGGAGTTTTAAAATTCATAATTTTGTAACCAAAGATATTTATTAACGAAATTGCAATAATTTTGATATGATCTCTCATTGACGTATAAACGCCTCGTATTTATTGATATTTTAATCATTTTTCCCCAGGCAAGGCGGGAATACTACTAGTCCGCAAGGCGTTTACAGGGAGTGAAAATAAATAGAAAAGAAGAATGGGGGAAAGGAAAAATATAAACGGGTTTCAAGAAAACAGAAGCTGGCGATTGATTTTTTATTAAAATTTTTGAGATCGTACTTCTCAGGGAAACAAGTAAACGGACGAAAGATCCATAGGTTTGACGGGCAAGAAAATACATTGCTGGTGGCATTTTGCTATTTTAACAGTAAATGGGTAGAGACCAAAATGCCAATCTAGTAGCTTTCATTCATGTAGTCGGGACACCAGCGGAAAAAAGCTCGTCAGTGCTGATGCCATGCATAGATTTGATGACAAAAATGTTTTACTTAAATATTCAGGCAACATTATGCATACAAAATTTCCATTGCTGTAAAAAAATAGATTAATTATTTATAAATATTTTAAAATACAAGAAATATAGTGTATACACATATAATTACTCTATTATCATGGATTTTCACAAAGTTGGAGGAAAAAGATTATATTCCATGATCTGTTTACAGCTTTCTGCACGAAATTTCAAATTTAGTTACAATTGACAAAATATATTATATATAGAAATCTGTGAACAATTAATTTCATTTGCGTAAAATGGCAAAATTATTTTTGATAGATTGAGAACAGTTACATCATATAAACGGATCCATTCGTCAGGACTGAGATAACACTTAGAACCTTTATTAACATTTAATTAAGATGAAAATGTTGATAATCGCAAATGCTCTCCAAATTTTCGTATTGGAGCTTCTGACGCGAATGCCAAGCAGTAGGGCATGGCGTTTCCAAATTTTCGTTCGATTTAATTGGGTAATGGTGCTCTTTTTCTCACAGACGATAACCAACAGAGGCTACTACACTGTGCAATCGGCAAAATAAAATAATGAAAAACAAAACAACGGGCATGCATGAAATTAAACATAAAAAATGGTGACAATTTACTCATCGGTAACACACACACACACACACACACACACACACACACACACACACACATATATATATATATATATATATATATATATATATATATATATATATATATATATATATATATACCCACACATATACACACAGACTTATATATGTGTGTGTGTGTGTGTGTATATATATATATATATATACATATATATATATACACACACCCGCACATACACACACACACATACATATACACACACACACATACGGAACATCGGGATTAGTGTTGTTAAACTTTTGAAGAAAGAAGGTAGAATGAAAACAAGAATCTGGTACCCAGCCCCATAAGGGACAAGTGATAGCAAATGAACTTTTGGAATAGAATTTACATCTAGCTACTTCAAGAATATCTACCTAGTTCAAGAGCAAAACAATGGGAACTAGCTACCTTTCCATTACTTTTTTCTAAATCTATGTCGTCGAAGTACCAATGAAGAAATCTCATCAGAAAAATTATCATAAAAATATTTATAGTAAACACACAGGCAAAACATGTCTCATGATGGAAATGTGATTAATTTGATGTAAATGATCAGGACTGATGAGATTACAGACTCCTCATTGGATTTTATAACGTATCTCGATAATATATGGCAGAAGCAACAGATCAGATGTGGTAGCAATATTCAATGGATGAACGAAGGAGAAATTTTGAACATGTTAGAGTGATTTGGCAATAGAAATTGTCTAGCAAATCACAGGGTTCTAGCTGCAAATACGAGGGGTGCAGATAATCTAACGTCGCATTTAAAACGCTTGAACAATTTGAACGTTGCAGTGATACTGTTATGGGTCCTTACCTATAACTACAGAATGAACTCTTCCTATGTATACTACGCCTCTCAAGAGAGAGAGAGAGAGACGAATCGATTCGAGCCGATAGTAGTTCACTCCCAACCAGACTGACAGTCATACTAACACCTTCCACATCTTGTATTATTATTCGTGTAATATATCTTCGTTATTTCAACACTTGTGTTCGTGTTATTCTTCCTTGGTCCTAACCTGGACCATAACAATAACCTTCTTTTCTTTCTTTCTTTCTTTCTTTCTTTCTTAATAACTGTTATGGGTCCTTACCTATAAATACAGAATGAACTCTTACTAACACTATGTATACTGCGCCTCTCAAGACAGATGGACGTATAGAGTCGATCCGATAGTAGTTCACTCACAACCAGACTGACAGTCATACTAACACCTTCCACATCTTGTATTATTATTTCGTGTAATATATCTTCGTTATTTCTACACTTAAGTTCTTGTTGTTCTTCCTTGGTCCTAACCTGGTCCATAACAATAATAATAATATTATTATTGCAGTTTCAGCAACCGTTTCTTAAATACGCATCATGAAGAAAACTAAAATTGATAAATAGTTGTTGGTAATATTTCATAAAATAATATTTTGTTTTCAGAATTTCAATTTATATTATCAAGTTATATTGGTAATTTATGGGTACACTGTACATGTCTGATGAATGTGCTCATACTTTTGTAGAGGGCCGTGTGTGTTTTTACGTATTGTTGTATCAGAAACACGTGTGCAACTCCTGGTACAATATTAAAAGGTCCAACTATATATATATATATATTCGACTCTCCTGTCGTATTTGACGTATGAGGGTCAAGCACGTCAGTTCCTAGGAACCGACTGCCAGAAACCTGCACATGTCTTTTGATTAAGGTGGGGAATGTTTTCTGCAGAATTATCCACACTTTTGAAGGGCAGGATACAGAGACCTGGTGTGGACTACTTGCCAAAAGTTGCCCAAACGTCCCTCCGCAGGTTTTGAATTCAAAGTTGTTATTCTCCTAGACCAGTTGCCGTCCAAGGATATAGAACTCAGTCTGTCCTGCTATTTACCTATAGCCCGTGGAAGAAGAAGAGGTTCCATACCTTTCCCGAGGGTATTATATATATATATATATATATATATATATATATATATATATATATATATGTATGTGTGTGTGTGTGTGTGTGTGTGTGTGTGTGTGTGTATCTGCGCGCAACATTTCATCGTTCCGTCGATTGTCATGGAGCACAGAGCTCAAACGTATGGACGCACCATTCATCGAATGCACCATGAAGGAAAAAATGCGCCGTAGTGAGTCTTCTATGGGAAGGTGGAGTCAAACCTGTGGATATCCATCGCTTTCTGTTGGCATAGAATGGTGCATGTATTATGAATCTCGGAAAAAGTGGGAAGCACACTTTAAAGTAGGAAGAACAAGCAGATGAAAGCCGATTCATGACCCATAAACATCACGCACGTAAGAACACATCCAGAAAAAAAGAACGTTAAACATATCATAAATGTCTTTAAAATAAATTGTCGGACTCTGTCCAATTCAAAATATATGACGTCATGTGTTTACATTTGATACGCTAAGAGCAGATATGAATAGAAGAGATTCATGGAAGATTTATGTTTAAAGATAGTAAAATCTACCTTACTAACCGTACGCTTCTCTGTGGCCGAACGGTTAAGGCACGTCCTGCGAAATGACGGTTCCGTATAGGATACCGTTTCGATTCCTGTCGGAGAACGAAAATTTTCTATGAAAATTACTCGGACATTCAGGCCGGTAAATGTTATTTAATACTGTTTATTATAAACAGCATTTGCTTAAATACTTGTATCTATAAAAAGAACGTTAAACATATCATAAATGTCTTTAAAATATAATAACATGTCTTTGTGTGTTAAATATTTATATGGCATAATATGGCCGAGTTAATGTTTTTATTATTTCACTGCGTCTAGAAAATATACATATTTCATATAGAAATTCCATTTTATATATTTCATTAATCAAATATAGAATTAATGCGGTCTCAATATTTCAATATCCATTAAGCAATGAATATGCATTCTGATTCTTCAATGCTGACATTGAGGAGAAAATTGTAGAGGCACTTTGAAATACGTAGGTGTCTGGTCTCGGCAGATGATTCATAGCTTTATAAACGTCTCCATTCGATTACAAAGAAATTATGATACATATCTATGTACTTGTGAGTAACATTTTCTTAGAGATAATTTCATTGAGCGTTTATAAAAACATGACGAATTTGTTGAGCATTGTCACTATTTATATTTGCAGAATTTTGATGGTGAAAAAAGTTGACATTGTAAAAATATTCAAGTCGTTCACCATGAAGAAAGCGGATAAGGTGTTAATCAAAATATTATATGTTATAGAAATAGAGAAAAATTGTTTTCATTTTCGCTTTTTTCTTTATAATCCATTTTTCTCTTTTTATGAAGTCAGTTTACGTTCGACATAGAATTGAATATACACCGTAAGTTTTAATAAATGTCTCAACTCAGGCTGTTCCATCTTGTTCCTACTCGTATTATAAGGAGGACTATCTGATATGTAGTCTTTTTATATATGCGTGGAGGTCATATTAGATATACAATTGGCGGAAATATTTATCAGATAAGTGCAAGGTTCCTATTTAAAGTGTGTTCCTTGTAGGGTATGAAATGATTAATAAATTATTAACGAAAAACGCTTAAAAGATTAAATTCATAAGACTAGCCATTTTATATATTCTTTGAATGCTGTGCAAATTTTCTCTTCCTTCTTAAAATAAAAGTTAATTAAATTTTAAGTTGATGTTGTTGTGATCCTAACAAGATCTAGATTTAAAATTTCAAATGCTAGGCAATGACTCATTGATTTTTTTTAGAAATTAAAAAGACTCGAATTTACAAACTTTCCTTAACACACACGCAAAATCCAAAAAAAAACCTCCACACCTTGATGCGAAATGTTTTTCGGCCAATAAAAAAGTAGGTAACATTTTTTTTTTAAATTCAAATAATCTTCAATTCTCTGAAACAAAATTATTTTACAGACTTTGGAAAGGCCCGAATCTTATCCGGTAGTGAATTTCCAAATCACCTTTTCAAGTCCCACAAACAAAATAAAAGACGGGCCAGTTCGCCTTTCACCAGAGAGGAGACGAGCGTATTAACACGTCCCATGACAAACGTCAATCTATCGTTATTAGTATCTCTATCGTTCTCCCTCACCTCTTTTATACTTGATAAACGAACGGAACATTTTAAGACTGTGCGATTACTTCAAAGACTTTCCTATAGTACTATAACGCTCATACATACATAGATACATACATCCACGCATACTTTCCTGCCTACGTACACAAGAACTCATTCTTGCAAGGACGACTACGAATATTTTGATTACCTTGTATCAAACAAAATACATTAATTTTATTTGTAGAGAACTTACTTGATTTAAATGTATAAAAATTTGTTGTTTCAATTTTCAATTTGATTTTCTTTTTTTATACCCCTCTTATGGTTGGTTATCTAACTAACACGGACAAATCAAACTAATCTGTTTCAACACTCATACATTTAACTATAAATGATAACCCGCTATAATGTATCGTATCTTATTGATTAGTTCATATAAAGTTGCTTTTTCTTTTGTCTAAAATTGATTAATGAAATAAGTTAATAATAATAATAATAATAATAATAATAATAATAATAATAATAATAATAATGGTGATGATGATATGACCGTTATAACTTGCATCCATCTAATTGCTTTTGTTTTACTAAATCTTCATTTATACAGATTTTAAAGTTTTTCTTCACAACACTATACTGGGAAATGGATATATTCTAGTTAAATTGGCTGAAGGTGTACAATATTTGCAAATGCTGGAAAATAGTTAACTGTATACTCGTATATACTCAATCGGCTTTGCATTTTAGATATTTTAAGAGGAGTTTCTATTCTAGATATGATCTCTTCGAATTCATCTTGCGTGTAACTAAAATTGTCTTCACCCTGATATTGACAAATATAAAGAAATATCAAATATATTCTGATATTTAAAATATTTAGTTATTTATTTTAGAAATATTAACCATATATAAAAAATACACATAAAATATTGTTTTCTAACAGGGCGGAATATATATCTATTAGAAGCATCTAGATTAAAATTACTCTACGAGTCAGGCGTAAATAAAGACACAATTTTGTAGTTGTTTATATGTAAAACAGGAGAAAATATATTATAATTAATGCGATCAATATTAACGGAATATGTTTGATATTGTTTATATTAAATCAGTCTTTAGTTAGACATATTTTTAGATGCACAATGTTTGTGCTGTATCAGTTATTTTGCTAAAATATTATGTCATCTTCTCTTACAAGATTTACAGATATGTGTCTCTAGTATTCAGCAAATATTCGAGAGGAAATAAAAAATATATTACAAGAAAAGAATTCATGTGGCATTTCCACAAGGACGCCGTATAAGCTGAGTACAAGGGAGAAAAAAAAGTTATTTTTAAAAATTCAATTAGGAAATGCGGGTAACATTTCTATTGGAATAAAAATCATTAAAATCACAGCGAGATGCGTTGAATATTTCTTCAAATAAACTCAGTGGGAAAAGATAATTTTGATTTGCTTGCACGTGTGTGCAAGACAGATGTGTAAGTAGTCAAATGCATTTTGAAAAAAACAAACAACGATAAAGATTTAATGAAATATAAAATGACTGTAAATTTAAATTTTGGAAAATGAAAATATACATAATTTTAATCAGCATAATAAAAATGACAAAATATTTATCAATTTTATTTGGTTATTATTGATATAATATATTTTTCATGATATAATAGTTGTGAAAATTATACAATATACACACACACACACACACATATATATATATATATATATATATATATATATATATATATATATATATATATATATATATATATATATATATATATATATATAATCAAATGTACTTGTTTTGAATTGTACTGTAAATATGTCAATTAATATGGTTAAAGTATATTAATCCTTTTTTCACTAGTATTAAATTTAAAAATTCATAGTCAATGTAAATTCAATCAAATGCATCATTATTTTGGTATATTCATTTTCACTCTATACGTTAATAAATACATAATGATTGCACGTATACCTATAGAAAATCAACATTTTTATTATCAATAAATATATATATGTGTGTGTCTTTGTGTTTACTTACAGACATACATGCATACAAACACACACACACACACTCACACACACACAAACACACACACACACACACACACACACACACACACATATATATATATATATATATATATATATATATATATATATATATATATATATATATATATATATATATAATACTAGCAGCATGGCCCGGCGTTGCCCGTGCTTGATTCAAAAATCGTACGACTCCTACAGCAATCGCTATCACTTGACTTAAAATATTTTTTGCCCTTCCTTGTCTTTAAAGGAGTTCCCTTTGCCATGCTGATGTTGTTACATGCCGTACTTCTTGTCTATATCACACTGCGAATTTTTTTAAGCACTATACTAAACATTAAATCTGTTACGAAAAAAGAACTAAACAAAATGAGCACAAAACGATCAGCTAAATGTAAATTTACAGAGCATTAATATTATAAATTAATAGATTTAAAATATGGGTTTTTCGCTACACAGTGATAACCGTGTTTCAGAAATGAAAGCTAAAGCCTTTGAATTTAATTTTGTTATTAAACCAAATATATTGGTTCTATTTCCTTAATGTCTTTGGTTTAATAAGAAAATTAAATTCAAAGGCTTTAGCTTCCATTTTTGAAACATGGTTATCACCGTGTAGCGAAAAACCCATATTTTAAATCAATTAATTTATAATATATATATATATATATATATATATATATATATATATATATATATATATATATATATATATATATATATATAAAGAAATATAGTCTTAAGATTTGCTATATTTATGGGATAAAGTGCTCAATATCAGAGATAGAGCGTGTGTAAAAATAAAAGTGAACATAGAAGTCAAGACTTAGAGGCGACAGTCTGTTCCATGCTAGATGCAATCGTCAGGCCCCGATTACATCTAGCATGAAACAGACTGCTGCCTCTAAGCGTTGACTTCTATGTTCACTTTTACATAGATACATACATATATATATATATATATATATATATATATATATATATATATATATATATATATATATATATATATATATATATATGAAAAGTGATATATTTATATATATGAAAAGTGATATATATAAATATATATATGAAAGATTGAAGAATACCAGATCCGAGTTCAAATTCCAGTCGGATCCATTACATTCACTTACATTCTAATAGCAATGAGAGAGGTATTACTGATCATCTTCTCCCTCCAGCTATGGGTAAATAGCAGGACAGACTTGGATGGCAACCCATCTAGTTAAATTTGAATTCAAAACCGGTCTGGAGAGTTATGTGTGTGTGTGTGTGTGTGTGTGTGTGTGTGTGTGTGTGTGTGTGTGTTTGCGCGCGCGTGCGCGCGCGCATGTTCCCAGACACATATATTGGTGTACAATAGCTTTGGGTTAAATACATAAAACGATTATACATCTTTATTTTATTAAGATTCTTTAGCAGAATGCTTTTAACAGTAGTGTTGAGGGATCCTGAGGATTAGATAAGATGTTGGGTTTTCGTAGGTTCGGTGTAAAAAAAGGGGGCCTCCTTTTACGCGGTTTGAAGCTGAAAAAAAAGCCCATGTAAATTGTCAATGAAAGATTTGTGGAACGAAGTACGAACTACGCACCTAAACAGTCAATCATTAAATTCCATAAATATTTTCTGAGTCGGAGATTCGCGCATATTTTCGATTAACAAATTAATTATTTGAAAATAAATATTTAGTATTTTTCAAGCCATGGATCACGTTCCGGCTGACAATAAAAAAGAAGCATGGTTCGTGATCCCTATTTAAGTAAAATCGCCTGACGTTCAAAACAAGTAATAAACGGCACGAGTCGTTAAATTTTCACAACGGCCGGCGCGGCTTCGAAGAGATTTCCTTATTCACTCGTCTTCCTTACCAAGTTTTGTGACGCTTCCTCGCTAAGCTGTGTGACACACACATTAACCCTCACTTTCTCCAATGCTTCTTTTCTCTCACACATGCATGCGAAGAAATCACATTTCTTTTCATCCTAACAACTAAAAAAGAAGAATGATAACAAACATAGATGCTGAGAAAAAGTAGTTATGATGAAAGAAATATTTTATATTTTCATATTAAAAGATTTCTCGCCTTTTTCTCTGTTGTGAGTTGATTTAAATCTATGACGGATTCATTATATGAAGGTATTCAAGTAGCAATTGTTCCATAATATGTGTGTACGTGCCTTGACATGTCAGTAAAGATGGACATTCGCTTGATTTTACATATTAAAATCATAACTAACATTTTTACTGAATATATATATATATATATATATATATATATATATATATATATATATATATATATATATATATATACAGTGTAACCCGGATATAAGAAACCCGAATATATAAGAGAAACCCGGATATAAGATAGATTTCCTCTGGTCCCAAATTAGAGCCTGTGTTAATAAAACAAAATAGACCAAACCCCGATATAAGAGAAACCCGGATATAAGATACTTCTTCTCCGGTCCCGACAACTCTCTTATATCCGTGTTACACTGTATATATATATATATATATATATATATATATATATATATATATATATATATATATATATATATATATAGAATGTGAGATAAGGGGAATATAACTCAACGTGATATAAACAGCCGTCGGGGAGTTTCCAGAAACAATGTTAAAGCAATTCAAATGAACTTTGCAACTACTGGCTGTGTGAAGAAAACCAGAAGACTACCAATGTTAGACAAGCGAGGTGAAAAAAAAGAATGTGAGAGTTTCTGTTGATAGGTATTGAAATTTTTACGGAGTCACTAACTGGGTGCCCTGTGATTGGATGAAAAACAACCAATCACAGGCTACCTTTTTAGATTTCCACAGAACCCATGAGAGCGGTTTTTACAAACTGTCATCCTCTTTTGCTTGTTGGGACCTTCAGAGACAAGACGTTTCCCGTCTTCACTCTCCGTCATCTAAATACCATGATGTGTGAGGATTTGGACAGCAACTGAAGCACAGAAGTCAAGGCTCTATTTCTTCATCCCAGCCAAAACGACACAGAAAATGTAAAACCGTTATAAGGACGCATCTTTCAGATAAGTTCCGCAACCCGACTGTTTGCAAGAAACTTTCTTCTATTTGCCTACAAATACAAGTATTTTCAAACAATTCCATCTGTGTTTGTGTTCCTTTCTTCTTGCCGGCGTCACAATATTTTCGTTACCAAATATAATTGGGAAAATCCCAATATAGGACAAATTCAGCGGCAATAAAAGTTAGCATATGACGCGGTCTTAACATTGATGTTTAATTGATCTACTATCGATGAGTATCAGGAAAAATAATTGAACGTTCGTATAGCAACAGAAACCATAATTAGAATACAAGTTTGAAATGTACAAAATAGCATCTAACATGGAATACTGGAAGGTAGCAAAAAGAATTGTAACAATACATGCATAATAGATTTGCATTCATATGTAAGAATCCCAGTGACAGATATGCCAAAAAGAGGCTAAAATTGTAAGTATCGTCATATGCTACAAATAAAACTGAATGTTTCGCGCGAAATTTTCCTCCAACTCTACTCGCACCTGACTAACCTTGCAGATGACCTTGTGTTAACGTCTTGTTCAATTAGGAACAAGTGCTGTTTATTCTTGCTAGAAGAAGGTCCAACTACAAGAACATGCCGGACTCAAATTTAGTCCAACCGAAGCTGAAAAGAAAAAAAAAGTCATATATAGTTATATATGTCAACAAATATATGTATTAAACAACAAATTTAAAGTGACAAACACATCAACATTTGTGTTTGTGTGTGGACGTAAAGAGTTTGTATTTTGGTGAATGTTCGTACGTACGTGTATTTGTGTTTCATAGCGTTTTCCCACAAGTAGGCAAAAAATTCCGATTCTGCGAGAGATCACATTTTTAAATGTGCCCGTGGAAATGCAAAGTTAAAAAAAAGAAGGAGGCAAAAAGTCGCCCAGTATTTATAGTGTAAGGAGAGCGACCCCTAGTGAATAATCAGGGAATTAAGGAGGAGCTAACTCCGACAACCCTCTAGAACGGAGTCTCTTCTATGTGATATGCACATAACTAAATAGTTCCAGCTAGATCAACAAATCTCAACATATTCGACGGATTCCCTGGTATAATGAAATGCGCTCTTGAACTGTCTCCTGTTTTCTACAAACTCATTAATAAATCCCACGCAGCTTGCTTTCTATCTTGTTTGAAATCTTCCTCTCGTTTTCCTGTCTTTAAGAACACTGGTAAAAATACTGATCCCCCCCCTCAAATTATCGTCCTACAAGAGTTTACTTTTTTTTATAAATTACCAGACACACATATTAACGCCAAATTCGGTAACCATCTCAATACATGCAACCGTCTTTCAAATAAACAATATGGCTCCCATTCCTTCAGGTATACCGCCGATGTGTTAACGGTTATTACTGGATTTGTCCACCAGTCTTGGAGATGAGAAAGTTGAGTTTTGTGATGTAGCTTTAGATATTTAGGGTTTGGTATGCTGGCCTTCTTCAGACTCTCAAGGGTTTGATGTCACTGGACAAATATGTGGGTTAATTCAATCGTTCTTTTAAAAAAATCATGTAAGGAAGTTTGCATTGAACGGATACAGGCCGAGATCATTTCCGATTAATGCCGAGATCGTCTCAGTTCCATATTTGAACCTACCTTGTTTCTTATCTTCATCAACGACATACTGAATGTTATCAGTTCTTCAGTTTTATTTATGCTGACGACACATCTATTTACTCTTATTTTAATATAAAGTCAGAATGGCCTGACAAAGACAACTGGTAGCTGCTCATGAAAATGAACACCAATCAGTGTGTAATTGGGGTAAGGAAAATCTTTAAAAGTTAACGCCTCAAAAATGAATTGCTGTCATTTAATCACCATAGATAACCTTTTTCTGCCTTGGATCATTACAGCTCATTCTCACCTCAAGGAAAGCAACTCATTTTCCCTTCGAGGAGTCAAGATTTCTATTGGCATGAAGTGAAATGATTATATTGATTCAATTTCCAGAACTTCTTTCAAGAATTATGGTTCAAGGTTTCGTGTCAGAAAATGCTTCTCTTGAGAATTACATATTTATAAATCTATAATTCGTCCGTTCATTGAATATTGCTGTAATATTTGATCATATGCTCCTACTATATACCTCGAGATTCTTGACAAAATACGAAGTCTGTGATGGAATGGATTCTCACATGGCATCGGGACGTGCCTTCCATCTATCATTTCTACAAATATTTTCATGGCAATATTTATGATGAGATTATCTCCTTGGTGCCTTGATGAACGTATTTAAGCGTACTACCAGATTGGCAACTAAGTCAAAAAGTTTTATTTTTGAACTAGTTAGATGCAACAATATCTCTGTAATTGTTTCATTTTTCGCACATCTCAACTGTGGAACAATATTCCATTTTCCACATTCTGCAATATTCAAAAAAGTATTTGCAACGCAAATCCCCAACATCTGGATTCCTTATCTGGTACTTTTATGGTCCGTTCCTCTCACTAATACATTCTCATCCTCTTTTAGACCCAGTAACAACGCGTCTTAGTGCTATTATCGACTTATTTAGAAATGTTTAATAATAATAATAATAATATATATATATACATATATATACATATATATATATATATATATATATATATATATATATATATATATATATATATATATATATATATATATATATGGGTGGGTGTTTGTGTGTGTGTTTGAGTGCGTGTGTGTGTATGTATATATATATATATGTGTGTGTGTGTGTGTGTGTGTGTGTGTGTGTGTGTGTGTGTGTGTGTGTGTGTGTGTGTAGTATGTAGTATGTATCATTAAGACGGATCAAAGTCAGAAGTAAATAAATCAATGTCATTGATGAAAATGTATTGATTTCACTATTGGATCATGTTATTTAAGTCATGCTAATTACACGTGAAAATAATATCGTCAAAATTTTCGCCAAATATAAAAGAAAAAGTCATTAGACGTTTAAAATGAATTCCCATTTAAATTCGGTCCTAGTTATTGGGACACCCGATATATATATATATATATATATATATATATATATATATATATATATATATATATATATGTCTGTGTGTGTGTGTGTGTGTGTTATAAAATGTCAATTGGAAAAATCTTAGATTTTGCCGACGCGTTTCGTCTTCCGAATTTTTCAAGGCAAAAGTGAAATCGAAATATCTCTGTTGTTATGGTTACATTAAAAATACAAATTTAAAACGATAGACGCTTTTGTCCAAGCATTTTTCTGGTTAATGACAATTACCTTTATAGTAAGAGATTTTTTTTTCCATGTCGGGAATACAACTGAATCCCAGATCAATTCTGTGGACAAGCATGAAACAGACTGTCAGGCCTGATGATTGCATCTAGCATGAAACAGACTGACGCCTCTAGGTGTTGACTTCTATGTTCACACACACACACACACACACACACACAAACACACACACACACATATATATATATATATATATATATATATATATATATATATATATATATATATATATATATAACTGCTAAAATATCTATCGTACTTTTCTATTGAGAATATAACTATAATACTAGAATATGTTGTATACTCCTCTCTTCTGGGGAGATCTTTTTTTTCTGACGGGGTCATTTCCACAACAATGCTGCATTCTTAACTCTCGGCCGTCTTCTCCCGGTCGGGTGAATGCTAGTTGTTTTTTCGGAGAAAAAATGCGAACTTCAACAAAAGCGTTTTTTTACCTTATCTGTTTTATTAATCACGTCGACGTGTACATTTTTAACGAGTTAGTGGGGTTGCTCTGATACCCCATTTACCCGAGACCAAAATAACCACATCTGCTATGTATGACGTGTAAAAACTCATTGAAAACACTTTCTATTTCTCTAACATTGTCAGGTCAAGCTCAGCCAATCAAGATCGACATCCCTGTTTTGTCTACCATCTGACCTTAATAGTCAGCCTCAGAATATCTGTGCCAAAATACACTGCCAGTTAAAAATAATAGTCTGAAACTATTATTTAACAAAGATACCTATTTTGTCTGTCACTTTAGGTAGACTAAAATTATTTCTTCGCTTAAATATATATGTATACCACTAAATAATTGGGTATTGAACTCATACACTTTGGGCCCCGTCAAAGGACACATGGCACAGTGGATAAAGGCGTTAGTTAGATTCAGTGACAGGACCCTAAGATTGTGAGTTCAATACCTAGTTAAGGCGGTGGAGAACTTGGAGAGGTGAATTAACAGGAGATAACTGATAACTGACATCAATTAAACATGGCAGTGAAACTAGAACAGTCTACCCCAGTGAGCGAAATAAAGGGTTCAGTTCGACATTCCAACCACCGGAAGAAAGCCGCAGCGTACAACGGCCGAAACGTTATAATAATAATAATGGCGACAAAGATAAGGAAAATAGTCCGAATAATGTAAATATTGTTCTTAATATACCCTATATATTTTATTTATAATCAATTTACAAAAATGAACAATTTAGAGATGTATGTTGCTTGAGATATTTTCTTAGATTTTAATGTTATTTTGATCGTTTTCTATTCTAGAATACCAATTGTAGATTCTTTGAAAATAATTACTTTTGTAAATTAGTAATTGTATGCATGGCTATAAAAATTAATGTATGTCGACAAAAGACAGTTATTTGATTTTGACTCTTCCGGTGGGAAGAAATTAATTTAAAATATCTGTTCATACAGAATTAAACAATTGCTACGAATAGACTTAAAACATGCTTTCATTTATCAGTTTCCACTCACTTAATTTGCTGTTGATCATTGTGCAAGCAATTTATTAAGTATAGTGTTTTAAATCTAAATTTACTAAATTCTGCATCTTCGGAAAGAGCTTTTTGCAGACACGCGTTCGAAAGTTTCTCCTTTTGACTTTAGGGAATGAAAAGTGATCAAATCAAGAAGTCGATTTACCTGATGAAGCAATCCGCGGCGAAAAGCGAATAGATTCCATCAATCTCCACCTCCGCAAAAAGAAAGTAGAGTGAATTAAATAGCGGATATAAAAGAGAATTGAGTTTGCTGATGTCCCCCTTCTTTGGAGCCGTTACTGCTTAGTTTCCCGTCCAAATCAGCCAGTAAGCGGCATCTGCCACATCAAGGAATGGGCTAATCAGTCAGCGTTCATTCACTCACGCTTTCGGAGCACGTTGCCCCATGTCGATCGATGACTTCCGTTGAGGTTCCATATTACTTAAACGAAGCCATATTCTCGCCCAAGCAATGCGCGTATGCTTACGAGCGATTACCAGGAAAGTATAACTTCAGGATGTTCTGTTCAACTTTGCCCACCTGTTAAAAATAACTTAATCGGTCAGAATGAGGCGAATAAATTTGTTAGAAAAGCGATATTAAAGATAAGAATATAGACATAGAGGTTTCATATTTCAAGCTTTATCTAAGTTGCTCGTTTATTTTTTTGTTTAATACACTTTATAATAATTAATCACAGCAAGGGCAAACGGAAATGGGTACATTATATTTTGGAACGAGTCCAAATTACGATAGAACACACTAGATTGACATCTAGGTCCCGCCCTTTTAATGTTGAAATATTTAAATGTAAATGGCACTCCTACTCCAACAGTTCCTTTTCTTGCGCTTCCTGTCTGTGGATTTCCCTCCCGTTTACTTGTTTCCCTGGAAATCACAGTCATCAAATGTTTAAATGCAACGTCATTCGATATCGTCTGTCTTAAAATCACTGTGTTTAGAATGTATACGTGACATTTCGACCGTTTTCACCGAAAAATTAATATTAGTCTAATCCCATTGTTTTTATTGGATAAAATAATAATAATATAATATAATCAAGTTAAAGAGTAAATTCTGTTCTTATGGAGATAAAGAAATAAATATCAGCGTTCTACTTTGGTAATAAAATAAGCACATCCTATCTGTCCTCTCATTTGTAAGCATCCATCACACACAAAAAAAGATTTTCAGCATTAAAGCTGCATGAGTCAAATAAACCATCATGTGAGTATTGCAATGTACAATTTGAAGATTGAACTAGAAAGTTTTCAAATTCTCTCGTACATTTATTTTGGGAATAGACAGTGAAAACAACTTGATTTTCAGGGACCATTAAGGATATCACGGACGTAAGCAATAGAGTCTTTGCTATATCATTATAAATAATAATAATAATAATAATAATAATAATAATAATAATAATAATAATAATAATAAATGGCTAACACTGATTAGGATCAATGTCGAGATTGGGCACAGAACGCAAACTGCACTCGTTGGAATTGTTCTTTTATTGCGAAGATTTCTAGAATTATGAAGAAAATGTGTCAAATCAATCCAATGTTTTTAGACAGTTGATAATTTGTTTCCATCTCCAAGCACCACCACATAATAATAATAATAATAATAATAATAATAATAATAATAATAATAATAATAACAACAACAACACCAACAACAACAACAACAAAAACAAAACGTAACAACAACAGCAATAATAATAATAATGATCATATTAATAATACTACTACTACTAATAATACTAATAATAATAATAACATTACAATTCTATGGGACTACACAATACACACTGACAGAACAATCAAAGCCAACCGCCCAGACATTGTTATTAAAGACCACAAACAAAATAAGTGCCTCCTTATTCATACGGCAGTCCCTGCAGACTGCAATGTATCTTTGAAGATATTCGAAAAACTGTCAAAATACAAGGACCTTGAAATAGAAATCTAAAAAATCTCGCACATGGGAACATCAACAATTCCTTTTGTAGTAGGAGCCCTTGGACTGGTTGGAAAAGATTCCAGTAGGCTGATTGAAGGGATCCCTTGAAGTCCATGCCTCAAAGAGATACAAAAAATTATTCTGACAAGTTCAGCCCACACTTTACGAAGGGCTTTTTCTATGTAATTTTTTTTTTTTTTTTTTTCAGTGGAAAGTGTCATGATGCCATTTCTAACCTTAGATCCCTGGGCGGGACCCGGAAAGAAATGTGTAAACGTCAGATATCAAAGGAAATAAAAATAATAATAATAATAATAATAAACATTGTATTTAAAGTACAAGTAAATATATTTCTTATAAATGAGGAAGTTTCACGGCCGCGTGGCATTGAAACATTCATTCCCGTAAATCTGCAAATTTAGGCAACGTTGACACTGGTCAGTACCAAGAGGGGTGATCGTTTGGGAATACGAAGTGCTGTAAACTTTGATGTGCGATAGTATAATGGATAACGCCTCGGAATTGGAAATTGCAGATGTGAGTTCTAATTCTAATAGGGTTTGTTATATTTAGTTACAAGCAAATACTTTGGGAAAGGTATGGATCCATTGATATTACCCCAACTACGAGTTAAATAGTAATATTTGTATAGCTAAACCATTATTCTCACAAACGGCTTCTTACAATCTAAAAATATCTTTGGCTTTAAATAACCTGCAAGCTGTAGAAAAGTATCAAGAGTTCATAAGTAAATAAGGATGTATAAATATAGTGAAAATTTAAATATTAAATATATAAAAATTATATTTTTAAATATAATAAAATAAATAAATATAAGAATGTTGAAATCGGAATGAGAATTTTGTGGCATCTTGAAATTACTGATATACGTATAATATAGGTACCTTCGTGAAAATTGATAGCATGACAAGAACGTCTTGAAACTTGATGAAAAAACATGCTTTGATCTGAAATGCATAATTCATTATTAAGAAGGAATACCAAAGTATTTTGATTTTTTTTTTAAGTTTTTACTCATTCATAGCATGTCTGAAATTTTAGTTAAAGATGTTTTTTTTTGTCTGCGGAATTACTAAAAAACTCATGTCAGCCATGTTTTTAAAATTTTGTAAACTAAGTTAAATTCCTCGTTTAAAACTCGTCCAAAAATGAATTATACGTCTTTCAAAATTTATCTGAAGGAAATTAGAAAATTTTAAGTTTATTTAATATATTCTGAAAGAAACTATTAGATAATTTCTTCGCAGAAAAATGTTGTTTAAAATAAAAGGGAGCCGATCATAACATCTTTGCGATTGACAAGTGCTGAATGATGGCATTCATCACGTATTGACAGCTAACGGGAGATTCGAGTTATCATACAGAAGGACAGAACTGACATTTTTTAAGTGAACCAGCTTGTGTAGTACCTCGTAATTATTAAAGTAGAAAACCAAAAAACTTTCTGCATTCCAATATTTTTTTTATTTTTATTTTTTTTAGTATGTAGCTTTCGCCATAAGATTGTTGATAGTATCTGGAGAAATTATAAATACTATTAAAAGAAATACAAGTGCTGCACAGCTGTTTGATGGCTCCTATAGCTACCCCCGCCAACTTAAATAAATTCAATTCAGATCTACCATGATAAAAACTTGTTTTTAAAAAAAGCAGCGATAAGGAACTTTAAACCAAATTGACTTTGACATATGTTTGAACAATGGCTTGATGTGCTTTGTTTTGTTTTTTAACACATCGTGACTCGGTTGATGACAACAACACTTAGCAGACGATATTGTCTTCATTGTTTATTTTGTTTTGTTTTTTTTTAAATAAAAACGGAAAATAAAATACTCCACATGTGTTTCGCACGGACAATTTGCAAAAATAAAGAAAGTAAACAGTGAAGAAAACACTTAAATACTAGAGAGAAACGCAATGCACGTTTATTTTTTTTTCTTTATTACATTCATGATGCTTCTGGTCTTCCGTAGATTAGAATTACAGTCGTTTTTATGGACACACATTATATATTTTTTATATACTGGTGTTCGTTAGTTTGTAAGAAGCTTTAGAAATTATAATCTGAAATTATAGATTTACTTTATAATACCATTGAGTAAACTGTACAAACTTTTCGCTAATTTTAGAAGAATTAACAGCATTTAATGTAAGAATAATAAAATATTTTAAGAAATACAAATAATTGTTTTAAAAATTCCTTTTTCATCGAAATTTGTTTTGCTTTCAGACATTATTATCAATATTCATTAAAACAAATAAAAGCAAGTAAAAGCATTTGAAATTAAATGATATCTTTGTTTTATTGACTTTTGTATGATACAATACGGAGAAGATTTTCAGCTGGAGTTGTTCTAATGAAAAGAAAAACATGATTTTAACTAATATAATCTTTAATTTGTCCAAAATTTAAATTATAGAGTTTTCGTAAAATTAGTTATTGGGGGTAATAATTTAAAAAAAACTTGCCATGACTTTAAAAAAGGAAAACTTATTTATAATACGTTCTATCATTTGTGAATAGTTCCTGAAAGTTTCATTAAAATTCGACAATAGTATTTATTTTTGCAAGATTTTTCAAATTAATCATACAGAAAAAATGCGCTGAAATTTTATGTTATTTCCGCTGACACAAAGCGAAACAAGTTTTTATTAATCAAAAGTTAGAATGTTCTAAAAAGAAGAAACATTTAAAAAAATAATAATTGCAAAATAATTTGTTCTTTCCTCTTAATAATAACATAAACATTTAGACGATAAAAGGTTTGTTTTCGTCAAGTTTGGCGTCTTTTAGATTATGCTATGCTCATTTTTTTAGCGATTTCACGGAGGTACCTACGTATAATAATTGACGCTCTGTTCACGACTACATATTTTACAGACAAGAAATAAAAACACCTGCCAGACACAATAATATAAAATATCATGTTGAAACAAGTTTCCTGTTAGATGTTTCAGACCGGCCGAAAAAAATTGGAAACTTTTGATAGTAAATAAAGACGTTGAAATAGAAATCAGTAGAATGTGGCAGCTGAAATCCACATTGTCTGTTGTCATTAGGAACGATATAAAAAGACAACACACATGTTACTCAAATTCCTTGTAGGCCTAAAATGTCTGAATTGTAAAATATCATGATCAGAGATACTTTTCATATCTTGCGTAGATTTCCCTCCAAAGAGTAACTGCAATTACTTTTTTCCTCTCTCTTATTGCATGGCTACTCATCGAATACAAAAAGATTGTTGCCCTTGAAGTCACTGAATGAGATTTGGGAGCAAACCCTACTGTTGTGGATTCCGGGAATGGGATCCTGCACAAATAAATAAACAACGCCAGTAATTGAGATAAAAAAATAAGTGTATTAAACGTAAGAATACAGACTTGAAGTGAAGATTAGTAGTCCAGGAATGCGGATTAGTAGAAAGTATATGTACAAGTCTCTGTAAGTGAAGCCGTAATTATCTCTGTCTGTCTGTCTGTCTGTCTGTCTGTCTGTCTGTCTCTCTCTCTCTCTCTCTCTCTCTCTCTCGGATCTCGTATAACTCTCTATGAACACCCTGTGCACTGTTTCCGTATCTCTCACCCTGACTCAACGTATCTCTCTGTCAGTATAAGTATACTTTAGATGAGTCCATCTTGTGTAAAAGAGGTCTGCCCCACAACACCTACTCTATAAAGGAAAGGAAAAACACAACAGCAACAATAAAAGTAAAAACAACACCAATAACAATAAGTTGAGTTCGTATTTTTCTCTACTGTGAAATCAAGGACCTTTTGCTGATGGAGAAATACAAATGAAAAGCGGCATTTATTTCAGCGTTGCACATAAAATCTAAAGTGGTTGTTATTAGAACGTCTCGGAGTTCATTTTTATTGGTGACTTTTATATAAAGGCGTTCAGAATAGTAACCAGTGTATATTTTGATGTGTCTCCACATCTTCAATGGATATACGTCATTTTAACCGAGGTTCGACTTTAATCTCGTCAATGCTATGCTGTCTGGCCAATCAAGCATTCGACTAAACTCACAGAATACGGACACACGCGATCGGTTTGGACATCGTATCAACATATACGTCTCAAACTTGAACAGGGTTTTCTTAAATAATGCTTAATGGAAACGATGATGATATATTCATAAATTCTTTTAAGAAAATTTTATATCAGAATTCACGTTAATATGCTTTCTTGTTGATTGCTTTCATATTATCACTGAATCTAAATATAACACGATTTGAAGTTGATGTCCCTTCAAACTACACTATTTGAAAATAAAACAGACGTCAACAATCACCGTTTTTTTCTCTTTGATTACATGGCACCGCATCTTTTTGCATCTTCTGAAACAAAACGCAAAAAAAAATTATCTTGAAGTCTCAGGATGAAATTTGGGGGCACGGTTTTCAACTGTCAGTCAGTTATGTGCCATGCGTGATACACGCTTAAGCGATCATGTATATTTTGATACATGACTGACGAGGCAGACTATTTTTCCCTCAGTAGGTTGCCATCTCTTTCTGCGCTAGACCAGTTGCCATCCAAGGCTATAGAGCCCGGTCTGTCCTGCTATTTACACATAGTTGGGGAGGGGCGAGTGAAGAAGAGGATTTATACTTTTCCCAAGGGTAGGAGGCGTGATAACTTAATTCTTGGAATACTCATAGGCTGTCACTGTGGTAAAGCGCCAAGAAAATACATATACCAGAGAAAATAACCACATAATCCAACTTCTGCTTTCTTCAGCTATATATATTATTCATTGCCGATCATAAAAGAAAGGAATTTTATTCCCTCTACTTTTTCTTATATTCATTGGCGTAAGCTCATCTTTTATGTTACTCGCTATTTCCTTCTGTTCCGTTATCCTCTAATTTGTCCTGTGTGTGTCATATTTTCCGGGTCTTCTTTTCTCTTTCTATGTCCTATGAAGTTCAGCAGTGATTTCTGATTCTAATAAGTGTTTTTCTTTAATTTCTATGATCTCTCGTGAAATTTTTGCCATAAAACCTTGAAGATATTGAGTATTTATTGTGATCAAAGAACAGGCAGTTCAAAGAAGGAAGGGAACATGTGCAAAATTATACAAGGAAAAGAATATGTGCAAAATTATAAAATTTTAGCCATAATCGCCTATGATAAACTCACCTTGAAGAAGTCGAGTATTCTTTATAATCAAAGAATTGGCGGTTCAAGGAAGGAAAAGAAAATGTGCAAACTGATACAAGAGAGAGACAGCCAGTTTCACAAGGAGATCTATGAAAATATATATTTGGAATTTGTAAGAGGCTTACGTAAATATGCTTGGGGGAAATTACATCTGTCCTGACATGTGTATTTTCCAACATGACAATGCTACGTCATATTAATGTGCTGGTTAAGAAATCCGTTATTTAACAGATTTAACGTGGCATGGCGGGAGAAAATCTTCTGAGAATGAGGATTGGTTGGTTAATTTGTTTTGCTTTCTGTTCTGTCTTCGGTATCAAATCATATGTTTTAGTTCCTGTCAACGGCTTCCTTAGGAAAAGTTATGCGCCGAAATCTAATATTTTTTTTTCTTTTAGGCTACTCATGTTAAAATTGTAATAATTGTTTATTTGCGATAAAAAATAAAGAACGGTAGACTTACGAACCTGTTAACTCAAGTCACCTCTTCATTTGTGAGGAATTATCCAGAATTCAGTCCTATAAAGAAGTGTTATCACAGTTCATTTGTTTGTTATGGAATGTTCGTGTTTCTTAGTATTTTTTACCTTTTGAAAAGCATCAAAATTAATTTCAACGCGTTTTCTGTTATCTATATCTTCCGTTTTCTGTTAAAGCTCTTCATATATAAATAAATTTCTCTATTTCCTTAATTTAAACGACTAATTTTGTAGCGAACATCACGAGTTGTCTCTCTTACTAAAATGTTACATTCTGCCTACTTAAATAGACCGTTAGTCAACTCTACCAAGGAAACGATTTTAAAGGCGACTTTTGCAGAAAAAAGGCAATAAAATTTGAAATATTGGTGCCAAGATATTCCTACATTCATTCACCCAACATCCGCCCGCGACGTTGTGGGCCAACATAAAAATTAGATATGTACGACGCAAAAGTCGCAATAGGATTGTCGCGGTCGGCATTAGCCGCTTCAAGGAAAAAAGACCTTGACTTCACAACCCCTGATCTCGCAGATTTAAGTCAAGCAGCATGCGAGAAACTGGCCAATATTGTTGACTCCAAAACAGTGCCTCGTGAGCATCGGGTTAGGCAGCGTTTCTCAAACATCGAACAACATGGGGATTCATTTTACATCTACGCTTTTCTACTTCCTTTAGCCAGTGAGTACTTGAACAAATCGTACTTGTACCAATCGTTTCACATATTGGTAGCACATTTCTTCGTCCAAATCCGAGCTGCTCGGCCTGAGGGGCTGGATCAAAGTGTAGTACGCTACCTTTGTGAGATTCCGGTGCTTTGTCGAGAGAATACTCTTCGGCGTGATCCTGTTTCCGCGGTCGATCCGCCCTGGAAGACGTATCTCCTCTCTGAGTCCAGCTTCGTCAAGTGTTACACTTCGGCGCGTCCCGTCACCGCGGTTGATCCACCCTGGAAGTCGTATCACTAATCTGACTCGGCCCTCTTTAGGGACTATCGCCTTCGTCAAGTGTTACATTTCGGTTGGAAATCGTATCACAATTCTGACTCGGCCCTGTTCAGGGACTCGTCCTAACCGACCCAAGGAACCTTCGTACGTCTTCGACCAACCGGCTACTGCCAACTCTCCCATCCGGCAGTCGACCAGCTACCGCCGCCGACCAACTCTACACTCGTTTCGCCGATAAAACCGAACCAACTTCCCTGAAGGAAACCAGTCATACCGGACCCGACACCGATACAACACACTTCTCCAGAGTACACTCTTGTTCACTTTGGATAAATAAATTCGACGTTTATTGTTTCATACACCTCTGCCTTTGTCCTCTCATTGTCTTGGCTGTTTCTCACGTTTCTTCAATAACCTTGCGGGGCGACATCCTTATAGGACCCGCAGCAGGATGACGTTTCTGTATTCATAAATACGTTTATCGGTTATTATTTTCCGGTTATCTTCTAAATGGAATGCAAAAAGAGAATGTCATTTTATTTCCTAAAACTTTAAAATAGGTGTATAATGATATATTTTAATACTATACGTTCTTTTTTACTGAGTTGTTTTATTCAAATGTATTCCAGTGTCATTTAAACCTTATGGAAAGTATGAAACTTTAATAGAATAATGTTATTCTATATTTTGTCTTCTGTATATCTTCAGTACATATGAAATCATCAATCTCCAAAATTTCCTATTTCTTTAGTTTGTTACCATCTCTGTGCCTCCTTGTTGTGCCACCAATTTACGCAAGTTGTTAAGCATAGTATCCACCGTATCTCTCTAACCCTTTATCATTTAATATATAATGCGGTTATCGAATGCACCAAGCTTTCTTTCATTATAGTATTTCATTGACATTTTAAACGTCTCCTTTTGATTCTATATATATGAATTTTGGTTGGAATTTTCCTTAAAACTTCCTCATTGTTTACATATTTGTGGTATTTTTTGCTTCCTTCTATAGAACTACATCAGAGTAGAAACAGTCTCCACTATATGTTTGAGGATATTGCCAAGCATTCAATGTCATAGAGAGAAATCACATCACAATATTTTCTTGTTTGTAACGCAGTATATTGCCTCTGAATAACAGGATTACATTTTGAAACACATCCTTTGATATTCCAACACACCTCTGGATTTCGTTCTCGCACTTTCCACGAATACACAAAATATTGCAGCATTATATTGCTGGTTCTGTATTTTTATAAATCAGATATTAATGAGTATATTGAGAAGCCCATTCCTACAAATATTTACTCTTATTCATCTAATTATTTTCATTATATTTATCGATTTCATGTCCTTTAGAAATCGCATCGATCAGCAAACGCAAATTCTCCTTGAGAAGTAATTCAACAGATAATAAAAAATCCACTGACGCGGAGAAAAAATGATACGCAGCTGTTTCTCTGAGGCTATGGAGGAACCGAACTGACATTTCATTGTCAAATTGCATCTGTTGCATAACAAATTATTTGTATACATTAAATAACAATAAAAACTAAATATTCAATCATGATATCCTAAAAGATCATCAATTTCGATTTCCGTAATCAGTATAAAAATCGAAACTGAAATTTTAAAAATGGCAAATACCGTGTAATATTTGTAGTTGGTAGTAATAATGTATTTCTTTATTTTTTCATTCATACTGTATATTTACAGTTAAGGAGGATGCCTTGCCATCATCTCCAAAAAGAATTATTCAATTTACCTTCAAGAATTAAAAAATTGTTCTAAAAGTATACTACTTCTCTAGTATCTGTGATTTGTTATCGCAATCAGTACGGTGTGTTTAGCCGTTTACTTATCAGGAAACATTCGGATATTTAGCTTTGCTCTCGGTTAAGATTTATAAAATATTTATTTTAAAAGAACTTATAAGAAAAATAGTTTTCTCACCTCCCATAACTGTTATGGATTTCTCGAGTACTGATGGGTGTTTCCTTCCTAACCATTTTTAAAAAATATTGTTGAAAGTCAATATATTGATTATGTCATAATATATTCACCTTCAGTTTATATGTTTATTCCATTGTATTTATTTCTGCTATTAAACATCATCAGGTGATATGTTTTTCTATTTTGTAAAATTCTTTGTTTGTGATTCTGTAGACTCAGTTCATAAAGTCTGACAACAGATTGCCTTCTTTAAGATCATAATGTTTCCAATTTTTGTGGTATTCATTGATCTGCGAAAACGGCTCAATAGAGTTGATAGTTTAGATATATCTACGCGAGATGGACACAATGCACGGTATTCATGTGCCAGACTAATTCTGAACAGTCAGTTTGAAAATGTTTCTAATTCTTTTTCATTCCCAGTATTCCCTTGCCTATTAGTGCTATTGTCGCCTTTCTTGGGCTAAATTTATTAAAAATAAATACAAAAAATATTGTGAATAAAAAGTTATAAATATATATATTTTCAAAATAATTCATCATGTCTAGACATAGAATCAAATGCAAAAATCACTAGACGGCAGTTTCGCCATATTTGGGAAATATCAGCAGTTCGCATTCTCTACCGACAGCGAGAACCGAACCCGGACCGTTACGAAACGTCACACGCGTCATAGAATCGGACGATGGGTTAAATTGCCACTGAGGTTAATAAAAAGCAAACATTTATCAATATATATATATATATATATATATATATATATATATATATATATATATATATATATATATATATATATATATATATATATATATATATATATATATATATATATATATATATATATATATATATATATATATATATATATATATATATATATATATATATATATATATATATATATATATTGATAAATGTTTGCTATTTATTAATATATATATATATATATTTCATTAAAAACGACTGACAAGGTGCTTTTATTTAGTTTTTTATATAATTTATATATTATATAATGTCAGTCGTTTTTAATGAAATGTGCTTGAAAGAAGGATTGCTGCCTAAATACACAAATATATATATATATATATATATATATATATATATATATATATATATATATATATATATATATATATATATATATATATATATATATGTATGTATATATATATATATATATATATATATATAATTGATTTAAAATATGGTTTTTTCGCTACCCAGTGATACCATGTTTCAAAAATGGAAGCTAAAGTCCCTGAATTTAATTTTGTTATTAAATCAAAGACATTAGTTCCATTTCCTCGTCAAGCGAATTTTGGAGAAACTTATTTTTAAAAATTTACGGTTGTTAAAAGCACGGCAAAGATATATATATATATATATATATATATATATATATATATATATATATATATATATATATATATATATATATATATATATATATATATATATATATATATATATATATATATATATATATATATATATATATATTCATTGATTTAAAATATGTTTTTTTCGCTACACAGTGATACCATGTTTCAGAAATTGAAGCTAAAGCCCTTGAATTTAATGTTGTTATTAAACCAAAGACATTAGTTCCATTTCCTCGTCAAGCGAATTTTAATCAGTTAATTTATAATATTAATGCTCTGTAAATTTACATTCAGCACTATTGTGTAAAAATAAAAATATCTATAAGAACACCGGATTTTATATCTTACTGTTCTTTCTTTTTATTTATTTATATATATATATATATATATATATATATATATATATATAAAGCAATATATTGCCCGTTTTCTATTCCTTAAAATTAATTATTGTTTTATTTTCAATTTTAAATAATAAAAAAATGCTTTGCTGTACTACTTATTTTGTTCGTTTTTTATTTATAATTTATAAGTAATTTCATATATTTGAATGTTAACTTTCCTCCTGTTAACACTTAGCCCCCCCCCCAATTACTTTGTTATTCTTTTATTTGTCGATATTTTCAAATATTTGAAAGTTTACTTTCTTCTTAAAAAATTAAGTGAAACTACACTTACCAAAATAATTAAAAAAAACAAAAAACGCTTTACGGAAACGCGTACTGATTCTGCGAGGAATTTCTGTAAAGGAAGTAAATAGGCCCAATTTTATGACTCCGCCGCAAACTGTACCACAGTGTAATACTTCTAAAGAAATCTGGACGAAAGACCGACAAGAAGTCCGATTTTTTTCTTGTCGTTAACATCCAAAACGGTAGGTTTCTTCATGATTTAGTTGGTGATTTGAGTTCAGCATGTACATTTGCTCGTAATGAATGATGATTTTGGACAAATCTTACGGGATATTAGCGCACGTGTAATAAAACCAAAATTTACAATTTATATATATTAATAAATAGCAATCTTTTATCAATATATATATATATATATATATATATATATATATGTGTGTGTGTGTGTGTGTGTGTGTGTGTGTGTGTGTGTGTGTGTGTGTGTGTGTGTGTGTGTGGAGGTGTTTTAGTTGTTGTTAATTTTTGTTCATAAATGACTGTTTAAAATATATATTTTGTGTCGCTTTGGATACTAGTAGGGACTTTTATTCCGAGATTCGAGAGATGAATGCCGCTGAAATTCGAGTGGGCGTCTTTCTAGTTCAACGCCCTTTTATCACTGTTTAATACGGTGAGGTTATAATGTAGTGGAAGCGAGATGCTTAATATAAAGGGCCTCACCCACAGCGAGGTGTTTCCGGTAATATGTATTATATAGAATGCTTCTAAGCAGAATTTTTCTTAAAGTTTATTTTAAATTCTGAATAGTTTGATGTTTTTTTTTGTTTTTTTGTTTTTTAAATCATAACCGTCCAAGCAAGGCCAGAGGCCACTATCGCGCAAGGGGTTAAAGAAGGGTTGGAGGAAGAGCAGATAGGAGTGGCAATGGAGGGAATGAGGAAGAAGAGAAAGACAGTGGGTCGATCAAGGCAAGGGGGCCACAAAAGATCCGGAGCGAGAGCAGATAGGAATGAGAAAAGAAAGGATGTGGAGAAGGGAAGTGGATAGATCAAGGCAACTGGAGATGTCGATTGACGCTACACTTAAACCGTTGGAGATTGTATTTGTCAGGGAAACAGTAGTAGGAAAGGGAGTTCCATAGGCGGGATGTGCGAGACATGAAGCTATTGGAGTAGAAGAGACGTCTACACCTAACAGTTTCCACGGTGTAGGGGTGGGAGCGGGATGCCAGCCTGGTGGGGCGTTTCAATTCACGAGGCCTGGGGACAAGCGAACGCAAATCCTCAGAGCAATTACCGTGGAAGTATTTGTAAAAAAGGCAGAGCGAGGCAACATCGCGTCTGTGAGAGAGCGACTGCAGACGAGAAACGCGTGGGGAAATCGATTAACTGAGTGAGGGATTGAGAGACTGAAAAGTTGAGAGTATGAACGCCTGCGAGGTCGGTAGTAGCGTTCTTAAGCCACTGGCTGTGATGGGCGTTAAAATCGCCAAATACAAATACGTGAGCGTACGGATGGGAAGAGAGGGCCCTATCTATGCTATCAGAAATTACATCAAGTATCCCACAGTCCTGAGAGGATGGAGAGCGGTATAGGAAGAAAAGATAGCTAACGGCATTGAGAAGAGTGAGCCGGAGACACAAGAACGAATGATCCGGCGATTCGAGGGAGGACTCTTTAGCTAGAGGGAGATGGTCCTTGACGTAAACCCCCAGGCCATGCATGTGTGTTAGAGAGTCTTTTCTGAGGAGAGGAATGTATCCAGGGATCGAGAGATCAGAGGAGGAGATAGCGGAGTGGAGATTGGTCTCACACAGGGCCAGTATATCCGGGCGATTAGCAATTAGGAAGGACTCAACGCTGCAGAAGTTGGTTCTGATGCCACGGATGTTGGTGAAGGAGATATTTAACGGTTTGGGTGATTTTTGGAAGGCTGGTTTAGGTTTATATTTCTGGTTTTTGTAATTCATGGTTGGAGATTGGTGTTGGAAAAGGAGAAGGCCTGAGTTACAGTAAGCCGACGGTTAACACCTATGACGCGGGCAGAGAGGGGGTTTGACACAGCCTGAATCATAATGTGACCTCAGGGTTGCCCACCGGAGGTGAATGCAGGGACACCTATCCATGCGCGACATGGCACTACAGACACCCCGATATTATGCAACTGTTGATCAGAGCGGCCGCTCAAGACGCTACGCAAGAGTTAGGGCTCCTAACTCCCAGTCGGAAACAGCAACCAGGGAACTGTCAACCGTGTACCCTCAGAATGAACAGGCAATGCCACAGACTACACGCATCACGGGTGAAACACCGCTGCACCAGCACAGAAGCCAGAGAGAGAGAGATCCGGAAACCCCTTCCTAGACACGGAACAAGGTTTGGGCCTCTAACCGTGTCCAATAGAGTGGGGAGGAGTGTAGACCGGGCGGAAGGAAAGCCTACCTACTCCTATTACGTATAACAAAATTCAATGACGACAAGACAGAACAATAGAGGGGGATGTAGGCGGGATAGCCGCAGGGCTTACAAAAGTTAAGAGTACAGGGTGATAGGAATGACATACCAGTGTACGTGTACACTGAGTTTTAAATAAAACTTTGAACAGGCAAGTGTAAAGTGAAATGTCTAGCCAACGAAATGGTCCAACATAAACAATTGATTTATGACGAAAAAAATCTTGTACTGAGCATTGTCATTGATACACGATTTTATCAAATATGAAGTGAAGATAACAACACCTAAAACAAAGCCCTTGAAAATGACTAAAGTATATTTCCACAGCAGTTGGGACAATGGGAAATATGGAGAAACTTACTCTCACTTACTCCCACTAAACGTGACAATTTAAAAAAAAATAAACAAAAAATCATTAAATTTTCCTTGTCATATTCAAGAAACATTTTTAAAAGAAGGGTTGTTTGTCATATATATATATATATATATATATATATATATATATATATATATATATATATATATACACGGTGGCCTGACGATTGCGTCTAGCATGAAACAGTTTGTTGCTTCTATGTTTTGACTTCAATGTTTACTTTTATATATATATATATATATATATATATATATATATATATATATATATATATATATATATATATATATATATAAAGAGAGAGAGAAAGGAGAGAGTGATGCGTGTGCATAAATAGAGAAATAAAATTGAATATAGTTTATTCAATATCGTTTTTATACTTTCCTATTTTATTTTATGTGCTGAATCTCTATAATTATTCTAATCTCTAATGTATACATATTTTACATGTGCGTTATTTCAAGTTTAGTTAAACGCTGAAATTGCTTTGTAATCAACGTGTATAGATTTCAATATTATGCCTAAAAATGTGTTAAGTACATACCATTTGAATTGCAGAGACCTTAATTGATTTGCTGCTATGACCAATTATAACAAAATTAAATGACGTATTTAATATCTTTGACTTTAGTAATAAATACATTGGTATACGTTTATCAAATAATAATAATTATTATAATGGTAATGATAATTATTATTATTAAATACGATCGAAATATTGCAAAATGTGTCGTAATAAACATGAACTTGGGCAGACAACAGTTTGAAATTTTACGTTTATATTAATTCATAAATTTAATGTAAAGTTTTACATTCATATTAACATTTATTGTAAGCTTTATTGTTTATTTCTACCTAATCCTGAAAACCATAACACAATGCAAAACATAGTTATCTGAAGTGACATGGTAAGTTATACACTCGTACACGCAAATTCAATTGCACACATCCATGACATACATGTATATACTTAACAAACACACACACAATATATACATATATATATATATATATATATATATATATATATATATATATATATATATATGTATATGTATATTTATGTGTGTGTGTGTGTTTGTGTGTGTGTGTGTATCTATGTATGTCTATATATGAGAAGTTAAATGAATTATCATAAGGAGAGACAGAACCCGTTTCTCTCCAATAGTTCTAAAGAAAATCTCAATTAATTAACATATTTTGTTGAATTTCAAGAAAGAAGATATCTTTGGCAAATCTCTATTCAAAATTTATTACGGTTGAGAGAAAAAACAAACTTCAAACAGGTTGGCTTGAAGTAAAAATAAAAATTACCACGCTAAAATCAATCGCACAATGATAGGAAGTTTTCAGAATTCCATTTTTTTTACTGTTTCATTTATTTTGCAATTTCCATTATGTTAATTTGAGTGAAACGAATCTATAATAGCACTTCTGACATTAAAAAAAGCTAAGATAAATAGAAAAGCTAGAAATCTACATTTTTCCAGAAATAATACGCTCTACCTATATATATTTTTTCGTGAGGACAAATGAACGGATATATTTAATATATTCTTCTAAGAAAACTCATCAGAATACACAAGTCGATTATATTGGAAGAGAATATATAATGTGCTGCAATTTTGTTTGATTACTTTTTATTAATAATATTCTAATGTTTCTATTTCAGTCAAATAATCCAAAAACTTGCTTTTCCATTTGTTTCTGTTTTTTCTTCTTTTGGTCACTGTGAAATATCAGCAAGGTTTTATTTTTTTTATTAGATTTTCATAAATCAAGCAGCACTTTAAAATTCATTTCTTTTTTCTCATATTTCATTTGCATTCCTTCTGTTCAATGATTTTTTCGTTTTGATTTTGTTTCAGTTTTGTAAGTTAATAACCTTAGATGGGTTTCTTAAAGTGAATGCAAATTCGCTCACTTTCACTTTCATTTTCATTCGGCTTCTTTTCAACAAACAAGACCTAATGTAAGCTCTAATAATATGAATGACTTCCGTTGTGCTGTTTAGAAACCTCCAGCTGGTTTTCTAATATGTAATGTTTCTCCATCTGAAATTTCTGTTTTGATCTATTTCTATGTAATTGATATCCTCCTCTTCAGCTTTTCAATATTTTAAAATCAGATTCTCTTCAGGAACACTTCGATAATGATTCTGCTCCAGGTACAGTATGATTTCTTTTTGGTCAGTTTCACGTTTATTGTGTGATGGTGCAGAATGCTTTTACAATATTTTTAAAGTGACAAAAAGTATTCTCCACTTATAAGTGAACTTATATTTTGAAAGAATTTTATTACAGTTTCAGCTATCATGGCATGATGACATCTATATAAATTATTAGCTATTATGCATTTTGCAAACATTTTAAAGGATATTTACACTGGTAAATATATTATTCCATTGAATATAGGTACATAAAACTTTTTAATTAATTACTGACATGATGGTTCCTAGGTGTAAGATAAATGTGTATTTTAATGCCCTTTAACGCCGATTTATCTGACTTTTACTCTTATTATCATTATTATTATCCCTTCGTTAGTTCGCTCGACCATTACGTCATGCTAGTACTTAATAAATAATTGAATATACCGTTTTTATCACGTAGAAAGTGGAGGAAACACACTACTTGGTTTCAATAAAAGAAAAAAAATTAGGGAGGATAGAAGTGGGGAGAAATATTCAGATTAAGCTGATAAGAACATATACTACATCTTGATCTTAGCCAAAGGCGGAACGATGTAGACCGCTAAAACAGCAGCATTTTTCAGATGCACCGTATCGAACGTTGGAAATAGAGTAATGTAATGGCCAAAAATCCAGGAATAATGAACAAAATAAAATGATCTATTACATTGTTTTTTTGGTTGTTATGAAGATAAATATTTGTAAGAAGGCAAATTTGATTACGTGAAAAGTAGGCAAAGACACTAATTGGTTTCAGAGAGAAAGAAAGAAAGAAAGAAAGAAAGAAGGAATGAAAGAAATATGGAAAGAAAGAAAGAAAGAGAATAGTGTTTAACGGTTGTTTCAGGGAAATGTAAAACGTTGTCAATTTCAAATCTTTTCATTTATAGAGACTTATTTTAAAATAATGATCAACATTCCTATTTATAATTATTATTGCAATATTTTCTTAAAGTTGTTAAGCTCAATTATTTAACAATGCAGTAGAGAATATCGACGGCTATTGAGCTAAATCAATCAGTAACATAAAAATTAAGATACATCAGCGTAATAAAATAGGGAAACCGTGAAATTTTCACGTGTTAAAATTAGTTAGCAGAGAATTATACATATTTATGCATGTTTTTTCCAATTAATTCACGATTTCGATTCTCTGTTCGACTAAATGATTTTCTATTTCAAACTGCCCTAATTTCCGTATGTAAAAAAAAATCCATCAGCAGTAGTGTCATGGGTCCTTACCTATAACTACAGAATGAACTCTTCCTAACACTATGTATACTACGCCTCTCAAGAGAGACAAAGAGAGACGGATCGAGTCGAGCCGATAGTAGTTCACTCCAAACCAGACTGACAGTCATACTAACACCTTCCACATTTTGTACTATTATTCCGTGTAATATATATTCGTTATTTATACTCTTGTGTTCGTATTGTTCTTCCTTAGTCCTAACCTGGACATAACAAGTAGAATAACTTCGAAACTACAATTTAACTATACATTTAAGTGAATAAATTGCGGAGAACAGACGTTAGGATGCGCACCCTGCTGCGTTTTGAGATCAATTCTCACAGTTCAAAACTGTAATAAATCGTGGTAAATTCAGTGGAAGCAGGGACGTATGATAATGTCTGAAGTAAATAAAGGACGGTGGACTCGGCCTTAATAACATTTTCTGATAGGAATATTATCTTCGGAAAATATTATGTATATTATATACTATAAACAAGATTATGTCAATTAATATGGCCCAAGGATATTTCTCACTTTTGCAATATTATTTCATGTTACAAATTCATAGATAAATAGAATTTCATCAATAAAAGAAATCATTATTTTTGTATATTCGTTTTTCATCTATATAATTATCTTCAATGTTAAGCTAATATCTTTTGAGAATAATGCGTAGAAATAATTACATCATTAACGTGAATTTGTTGCCATTACACATGTTATTTCGCTGTTATAGTCGTGTTCTTTTTCTTCCTCTTCCAATTATTAACATTAGTATGATTAGAAGTAGTAGTACTAAAAGTAATTTTAATAGTAGTATTAGTAGTATTAAAGTAGTGTTGATAGTGGTATCATTGGTGTTGTTTCTGTTTTGTTATTTTCAACACGAACAGACTCAATTAAACTCTTACGCCAAAGTTCTGTTTTTCTGCGTAGCTATTGATTTAAATGAAAACAAACATGTTCTTTATTCCCTCATGGCCAATTCCCTTTAAAACTTGAACAAAAAATAATTCTCATAAAGCACTTATAACAAAACACGTAGGGAAAGATTCACTATCAGTTTAACGAAAGTGTTTACACAAATGCTGTTAAATAGAAGAACGAAGACTAGTTCCAAAAACAGTTTAGAATAAGTGAACTTTATTTGTAAAGTGCACAAATATTGGTCGATATATATACACAGACTTTTATATTTCGGTCGAGGTATTACTATTTAGAGATGAAGACAGGTTATCGGTCATAATTTTAAACAAGTCATTTATATCGTCATAATTTTGTAGTCAGACATTATTTAATGTTTCAGGCGTTTATATTTCGGATTTTTGTATTTCTTTCCAATGTATATATATATATTTTTTTTTATTTAGCAGAACGCTGGAGAAGATCAGTTTTCCGTTCTAACCTCTTGTGCTCTTCGAACTTTCACCTTGTTCGTTTGACCAACCCGGACGTCAAGTTTTATTCGTGTCAATTTTTATTATCTTTTTCTCTCTCGCTGATTCGGCAAAATGTAAACATAACTTTCAAATATTCCATCGCCTGCATGTGTTTTCTTGCGAAAACCAATAATTTATTCTGGAACACAATTTCAATTGATGTATTACCATTTTTTAAAAGAAAAAAAAAATTATTATAGCTTACATTTTAGACGCCAGGACGGAGGAACACACACACACACACACACACACACACACACACACACACACACACACACACACACACACACACAGACACACACACACACACACACACACACACATATATATATATATATATATATATATATATATATATATATATATATATGAAGAAATATTGTTTTAAGGTGTGGTATATTTATGGGATAAAGTGCTCAATATCGGAGATAGAGCGTATGTAAATATAGATATAAAAGTGAACATAGAAGTCAACACTCAGAGGCGATAGTCTGTTTCATGCTGGATGCAATCGACAGACCGCGAATGCGGGATGTTTTCTCGGGTATTTATATTAAATATTATCCGAGGAAAAATACAGCATTCGTGGCCTGACGATTGCGTCCAGCATGAAACAGCTCGTCGCCGCTGAGTGACGATTTCAATGTTCAATTATATATATATATATATATATATATATATATATATATATATATATATATATATATATATATATATATATATATATATATATATGGCATTGATATTCAATTTCTGAGAGTGTGGTTATTGGACAATGATTAGCTGACTCATTTTTATTATGTAAACAACCTTCGGACAATTTAAATCCGCGATATTACAACGTGTATATGAGAGCCTGCCAAATATACGCGCATTAACCATCCGGTGTCCCAACAAATGTCTTCCGTTAAATATCATCTGCGTCCATTGGACGGATATCATTTTTTTAATTTATTCAAACTTTTCTTTTTCGCATTTTTGTGATATTAAGTATTTATAATTATTGATGGACAAATAAATAACAATCTTAATCCAAAATGTATTCACTGAAAGAGAAAAATTACAATATATATCTGCATTTAATTTGAAATTATAAACTCAATGCAGAATACATTTGATTAAAAATTACAATTAATTGCTGCCTTTAGCACACCACTCATTCAAACGGCTTTGACAGACATGTTTTTTTTTTTTTTTGCAAATATGATAGAATGTTTGCATTTGTCTATCCATTTTACATCCACAAAAGTTGCATCATTTTCTTTTTATCTTATTAGATGGTTCCTGGGCAGTGTATTGCTCACTAGATTTTGTAGTCCTATCAATATCTGTGAGACGCGAATATCTTCATTATTTGTCCATTTTTTGTATTGTTTTCAGGATATTTAGCTTCATGAACAATATAAATGAAAGAACTGAATCACAAGATCTTCCCGCAAAAGATGAAGGTCCAGGGTTTTGATGTAAAACATTTAAGGATGAAGTTCTTCGTTGGGCCATTTCATTGAGTTTAGAAGATAGAATGTCCGACTTCTCCTTCGAATAATACATTGCATTCATCATTAAATGGTTTGAAGAATCGTTTCTCTCATAATTGTTGTCATCTTTTCTATTATCATCCGATTCTGAATAAGTTATGCTGACATTAACACTTTCCTTATCATTTTCAGAAAAAAAAGAAATGACACATATTTAGAATGAACGATATTTTTTATTTAATTAAAAGTTTCAGCCATGTGTCTAATGGACTCACATTGTAATATGAGGAGAAGTCACCTAGAAAACTGTATTTTTTCTTCTAAATTTATTTCCTTTATGTAGATGATAGAAAATGAAAAAAAATAAAAGTCACAAAAGTAATTCAGATAGAAGAAATATACGTGTACAAAATTAGTTTTGAAAAAAAAAGTATGTATTCGACCCATTGGTAGACTGCGGGTTAATAAATTATTGGTAACCGAACAAAACAAGTATTGAAGGTACTACTTATTTTTTAAATTTTCATCGGTATCACCTCAAACGATGCTGTAAATCCACTAGCACACAGAATGTGAAGGAATTAGGAAAAGAAACGTTAGTAATGATCAGGGAATAAAGAGCAACCAGGAGGGCAATAAATAACGATTGATATTGCATTTAAACTTTTGCAGATTAAAGTTGCCTAGAAGTCATGGAGCATTCTGGGATAATAAAAAGTTAGCATAGACGTTACGGCTAAATCTAGCTAACCGAAATGTAAACTGATGAGATCTTGCCGGCAGTCTAGAATTGCACTTAAATACATATAATCTAGTTACCATAGCGAAGAACACATGTGAACAATTACGATGAAAGTATTTATTTAAAAAGAAAAGAACAGAATAGCAATCTTATGGTGGTGGGCAAGTGAATGAAACCGAGGCACCAGATCAGGACAAATAATATGGCTGATTCTTCTTTGGATATTACCAGAGAGTTACAAGATATTAGCATGTGCACCAGACTATATATGATAGCAATATTCTAAACATGGCGAATGGTAGATATATAGATATACAAAATAGATTCAGAAGAGAAAGAAATATCTCGCCGAGAAAAAGTCAACCGAATTTCTTAGCAGCTGACCTAGCGATGGATTCACTGTAGTCTTTCCACCTCATGCCAGCTGAGAAAGTTTGCACAAGAAGGCGCAATGAGCCAGTTTTCTTGGAGGATAACACCAGCAACGCTGATGGAAGGGAGAGATTAATCCGCTCTCCATTAATCATCTGATAGACGGAAGTATCTCAGATGATTAATGGAGGGCGGTTTAATTTTGGAGGCGATAGAATTGACAAGTAGTCTTTAGCCCCAGTTAACGACGCACTTGAGGTCTATGTTGACATTGTATGCATGACCGATCAGCCTTGCTATCAAGGCAGCAGTAAATATTAATGTCGTCAGAATAGATGCCAAGTTGCAAGGTGATATCGGAAAAATAATTAATGAAGATTAAAAACATAGTAGAACCGAGGATGGAGGCATGGACGACACCCGCGTTAGTACTAAAGGATGCAGACGAGTGACCGTTTAGGAAAACTTTCAATTCATGATTTAATAGCATTGCTTGTCGGAGAAAACGTCCTCTGATGAGTGATGAGAGATGACGAACCAGTTGAGCATTGATTACGACCTATAGGGGATTCTCCAAAAAAGACAGAAGGTTAATAGGCCGATAATTGGATGGGTCAGATGGTTCACCAGAGTTCTTAAAAACTGGAACAGCAGACGAGGATCTCCGACAAGAAGGAAATCAGGAGGCAAAGTAGCATTTATTATACAGTTTAGAGAGAACAAGAACACTATTCTTGATGAAAATTACTGAGATGCCATCGGGTCTACATGCTTTGTGGGGATCAAGGTTAGAGATAATAGCAAAACACATGGAAAGTGTTATATGCATATCAATAAGCAGTGAATCTTAGACAGTGGAAAGTTAGGCAGGGATACACCAGATGAGTCAAGGGTAGAGTTTGAAAGGAATTTACGGGCAAAGCATCCAGCTTTATCAGTAGAGAATGCTAACACCAGAAATTGATTGAAAACGGGTTGAAAAGAGATATTGCACTTATTTAGGACCCTATTACAGAGACGCCAGTCGTAATGAGAAGCAAGGTTTTTAAAAAGTTATGTCCCTGCTTGCAGAGAGAATGAGTCAACGCATAGCATAAAAGGGGTGAAATAATTAAAGAAAACGGATAGGGAATATGTATATTATATATATTACCAGATGGTCTTCTATCAGTGGTGTTCTCGCTTGCCTCTTTCTAGAATTCTTAGAATCCACCCTATTTAAACATATCGTACCTAACAGTTCTAATTACTTACGGTACATTGATGACGTCCTCTGATGTTATCCCCAAGATACTAATCTTTTAAACGTAATAGCTAAATTCAATAAAGTTGAACCAACCATCGAATTCACGCACAAATTTGAAGTAAATAACTCTAACTTGTCTCGCTACCCTATTGGTACGAAATGATACTAAATGAGATTTAAAAGTTTACGGAAAATCCACTAACAAAAATGAACTTTTCAATTCCTATTCCAACCACAAACGGTGAATAAAATCTGGAATAATTATAGGATTTTACCTTTGAGCATTTATGATATGTAGCCTTGAATAGATTAGTGAAAAGAGGATTATATTGAGAACACATTCAAACTTCTACATTACTCATACCATTTCATTTTAAAGTAAAAACAAAAACGATCTTACAAAATCCATAAAACCAAACAAAAAATACTTCCAACAATTATTATACAAAATTCATTATCATACTGTCCAATACTTTGAGTAAACTCGCAAATGAATGAATCACCCATAATACGCAGATTGTTACAACCACCTCCAAAAATATTGGAGACATAATCAGGATGAAAAATCAAATAAAAAACAATTCAAATGCTGGAGTTTATCAAATCACATGTCTACAGTGCAATAACATGTACATTAGGGAGATATCACGCGATCTAAAAAAAAAAGCATCTAGGAACAAAAAAGAGATTACGTTTGATAAACATCCAACTTTTCTCGTCTTACACCGCAGTAACGTGGGACATAACTTTAATTTCACTAATGCCAGATTTATTTAAAGAATACATAACACCGTAAAGAGAAAACATTATGAAAATATATTTATAGCAATACTACCAACTATGAACACACGTTTTAAAATCTACATTGCGCCGCTATATTTATATAGATCCATTATTCATGAATCTAACTTACCTCCTCCGGACACACACACACACACACACACACACACACACACATATATATATATATATATATATATATATATATATATATATATATATATATATATGCACATTTCTTTGAAAAAGACAAACAATTTGCTTTTATTTAGTTTTTTTATACAATTTCTCATGCGATCTAATATGTTTTTTCTTTTCGGATGATAAATAACCTTACAGTTAAAAATGATAATTCACCTCCGAGAACAAAATTAAATAGGGCAAATATTATTTACAAATTTAAATGCCTATTAAGGAATTGTATTCCTGATCAATCAAATTTCGTAAATAATTATATAGGCCACACTACAACATGTTTGACACGCACTCACTCTACAACTTTCTAACAATGGCTCAATTCGATATCATTTAAATATTAATGGAGACCTACCGGACACTATTCGTAACATACTTGTTGACCACACTAATATAATAGCATCATCTACATGCAAAAAAGGCTAAAAATAATGGAAGCGCTATTAATAAAAACAAACAAACCAACACTTAATAATATTAACTTTGAACATGTACGTAATATCTTGACCGTGTTTTGAAAAAATGAAAAAAAATTATAAAACATACATACAACAAACTATTTCTCATTTTAACAGTTAAAATATAATCCTTGAAAATAGCTAAATGTATAGACAAAAGCGCTCAGATAAAAAGAATATTTGGATAGTTTTTATATAATTTATCATCAGAAAAAAAAACAAATACTAGATCGCATGCGGAATTGTATAAAAAACTAAATAAAAGCACCTTGTATAGCGTTTTCAATGAAATGTGCATGAAAGAAGGATTGATCCCTATATATATATATATATATATATGTGTGTGTGTGTGTGTGTGTGTGTGTGTGTGTGTGTGTAAGTATATTAGGTATGCTTTAAATTTTGGAAAAAGTAATCGGCATCATTGAGAGAGTGTATGTAAGATATAATAGTGGGCACTGAGCCCAACACCGTGAAGTACCGTGTGTTTCGTAAGGACTACGTTTTATGAATGTTGATCTTAGTATTCACATTTTACTTAAAATTTTGTTGGTAACATACTAGTTGTCCCCAACACTAATGACTTTATCTCGTCTTCCAAGACAATCAGAGAAAAATATTAGAAAGAAATATAGTCTAAAAATCACATCAGATGCGACGATTTAAGACAGTAAAAACTTACAGCTTAGCAAAAACTACATTGGCGAAAAGTATCGAAATCTAAAACCCCGCATATACGAATATAAGGGTAGACATACGTTGAGAAAACCCCATCAATTAGCTCGTAAAAAAGACAAAGAAATCAGGCCTTAACATATTTATATATATATATATATACCACACTAATTAGAAAAGGACCGAATTTATTATGTAGGAAATACTTCGAGAAACTTCTGATAAATATTTTGTCATCTATCAACAAACATACTTTATTATATTACCAACTTTTAGAAAATCCACACTTAATGAACCAAAGACAGGTCTAACTACCACCACAACATTTGTAACTTAAATTATTTCACTCTCACTCAAATCATGCTAAAATGAACATACGGACACCCACCAACCATTGATAAAAATATGTACTAGAGGCTCAAACACACAAACACACAAAAAAATGGATACACCTTCTTAAGCGAATCTCACAAAGACAAACCAGAATTTTGTCAGATGTACACATTTGAATTATACAAATTATAATATATATATATATATATATATATATATATATATATATATATATATATATATATATATATATATATATATATATGTGAAGGCAAGTTAAATGCAAGTTCGAAATCGAGTCGAATCCATTGCGTACACTTACGTTCTAATACCCTTGGTAAAGGTGTGAATCCTTTTCTTCTCCCTCCAACTATGACAGACTGGGATGGCAACTGGTCTGGGAGAAAGACAACTCTGAATTTTTGCCATCAAAAGCTCCGGAGGGTCGTTTGGGGACCTTGTGGCACTCACTCCACCATGCCTCCTATTCGCCCCTCCAAAAAGCCTTCACCACTATAATCAAATCACATGTTTCGGCGTCGGGCTCTCAGTGTCTAGGAACTGATCTGCCTGACCCTCATACGTCAAATTCGACGGGAGAGTCGATCATATATACATACACACACACACACACACACACACACACACACACACACACACACACACACACACATATATATATACATATACATATATATATATATATATATATATATATATATATATATATATATATATATATATATATATATATATGGGGTATCAAAAATAATGTTTGCGAAAGTTGTGAGCTGATTCCGCACACCCAAAAGGAGGGAAATTATATATAGACATATAAACAAATGCATCTTACGCTAGTTTTGTCATTCTTGTACATGTTTGGCTAATCTGTCTTCAACGTTTAAAGTGTGTTGTAGTGAGTTAACTGAGAATTGTTCCGTTTAAAAATGTTCTTGATATTCTTATCGTAAGCCGTCAGATACGATTTCACATATGGCCACTTGTGTGATAATGAACGTTAGGTTACACGGCTGTAATCCAGACCGAAAGTAGTTGTGTCATTCAAACCTTGCTGCTGCTTATCGGCGCGTTGCTGAGACAGGATCCGTGGCACCACAAACTATAGATCGAAGATAACCGAGAGACACTCGTATGCCGCCTGCTAACGAAGAACTTGTTCTGCAAGCTGTCCGAGGCGATAAATGTATCAGCATACGTCAAGTGGTCCTAGCAGGACGAACATCACATAGTGCCACATGGAGATTGCTTTATGGGCCTACACATCTTCCTTGTAGCTCCTAATAAGTTTAGTCGGTTTGTTATTTCTCCCAAACTCTGTTCTGCCATCCATTTGTCCAAACCCCTCAGGTAAAGCATGCGTTACTTTCTTCTCTCCCTACTTCCCTCTACCTGACCTATGATATTCCAAGCTCTGCTTCCTTACAAGATGCCCTAGAAATTTCAAATGCCTCTTCCTGATGTTAATTATAATTTTCTTTTCTGTTTCAATTCTCTCCAAAACCTCGACGTGGCCCACATGTTCGGCCCATGGTATCCTCAGCATCCTACTGTAGAACCAGATTTCTGTTGTTCGAATTCTTCTTCATCTTTGAAGAGATTGTCAAAATTCATACAGGAGGACAGATATCACGTAAAATTTCAGTACTCTTTTCTTTATTTCCAACAAGAATTTCTTGTCTTTTAATCTTCTACTTAGATTTCAGACATGAATATTAAATAAAAAATATATTATATTTTTGTGGAATTTTTTGTTGGTTTAAAAGTGGATAATATTTTCGCTGCAGGACTGAGTATTTTTATTTATCTCTTTCTATAAAAGGCAGGATGTGTGTGTGTGTGTGTGTGTGTGTGTGTGTGTGTGTGTGTGTGTGTGTGTGTGTGTGTGTGTGTGTGTGTAACGAATGAACGGCCGTAATTTTTGACGGATTTGCACCAAAATTTACAGGCACATGCTCCAAGTTAGTAGAAGGCCAAGACCGACTTTGCATTTCCCAATTCCCATCGATAGTGGAAATAATCGATTTTTTCATGCTTCTGCGGCAGTTTTCATGTAGTTTGCGGTCATTTTCGACTGGCCAGAGTGAGAGCCTATAGCTGGCTGCCACGAATAGGCAGGAAGATTATATTGGCCAGCGTGAGAGCCAACAGCTGACTGACACGAATGTTAACTAGCATGCTAGCATGCAAAAAAATCGATAGCTGCATTCGTCACAAGTGGGAAAAATTTAAATCTGCAAGGTACTTTACTCCAATTGGCTCATTCGCTTGCTTAAACTCAACGTTGATTCTGATTCCGCAGAACTGGTTTGGGTGTGAAAAAGTATTTGTTGTTAAAATTCTTTTTTCATTCGGTTTTTCCAGTTACGAGTTTTTAAAGCTGATCGTTTTGTGTTCATTTTGTTTAGTTCTTTTTTCGTAACAGATTTAATGTTTAGTATAGAGCTTAGCAAAAATTCGCAGTGTGAGATAGGCAAGAAGTAAGGCATGTAGCAACATCAACACGGCAAAGGGCACTCCGTTAAAGGCAAGGAAGGGAAAAAAAATTTAAGTCAAGTGATAGCGATTACTGTAAGAGTCGTACGATTTTTGAATCAAGCACGGCCAACGCCGGGCCATGCTGCTAGTGTAATGATATATTGTTACTGATTTTCTTACTACTGAATCACAAAAAGGTGATTTACGCACAGAGACATATACACAAACATATATACACAAATAGAACTGTTTACTACAATAAAATATAAATATATACGTCAAATATCTTTTTGAAATTAGTCTTATGAAATTCAAGAATGCTAGCTTCTTTATTCCTCAATTTTCTCTTTGTCGATTTATTATTCTAAAAATGTCATTGCTTTGATCCTGAGAGAAATTAGCTAATTAATGTTTTTTTTTTAAGCGTATCACCCCAAAAAAGGCTGGAGGCCACTATCACGTTAGGGGTTATAGAAGGGTTGGAGGAAGAGCAGATAGGAGTGGTAAAGGAGAGGATGTGGAGAAAGAGAAAGACAGTGGATCGATCAAGGCAAGGGGGTTACAGAAGATTTGGAGCGAGAGCAGATAGGAATGAAAGGTGAAAGGATGTGGAGAAGGGAAGTGGATAGATCAAGGCAACTGGAGATTTCGATTGACGTTACACTTAAATAGTTGGAGATTGTATTTGTCAAGGAAACAGGAATAAGGAAGGGAGTTCCACAGGCGAGATGTGCGAGACATAAAGCTATTAGAGTAGAAGAGGCTTCTACATCTAACAGTTTCAAAGGTGAAGGGGTGGGAACGGGATGCCAGCCTAGTAGGACGTTTAAATTCATGAGGCCTAGGGACAAGCGAAAGCAGCTCCTCGGAGCAATTACCGTGAAAGTATTTGTAAAAAAGACAGAGCGGGGCAACATCGCGTCTGTGAGAGAGCGACTGCAGACGAGATGACAGATAAGGGCCAATCACATTGCATATCCGTCTCTGGATCTTATCAAGAACCCTGAGGCAAACAGCAGGGGCTCCAGATCATATATGGCAGCTATGCTCCATGCAAGGGCGAATGGTCGAATTGGAGGATCGATTCCGGGGAAAAAAATTTCATGGCTCGGCACAGGGAACCAACTTTCCTTGCGGTGGATGATGCAACTGACTCGATGTATTTGTTCCATCTCAGGTCAGCGGACAGCGTGAGACCGAGCAGCCGCAGAGATGAGCTCTCGAGAATTTGGTCTTCAGACATTCTAATGGGATGCAGGAATGGATCCTTGTGGTGGTTAATAGAGAGCAGTTTTATTTTAGAGGCGTTAAAGTTAACCATCCATTTCTCGCCCCAGTTCACAACCGATTGGAGGACCTTTTCAATTTGAACTGCCAGGTTAACTTTGTCAGCATCACTAGATTTGTGTTTGAGGCAGGAGTAAAATGTGGTTTCGTCAGCATAGATGCCGACTTGGGAGTCTATGGCGTCAGGAAGGCCGTTTATAAATATGAGGAACAGAGTAGGGCCTAGGATGGAGCCTTGAGGAACACCTGCGTTAGTGGGATTGGAGCTGGAGATGAATCAATTGAGAACGACCTTCAATTCCCGGTTTGATAGGAATGATTGTATTAGGTCAACACAATCGACCTGTGATACCATAACCCTGGAGCTTGCGAAGAAGGTTTGCATGCCAAACTCTATCAAACGCTTTGGAGATGTCTAGCGCCACGGCACAAGCTTCACTGTTATTATGAATAGCTTGATAGACAAATTCAGTGATGGCCGTAAGAACATCTTCTTTGTTTTGTGACTGCTTAAATTATTGTTTGTGAAGTAAAAATGGAATTTATTGCTTTTAGCGACAATTTCCGTAAATTTTCATTTATAATACGCCTTCACCTATAATAGGCACCTCTAAAATTGTGCTGAAACTGTGAGTAAATGTCTCTACTCATGCATAATGCGCACCCCTTGTTTGGTAATGAAACCCCGTAAATTGTCCGTCTCCAATGTCATTACAGACAGCGTTTCCAACTGTTTATTAAAAATATGGTTTTAAATATAGAATAATATTATTCTAATTTATTTTATGATAATTCTTATATTATTTTACATTTGTAAGTATTGTTGGATACATGTGATTTTATTTGACATCCATTTGGGGTCGCAATCGCCGAATGTTAGTGTCAAATTGTTGTATGTTGTGGTGAGTAGTCTTTTCGCAACTGAAATCGACCTATGAAACGTCAATTTTTTAAAGAATTTTTGTAGCTGTGCATAATACGCACTCCAAATTTTGCTTATTATTGTTTTAGAAAATATGGGTATTATACATGGGGAATTACCGTATGTTAAATGAAGGAAAAATAGCTTTTGAAATTTACGCACCCAGAAAAATGTAAATACACTGCTAAACATTTTCATAATCATTTAAAAAAATGTCACCATGAATTAACTTGCATGAGTTTTAAAATAAAATATGTTATGCCGATATGATTTATAGTTACACAGAATTATTTTATGACATAGATATGCACGGAACATGCCGAGTTCAGTTTGAATTACGAGGAGGAGGGGTTATAAATATTTGCATCATTTACACGCGGACTATTGTCCAAATATTTGTTATTGCTATGCCAACGTTTCAGCTGGTTGTGTCCTCCGGCCTTCATCAGGTAGGTTCTTGTCGATTCGGATAGCTTTCAGGGCATATCGAACAGAATGCTCTTTATGTAATTTACAGGGATATATTGTTCTCATTCTCCTTTTCCAAGGTTATCTCGTCTTGTTTTTATTTAGTACTGCTCAGTTATTTCTGGTTTCCCTGGGGCCGAGCTGCGTGTACTTGGACCCAGTGGAAATGGTGGAATGAGTTGAAATGCGATATTTGTGATAGATAACCGACATTCAGTGTTGAGTTCCCTGAGGATTAGGTTCTGTGAGACAATATGCGCTGCCGCCACCCCGACTCCCGTGGTAAATTTTCTCAGGGAATAGGTACGAGGTATGTTGAGTTAGTGAAATATTGTCTTAGAATTTGCTGCAGATTTGTGTGCAGATAATTATGCCTTTTTGCTGCATATACGAGGTGTACAAAATTCCGCGACGGTGTTTTGATATTTAATAAATTTTCAGGGAATTGATATTTTCCTCTTATTTATTTCATATTTAGATAGGGGACGGCCTGCATATTTCATGGATATGTTCTGAAATTACAAGCGAAAGAATTGTACAACTTAATTTTGTAAATCAGCGTTCAATTGTGTTGATGCAGAGAGCATGCCAACGTAAACAATGTGTTATATCCACCCTCTGAACCAATGATTTGCCGTTTGAGAGAGTCTTTTCAACAAAGAAGCTCTGATTGGCAAAATCTGGTAAACCACGTTCAGCTCGCACAGAAGAAAATATTGAACGTTTATTGAACAGCACAGAAGCTGAACAGGAAATGTGCATTTGAAAACGGTCTTCGTAGCTGAATAAGACTTGAATATCATTATACCGATTTATGAGAACAGATAATAGGACACTATGCCGACAGTATCCACTTGGTACATGAAATAATATCAGTGGACTATGGGCAGAGGCTTAACTTATCTCGACGATACCAAGAGCGAACGAATGAGAATTTATTTAATCATCTAATGAAAATAATGCTAGTCAACATGTTATTTTCGATAATTAATTGAAATACATTTCCATTTTATGATATCCATAATTACCTGAAGATGAATTAATATTTTTAACATATAATAGCGCTTTTAAAGACTATCACCACGTTTGATACACATGACATTTGTGATGCGTTCTACAATATGCCAAGTTTTTGACAGATTCTGGAGATTAAACAAAGCATAATCTTCTGTGATGAGGTGAAGTGTTGAGTCGGTAGAAAAGTCATAGAATCTGGGACCTTAAAACAACGTTACTATTAATTACAATCAAATGATTAAAATTACTTCGTTATAAGTATTTATAGGTTAACCTTTGACATCAATTAATTTAAATTGTAACTTGATTTTTTATACATTATCATAAGTCTATTATTTTAATTTAAAGTGATTGGTTTAGAATTATATGTGGATTCAGTGGATTAATGCGTGCGAATGAGTGTAAATGACTGGACAATATATTAAATTTATTCTGGAGCAGGAAGTCATTAAATGTAATAAAATTAACTGTTTTTGTTCCACTACATTACGTACTTTTGAAAGAGCAACTTATTTAGTGTAACATCGCTAATCATCTTCTACAGAAATATATATATATATATATATATATATATATATATATATATATATATATATATATATATATACATATATATATATATATATATATATACATATATATATATAGTTTACGAAAAAACTAGGTCATCCCTATGGCTAGACCCAAGGAGGATAAAATCCAGAGAGCTCAATGTAAATCAGAGCTAATAATTTAAATAAAAATAAAAACAGACCACTTTAAGGTTCCATGTAACACATTATTTCACCACAGCCCTTTTAAAGAACCGCGGATCATCAGACTTTACTTCCAAAGGTTGAAACGAAAAATGAAAAGAAACTTAGACAATTTTGACGGGAAGTACTAAGCATATATAAATTAACGAATTGTGGAAGTGAGAGGGGAGAGAGACATGATTGAGTTAGATGTAAAATTTCTATTCTTTCAAATTTAAATTGTTTGAGGAAGTCAAGACATTGACACATTAAATCGGTTAACTTAACGGAAGTTATATATTGATATGGAAGGCGGAGAGGAGAAAAAAGCATAAAGAGAAAAGAGAGAAAGAAGTCATGAGAAAAAGTGTCACTAACTTTCTTTGGAATGAAAGGCCCGAAATAGACGCTGTTGTTTTGCTTTGAAAGTTCATAAATATTTTAATGTTTGATATAAATTTGAATGTTTAAACAGTCTATAAGGAATTTAATTTGATGTTTTTTTAGCGATTTAATTTTTTTTAAAAATTTTACTACAAAAAATTTGGAGATTTAATATGAAATATACGATTAGAAAGATATTCATAGAATTTACATTAAATTACTAAAATTTTATTTTGAAACGTAAGTTTACTTCTAGTTGTAATTGATTATTAAGGTGATATGTCTATCAGTTTCAATTTTATTGATGAATTTAATTTGCGACTATTTTTAGAGTGGTAATTTCTCTTACTTAACGTTTAGTTTTTAAGTTAATATGGAGTGATATTTGAAGGGAATATTAGGGATCTTGCTTTGTCCTATAATTTGTACACATCCATGCAAGTTTCACAAATACATACGTTCTTTTACATGTGCAGTCACTAGTACATGTACACATGTACCGATATACACTGGTAATTTCATGTATTAATACCTACATATATCTTACTAAATGTTTGCGCATACTTAAACACACACACACACACACATATATATATATATATATATATATATATATATATATATATATAAATATAAAAGTGGACATGGAAGTCAGCACTTAGAGGCGACATTCTGTTTCATGCTAGTGCAATCGTCAGGCAACTAGTGCTGTTATTTTTCTTGGCTATTTATATATAAGGGTCAGTGGTGCATTATGGGTAGTCTATTTTGGCGGTTACTTTTACCGGAAGTCGCTTATTTGTTTATTTATTTATGTCAAATTATTTTGCTTGTTTTTTTTTGTTTGTTTGTTGCTTTTTTTTAATTTTTTTTTTTCATCTTATACATTTATTAATTTATTTTTTATATTGATCGGTGTTTCTTTGTTAACGTAGTAAAAATTTGTTTATATAGCTTATTGTTAGTAGTCTATTATGGCGGTCATTTACTGGAAGTCGGATGTTTGCTTATTTATTTGGGTCAAATTGTTTTGCTTGTTTTTATTTATTTTCATTTTTATTTTTTATCTTATATATTTGTTTATTTGTCATTGATTAAATCTATTTGTTGAATTTTGGGGTGGGATGTTGTGGTTTGTTCTTACTATTATTTTGGTCGGAAAAGTTTTTAATTTATCTATTTGGGTTGATTAACTTTATTTGTTTTTTCTAAACGGCTAGTTTATCGTAATCTGTTGTTAGTTTATTGATATATTTGGATGTATGTAGATCAATTTATTATACTTGTTGTTATTTATTTGTTACCCTATATATTTTTGGCTTTCGATTTTTAAGTAACGTAGTAGATTATCTTTTATTAATTTTTTTATTTTTTATCGTTATATAACAGTTATAACTTTCGTCCGTTCTTTTGTTTTGATTTTATTTCGCATATTCTAACAGGTGTGGTTTTATAATTTGTTTGGAGTAATTTATTTTGCTTATTTTATTGTTGTTTTGTTTGTTTATATATTTATTTATTTTTCTATTTTAACTTACGTAGTAAAAATTTGTTTTCATGTCTGCATTTTGAGATTAGCTCGGATCTTTTATTTAATAATTTAATTTGATCTGGGAAGGTAATGATAGCTATTTTTTCCTCCAAGCAAGGTTGCAAGTTTTTGATAGGTTGTTGTAGGCTGATGATTTTTTCCTTATTTTCCAAGATATTTTGGTGTGGTGTGTGTTTTGTTTTTTATTTCCCAGATATACTTAGAAAGCATTGTGCTGTTCGCATATTTACTATTTGTGAAAGACATTTTGTGTACATAATTTCTTTGTTTCCATGGTCCTTCGGTTACTCCTATCTATACTTTTTCTTCATTATCTGCTGATTTTATCGTGGCTTGGTAGATTACGTTGTTTTGTAAAAAATTACCGTTTAAGGGACATTCTTTTTTTATTCTGCAGTTGCACGTGGGTTTAATTTGTTCGTGTGGTTTGTTAATAATTTTCCTGTTGTGCTTTTTTATTATTTGTGCCATGTTCTCGGTGCAACTGTAGCTGATTTTTACTGTGTTTTTGTTGAATATTTTGTGTAGGGTGCTTGATTCCGGAAAGTGTTTCTGTAAAAGTTTGAAGAATATTTTTCCTATGTTTGTTTTTACGTTTTTGCTGTACGGTTGGTTGAACCATATGATATTTCTTTTCCTGTTAGTCTTTTTTGTGTTCTGTGGTGAGTATGTGAGTGTTGCTGGGAATCCGCTATCTGTTAGGGCTGTTTCGTAGTCTTTCTTAGCTTTGTTAGATATAGATTCATCGGAAGAATTGTCGGAAAGCCAGCGGTTAAGCGATTTTTGTATCTGTTTTATTATAGAAGGCGGTTGGTATATACTCCAACCACCCGCCTTCTACAATCAACACAAAAGTTTAAGGCCGAAGACTTCATATAAATTTCCAGATGCTAAAAGGCAAATTAATCTGTGACGGTCCATAACCATCGACATCCATATGGGACATGACGATTGAAAATGTATCCGATCTATGTGAGATTCACAATTGATGGAATGTATTGAGAAATGAATAGCATTTTTTGACAAAAATAAATTTACATTATTTACATTTGGCCATCTTTATGTGTATGTCGATCTTCGGTGAATTTCGAACGAAACACTTTCTTTATGTAACCAACGTGGGTAGATTGTTCCTGCTCCGAATTTACTACTTCTCAAATATTATTCGCACTTTTCTCACCGAGTCTAAATCTGCACTACCCGACCCAATTAATATATCACCAACTTTAAGAATCAAAATTTTAATCCAATCTGCTATCGTCCTGTGGAATAATTCTAAACTTAGCAATGATCATTATAATTATTCTGCGTGCTGTTGACGTTGAAATATTTCTACTACTATTACGACTAGTACTACTGCCAGGATTGGCTTATTAATCACGATTTTAATTTTTACGATTTCTGTTGATTTCTTGCTGTCATTTCTCCTTCTTTCTCTTCGCATATAGTATTTATGTCTCCGCTAGTCCTGCTAAAGAAGCCTTCGTCATCGTTGGTTAATTCAGACATATATTTCTAGTGTTCGGCTTTGTCTAGTATTTTTACTTCATTTCACCGGGGTTGGTGACCGAAACTTTCTCGCTATACATAAGCAGCCATTTTCTTGCCGCGATAGTATAGTTCGCTGGGGCATGCTGCTGGCATCACAATTCTATTTTTGCCAATCTCAGAATCATTACTTGATTTAATACAGTCACTCCAGTCTCTGTTTCATACCTTCATTAACGATCTTCCCGATGTCATCAGTTCCCAAGTAGGCATCTATGCAGACGATACCACTATTTACTCCTGCCTAAATAACAAATCTACTTTCGCTGACAAAACTAACCTGGCCGTTGGTCTCAAAAATAGCCTCCAATCGGTTGTTGAATGGGGCAGGGAATAACTGGTTAACTTTAATGCCTCAAAAACAAAACTGCTCTCTATTACCGACCACAGAGAACCCTTCATGTCTCCCATTAGAATGTCTGATGCTCAACTCCACAACTCAGCACCTCTTTGCGACTGCTTGGTCTCACACTGTCGGCTGACCTCAGATGGAACAATTACATTGAATCAATAACTTCATCTACCGCAAGGAATGATGGTTCTCTGTGTCGCGCCAGAAAGATGTTTTCACCCGAGTCCATTCTTCAGATATATAAATAAACCATTTGCCTTTGCATAGAATATTCCTGTGATATATTGTCTGGTGCCCTCGCTGTTCGTCTCGAGGTCCTCGATAAAATCCATAGAGGGTATGCAATGTGGTTTGGCCCTGATGTGGCATCTCTTTTACAGTCTCTCTCTCACAGACGTGCCGTAGCCCCCTCTGTCTTTTCTACAAATGCTTTCAAGGTAACTGCTCCGACGAGCTATTTTTGCTAGTTCCCAGACTGCAGGAATTTAAACGTGCCACTTGATCGACATCTTAGTCCTACCCTTTCTCTGTTGAAACGGTTAAATGTAGCCGTTTCTTCTACTCCAATAGTTTCATGTCACGCATTTCCCATCTGTGGAGCTCCTTTCCTCTCACTTACTTCCTTGATAGCTATAATCTCCAACTATTCAAATGAAATGTCAATCGACATCTCCAGATGACTTGAACTATTCTTCGTCCTTCTCTTCATCCATTCCTCTTTCACGCCGATTTTTGCTTGCTCCCACTTTGTGTAACCCCTTGCGTGCTAGTGGCACTCCCACCTTGCTTGGGGTGAAAAGATTTTTTTTTAAAATTCAACGGGTGGAATTCAAAAGGTTCTTGGTTATGTTTTCATCTGTGTGAGTCCTGACTCAGCAGAGATTTATCTGTAACCTCGAGATTATTCTGAAGATTGTCTTCATAATTTATGGACCACCGATCTCCTGAATCCATCCCGAACACACCTTGATATAGGGAGGCATTTTTCCGATCCTCTTCTTGAGAATTCAGTTTCTGCCAGCAGGACATGACACATGGTAGTTTTTTTTCTGAAGTGAACCTTACCTGATGACTATCTCTTGTTGGCATATCTTTACGTCCTACTTATGATTTTTGGCCGGTTTTAAGCATCTGACAATCTTTTCATTTTTCATATATTGAGAATGGGAACTTAACTTAATGTATCTTCCAGTGATGTTTGACTTGTGACATACGGATGTCTTGGAACCATTCTCCGTGAAAGTTATTAGTACTTCATGGAATGATATATGCTATTTATTTTCCTCTTATATTGTGAAGTAGACGGATAATCTTATTGAGTTTACGTGGTCCAGGAGTATTTGTACGCTGCGCCAGCAAGTAATATACTTTAAAGCATGATTTCAGGCCCCGGAGAGTGATTTGACCTCCTCGTTATTTACTTTTTTCTATCAACATTTGTATACGTTACAAATAAATCTTATCACTACCGTATATTTAAGGATAAAAATGTTTTCACGGATTTTGATGTTATTGCCTGTTTTCTTCCCAATCTATGAATGTGTTTCCTTCATGCTAAGCTAAAAAAGTTATATAAAATTCATTGTTTTAAAATTATTTAACTTTTTAACAAGAAAAATATCTGAATTTGAAGTTAAAATTTGTCACAAATATTGTTTATTTATATGATGGAATGATCTATTATTGTATTTCTCTAATTTAGATACATTGCTTTTATTTTCAATCTTCTTAGGTTGAATTGTTCACATATATTGCATATGATCTCTTATTGACCATAATTATGTTGCATAAAGTTTGTGTTTTATATGAATAATACCTAATGAAAAATGAAAATGATGTAGAGTGGAGAGAGCGCCATATCATAACTTCAGCGGGCATGAGACCAATGTACAGGCTCCTTTTGTATGACTTCTTTGTAAGGTTACTCTCAGAGACTAAATAAAGCGTTTGGTTCAAAATTCCCTGGACGTCACCAGGAAAGAAATCCCCGGAAACATGCCGGATGTCATAATCGTTGCGATAATAGAAGCAAATATGACAATCGAAGCGAATATAAAGAATGAAATTTTGAGAAGGAATTAATACAGGCTGCGTAAATTAAAAGAGTTCCTGACACTTCGAGTCAATTCATGTACCTTAAATCGGGAATACCACTTCATGTCCCATCGCTGATAATGAAATATATAAAAAAAAGTCTTGTGAGATCTGCATTAGAGAGGTATTATGAATGCTGCACCCTGTTGTCAGACATAAAGACTCCCAGCAGTAACCATTTTGACGCAGCGAAACTCTACGTCAAACAGGCACATGATGTAGGTCTCTGAGTTGAGTCTGAGGCCTTGTGAAAAGATGAATTGAGGTATAATTTGTCATCACGAATGATCACTCCAAACACCATGATGTTGACTGGTTCTATCAAACAATCCTCCGAAACCTCTGCACTCTCCTCTGATTGGCACCTAAACACACTAAAATGTTCGT
>OZ038475.1:136983221-137003221 GCA_964036315.1 Acanthosepion esculentum | reverse complement strand
GATTTCTCAGATAAGATTCTTTAAATTCAGTTCATACGGACCATAATCTAATGACGGCTTGTATCTTTAGATGTATCCTGCAGCAGAATCTAGAGTATTGCATATTACATGACTACAGGCATACTGCTAAATAAACATCAATTATACTCAATATACTTGGCTATCTATCTATCTATCTATCTATATATATATATATATATATATATATATATATATATATATATATATATATAACATCAGAAATTTGGATATATTAAATTTAAAGGGTCTTAGATGAGAAGAAATATAAAACACTAACACCGACAATATAACGTGATTCCCTAAACATCAGCCTCAACAGACTTCTGCAACTCCCAAGCAGATGCACAGAAAAAAAAGTCTAACTTCATCCTAGAGGGATTATTTCAAAATTTTAAACATACATCATTGGAATATATTTTCACATATGTACTGCAACAGTCAACACGATATTTTAAGTTTTCTTTTCAATCTACACTTCCTTGTGAAATTCAATACCAAACAAACGTTTGAATTTTCTGAAGAATCAGACGATGAAATAATATGTATGCGTCATGATATATGTAGAATTAATTAAGATATCTTATGATATTTGGAATATTTTCAGATGAACAATGCATCCTTATATTCTCACGTTAAATTAATGAATTAATGACTTTATATGTATGAGGAGGAGGGATAGCGGCTCGGATTGAGGAAGCGGAGAGCCGTGTTCGAATTCCAGTCGAATCCATTACATTCACTTACGTGCTAATACCATTGGGAAACGTATTAATTCTCTTCTTCTTCTCCCAACTATGGGAAAATAGCAAGACAGACCGGGTTATATATCTCTGAATGACAACTGGTCTGCCGCAGAAAGTAATGACAAACTACTGCGGGAAATATCTACCTTGTCAGTCATGTATCGAAATATATCTCGCATGGCACATAACTGACTGATATATAAATCAGAAACTGAGAAATATATCGACAGATTCTTAGATTCTGATAGTGCGATTTAGGATATTGACTAGACAGAGCCTAGTATGGAACATAGCCAAATAAAGGACTCATGACGGAACGCTACACAAAAATCCAGAATAAGTTAGGATATTTTCCATACAGAAATTCAAGATTCCTATGACATCATCTAACGCGTATAATATATATGTAAATGTCTTAGAAATGATGTATACCACGTAAGTGGCTTGATAATAACTTGATGTATAGGGTCTAAAAGCTTCTTAAAAATGTATAAACAGGTCAATACACATATAAGACACCTTAAAGCATAAAATAATTATTTTATAATTAGTCAAATAGCTGTATTATATAAGCAGATATTCACTGGTCAACTTTGAAAAGACATTAGACAGTATTTACATTCGAAATATATATATACTTCGAAATACATTAATTCTACAGATTCTGATTATATTACGTGTCATATCTATCTATCTATCTATCTATCTATTTATCTATCTATCTATCTATGTACCCAAATGATTCCAGATATACTTAAAGAACCCGGAATTAAAGCCACCAAAAACAACGCTTCTAAAAATATAATTAATGAGTAAAACAAAACATGTAGATAATTCGAATACTAGGATACTTATATATAATCCTATTTGCGGAAAAAGGGAAGATTTCTTATTCATTAATTCGACAGATTTTTATTAGCTAAACGCTAGTTTTAGTGGATAATCTTGTAGGGTGGATATTCATACACGTATAAAGCTATGCATTAAATATCTGAAAAATTATATCAATGAAAATATAACGTATCTACGAACACAAATAAATATTCTATATACAAGATGTTTAACAGATATTGAAACAAATTCATCGGGCACAAATAAAGAAGCACTGTGTTTGATTTATTTTTGACGCAAACTAGATAATTTTGCATATGTAACAATATCATATATATATATATATATATATATATATATATATATATATATATATATATATATACATAAATGTAATGAGAACGAAAATAATATTTGTCGTCGAAAAGAAATTTTTCAGATCTAGCCGTTACATCAACACTTCAACCGTCCTTCACCAAACTGCTATCAACAACCACTACTGTTTTACTTCGTCATATTTTTGACTTTATGCATTTTTCTTTTCTTTTTTTTCAAACAAATGAGGGAAAGATGTAACGTTTCACATGCCGCTTGCTTACAAACAGAATTGTTCATATCTATTTTGCTTTTCACCTGTCGAAGTGCAATTTTAAATGCACTGAAACGAAGTTGCAGGTTTGTAGTGATTAAATTGTTTTTTGTCTATATCAAAATATTATAATATATATATATATATATATATATATATATATATATATATATATATATATATATATGCCCTGACTTGTCAACTATATTGTTGTGATAGGATCCACCTAATTTGCACAGCGGAGTACCGACGATATAAATATGGTTGGTACCGGGAAGACAGGGAGGCTAATCAAGAGATCCAAATAGAGACTCTGCCCGACTGCGACTTAGTCAACACATTCTCCAGGAACGGTCTTCCCAGGAATATACAAAATACTATATGTAAATATTGTGTACACTTTCTTGTTTCAATACATTTTATTCTAACTACATTTTGTGTTTGCATTATTATTCCATGCATTAGTCAAATTTCAACAATGGATCTCATCCTCGTCGCCATTGATGAAACTTGACTAATGCATGGAATAATAATGCAAACACAAAATGTAGTTAGAATAAAATATATTGAAACAAGAAAGTGTACACAATATTTACATATAGTCTTTTGTATATTCCTGGGAAGACCGTTCCTGGAGAATGTGTTGACTAAGTTGCAGTCGGGCAGAGTCTCTATTTGGATCTCTTGATTAGCCTCCCTGTCTTCGCGGTACCAACCATATTTATATCGTCGGTACTCCGCTATGCAAATTAGGTGGATCCTACCACAACATATATAAATATTATATCATTCTGGTATATGTTTATATAGTAGACATGTGAAAGCAAAATAAATTTTAGAGAGATCACAAATTTGCCGGTTGCTCCTGAACTATGCTGACAACTCTCAATTTCCTCTGCTTTTCATGGAAATATATGAATGTCGCTTACTTTTGGTGATACGTACTACAACGACTAAAAACCAAAATTGCAGAAGAATATTCTTACGCTAATTTTATGTTATTATGATCCTTGTTTATATGAGCATTAAAGTCATGGTGGCTTCCGCGAAATGCATCCATTTAAAGGAAATATCGTCAATATATCTATAGTGAATTACGGGTTACAAATAATATCCGAATACCAATTTTTCTTCGAAAACATGCATGTACATTATCGCATAAGAAGGAGCTATTTTAACCCCATTAGCTGTGCCATGTATCTGTAAAAATTGGCAACCGTTGTACGCAATGATGTTGCTCGTCAGAATTTATCAAATTATATCTCAAACACACGTTGCAAATCATTTACTTCAAAATATATTTCCAGACGAGTACATCTAATATAATCGTATGGTATGTTAAAGTCGGGGATGTCACAGTCATTGTCCTGAGTTGTGAATGATTGAGCAATTGTTTATTAATTTGTATAATCTTCAAGAAGTGTGTCCTTGTGATAGCGAGTAATATTGACTTGAAATGGCGTCTCCATTCAAATACATGAAATATTAAATTGACTTCATAGTAAAATGTCGAAAGATTTGGTTCAGTGGCATATTTTGGAGAGATTAGTACGTGATACTATGGTGTCATTTGTAATTTCACGCGAGAGAATTTATACTTCATTAATTTAAGGACTAGCAAAAGTTTAAGGAGAATGAATAACTTTCCTGGTTCGCGGTGATCAACAGCAAAAATATTGATATGAAATTGGTTATATGGTCCTATATTATTTAGTAGTTTAATTCTGCTTTGAAAATTTTAAATGGGTCTTTGGGGAGTTCTTCATAGAAATCCTTGTTGCATAGTGGATTTACTGATTTTGCTGTAGAGTCATATAGTGATTATTTCCCACTTAATTTTATTATTTTATTTCCTTGGACATTTTGTATGGCTTTGCGTAGGTTTTTTCGAGATAATTTGTTTTTTATAGGAAATTTGTAGCCTAGAAATTTTATTATATAAGATTCTATATGATTGTTGCTTATTTGTGAATTCGGTTTGATCAAAATCACAGGTCCTTAAGAGACATTTGAACTCATAAATAATGTTCGTTCGTTGTAACTTTGTATTTGCTGGTTTGTTGGGTATTTACGGGATAAGGTTAGCGGTTTCAATATTTTTTTAGTAGATAATTAAATTGATTTTTTTTGTTCGTCTAAAATTCATGTTGTTTGGAGTTGTCATGAATTCGACTTTTGTAGAAATTCTTTCAGGTTTTTTTTTACTGTATTGTCACTATCCTTGTTACTTTGGAAAGAAAATAGTCGAATTTGGTAGTCTATATGTTGGTTAGACAAGCCATTATGGACTCGTGTATGTTTTGCATTGTTTAGGGATTTAAGAAAAATAGTCAAGAGGAGGAATTCTGGTGTACTATTTTTAGGAAGTTTATTTTTATCACTGCTATTTTGTATCTGACTGAGCATTCACTCTTAATGTTAAGGTGGCAAGAGTTTCTGCTACTGGGATTTTTATACAATGAGGTGGTAAAATATTCATAAATAATAAACACTACTTTATCCCTATCCAAACGACTTACGTTACACGTATTTGACCACAACACCCTTAGAACCCATTTAGACACACACACACAAACTTACCAGACGCCATCCCAAACATACTAGTAGAAAATACTAATATAATAATTTCTTCCATATATTAAAAAAAATATTAAATAATGGAAGATTTAATAATAAAAAAGAAAAAAGCCAACACTCAATAATATAACTAAGAACACTGTGCTGTGTTCTGAAAATAAAACATCCTTATAACTCGAGAAACATACACACAAGCCATGCCTCCAGTTAAAAAGCAAAAATAAAATCAACCTTGATAATGGCTAAAAGTATAGCCGAAAGCTCTGGGAATTACAGAATATTTGGACAGTTACTGAACGCTTTGTGTGCAGAAATGAATACAGTTCTTCGAACACAAGAAAATTTAGATAAAATGATTAATCACACTACCTTGTCTGTCGCCTTTAATGAAGCACACGCACACACACTCACACAAATATGTGTGTGCGTGTGTGTGTGCACGCGCTTGCAAAATAGAAAAAAAGGGAAGCTTAATTTACCTGATGCGTTTCGTCCTCTGAGGGACTTTAATAAGACATTTACCTTAATATAGCCCCTCAGAGCAAGAAACGGTTCGGCTAAGATAAGTTTGTTTTTCGTTTTTTTTTTCTTATTGTCCTTTTATATATTTACTCTACGTGAAAATTGTACACACACACACATAAACACACACAAACACACACACAGACATATATATGTATATATATAATCAATGAGGCACTAAATCAGCGCATATAATTTCTCTACATGCTCATCTATAAAGATCTTCCTCTAGTCTCATCCAAATCAATTTAAACTCTCCGAGAAACCTGAGCGGCGACGAAAATTGGCGAATATATTGAATTGTTGACAATGTGCGGGATTTTCAGACAGGTTAATTCGAAGATCACAAACTATTCGTAACCTCAGTATTCGATATGAAGAAGGCATTGTATTTCCTTTCCTAAAGTGTGAGACTGTACGGAAAGTTTTAGACAACGTGTATTTAATGGCACTGAAAGGAACCTTGTTTGAAAAAGAACAAAAATGTGAGATACTTGACAATTTGAACATTTTATTCGTTCTTCACTATTTCATCGATCGATTGACAGGACATTCTAAAACTGACCGATTTACATTTCCTCCAAAGTGCAAGAACACACACACGCACACACTCACCCATAAACACACAGACACACTCACACACACACACACACACACATATATATATATATATCTATACATATATGAAATAATAAATCAACTAAAATATTAATTAAATATATTATCTAAAATAATTAATTATTAATAAAAATTAACAAATATTAAAATTTAACTAATAATATAACATAACAACTACTATATAAGCAATAAAAAATTAATTTAATTTCGAAGAAAAAATTTAAAGCTTGAAGATAAATCTACAGCTTAAAAAATGAAAGACGTAAACAAAAGCAAAATTTCATGAACGTGCACCTGTAGAATAACATTAAAATCGTGACTACGCACGTGTCCAAAAAGGATTTTTAAAAAAATGTATTGCAAAAGACGCGGAAAAAATTGAAAAAAAAAACTGAAAATGTGTAAATATCTTTTAAAACTAGAACCTTGGATGATTGAAAATTTTACCAAGAAACTTCGACGTCGGTATAAAATTGATATTTAAAAGTTAAGTAATCTTCATATATATATATATATATATATATATATATATATATATATATATATATATATATATATATATATATATAAAGAAAGAACTGTAAGATATATAATCCGGTTTTCTTATTGATATTTTTTAGTTTTATTTTTACAAAAGAGTGCTCAGTGTCAATTTACAGAACATAAATAAAAGAATCCAATAAAACATCTACACTATAATGGAAATTAAAGATAAAATCTAGAATATGTAGGTCATTAAATGACCCATGTCCTTTGTGCATACATGAGAAACTATATATTACTAAGTTTATAAAAAATAAAAATTTACTGAATCAAAGAAATGAAATTGCTATTCTTTGCCGTCATTGTCAAAAATTTTCCTTAAATAATATATATAAAAAAAATGTGACCTGGTAATATACATACTTATATTTGATATGAAAAAATAATTTTAAATAATTTAAGTAATTCTATTACATTTGCTTGTTTAAAAAAGAAATACAGTCTATTTGTAATTTAGAGTAAGAATATTTTAAATTGTAGATAAATAAAACGTATTCTAACCCAAAGACCCCTAAAAAGAATCTTTAAGTATACAAGTACGAAAAAATGCCGAAAAACTTTTTGTCGTTAATAAAAAAAATAAAAAATAAAAAACAGACGACATGCATTTAACGGATGTCAGAATTCGTTGAAAATTACACCCCTACCCTCTCTTCAAACGTAGCTCATAAATGATACAACAATAGTTAATAAAAAAGAATACGCTACGACCCCCTTCTGAATGATTGAATTTCTCTGTATCCTTGGAAACGGGAAATTATGGATTTATATGTGCGTTTAAAACTCAGTAAATTTGAAAATAAGTTATTCCAAAATTCGCTTGAAGATGAAACAGAACAAATGCTTTTAATTTAATTATATGTATAATTAAATTTGAAGTTTTTAGCTTCGCTTTTTGAAACATGGTTATTACTGTGTAGCGAAAAATATATTTTAAATCATTCAATTTATAATATATATATATATATATATATATATATATATATATATATATATATGAAATATAGACATTTTTTTTCTTTACCAATGCGTTTCATTCTCTGGTGCACGTTAGCAAGGAAAATGTAAGAATATTATTCAGCAATAGGTGTTTATAAAGAGAAAAAAATAGCGTTTTTTCGTCAATTCTTTTCATTTAAGAACGCTCATGAATATCATTCACGCTTACTCTCCAATTCAAAATAAATTATGACATGCTAATTGATGCATTTTAATGCATAATAAAAGTAGGCGAGGAAATTTAATTGTCGTCCTTGAATTTGAAGTTTTTATTATATAATTATTATTACTCTATTTTAGTTTGAGAAATTAATTTATAAAATTATTATTGGAAATCATAGAATGTTTGGATTACGAGTTTTATTTTATGTTTTTATAATTTATCATCAAACACGCACACAAACACACATGGTACAAGAATCACCTCAACATTTTTTACAAATTTGACATTTTTCGCTTTTATTTAAGGTTCATCATAAAATGAAATATGTAGGAGAAAAGACAATTCTGCTATTTTAATTTGAGGTTCTTTGTGTTTCATTGGTTGCGAAGACACCACGTGTATCTGTCCTGTCAAACCGCGTTCGCGTGTATAATACATGAGTCTATGGGTATCATAATTCGACTTTGTCTATGCAGGATTTTGATGACCATGTGCATCCGTTTTGTCAGCGTCTATTTTCATCTGTTTGATTTTTTCCGTGTGTTGTTTCGCTGAAGTTACGTGTGAGAGTGAAAGAACTTGTTGTGCTTGTAGGTTGACATATCAGATATATCTTATAACAGCACAATTTACTAATTTGACTATTTACTACCCTTTCCCAGCTATTTTTCACCCATTTCCACAATTCCATAAGACAGGTTACTCTCTGTTTACCTCCATTCATCTGGCTCCATATATGTCCTGTGAGTGTCCCATTCTGAAAACCTTCATTCCTCATTATGTAATTATATTTGAAAATATCACAATTGATTATTGTATTACAGTTCAGGACTAAATTTTTTTATTTCTAACTAAATCTTCTTGTTTATTAATTATGGCTTATCCTTTAGAAGAAATAATTCTATATTCCAGTGTTCGTTCGGATTTCGGTGCCACACATTCTAGCTTAAGTTAAAACTCTTCGCATATATTTAAATATTCGTACTTGATGTTTAGTTCTTCCTTTTGACTTTCACATATTACATTTTTTAGGAGTACATGAAGTTTTATTTCACAGTGTGTCAACACACCGTCATATGCACATCATGTTCTTAAGGATGTGCCCACCAATATATGGATGGACAACTAGTTCTCTCAGGATAACCTCGCTAGATGTGTCGAATATATCCGATGTGAAGGCATGACTTTATCATACGCAGCTTTATATATTAGTTTAGTTATTGTATTTATTTTTCTATCAGTGTTTAAGTGGTTTTAGTACTTAATTTATGATAATTTTTATAATAATCCGTCTTTATCCAATGGAGAGAGCGATTGGCAAAATATTCTATTGTCTAGAAACCCACAATCAAAACTTTAGAACTATACATTTTATTCTCGTTTGCTGATGAATGTAGAATCATTTAAAAAAAATGATGTACGTCAACAAGTATAAAGGAAAAATGTTATCGTTATACCATAGTAATCATGTGTTCTGATCCCTAAACTGCAAATGACAGAGTAACCATCATTAGGATAAATAACCAAGGTAATTTTAATGGATTCACATCTACTCCGACTTACTTGTCCAATTTGATCGATACATTTATCCGTTTCACCAGCATGATCAAAACGTTATTTTCATGCATGATAACGCACATTCTCCTCATGCTCCCACTATTTCCGCGCTGATCTAAAAGGCTGGTATGCAACAGATAGTCTGGCCAACTACGCCTCCATTTCTCATCCCAACAGTAACATTTGGAAGTCAAATAGCAGGAATATGTATTCTAGGGATATCTGTGTACGAGGCCTTCGGGGATAGCGAGTTGAACATACAATGTAACCAAAAAAAGGTATGTCCGTTTTTAAAGGAAAAATTAAAACGCTTCACAGTATATGTAACTTATATTAATCTTCTAAGTAATCGCCATCGGCATCCAGCATCTTATGCCAACGTCTCTCCAGCTGTTCAATGCCCTTGCGGTAGAACTTGAGGGGTTTTAACGCTAAGAAGTCCGTGAGGGCTTTGCGCAAGTCTGCTTCATTGGTGAAGGATTTCCCACAACGATGATTACTCAGGGAGTAGAAGAGGTAGTAATCGGATGGCCCAAGGTCAGGTGAATAAGGTGGATGGCACAAAGTCTCCCACCCAAGTTGCTGTATCGTATCCTTGACCACTCGCGCAACATGCGGCCTGGCTTTGTCATGGAGGAAAAGCACACCTTTGCGATTCACCAATGCTGGCTCCTTCTGGTGCAATGCCTGTTGCACACGTTTCAATTGCTGCGAGTTTATGGTCTCCAGTGATTGTTTGGATCGTTGTTTGCAGTTTATAATGTAACACTTGAGAACTGTCCACCAGACACAAAGCATAATCTTGCGTGGGTGCATAGGCGGTCATGCGGTGTGAGGGACAGCATCCTGAGGAGACAGCCAATGTCTGGAACGCTTGGGAGTTTCGTACAGAACCCACTTTTCATCACTGGTAATCACTCGATTGAATTAGGATGCATTATGGTGGCGAGGAAGCAGCGATACGCAGGCTGTCACTCGTTGTCCCTTGTGGATCTCCAACAGCGTTTGCGGTACCCACTTGCTCAGTTTGTACGTCGTAGCTAGGCGGTGCAGGTGAAGTCTAACTGTTTCATCGGAAACGTTGAACTGACTTGCAAGTTTACCACACGTTAGAATACTGTCCTCTTCAATGACCGCCTTCTGGACTCCGTCATTCAAGACATGTGGTCGTCAACTGCGAAGCTCATCATGGAGAGACAAATCTCCCGACTTGAATTTTCGAAACCAACGCCTTGCAGTACGTTCATCCACAGCACTATCCCCAAACGCTTGACATATGCGGAGACTTGATGCAGCTGCTGATAAACCCACTTTGAAGTTGTAAAGTTAACAGCCCCGAACGAGATCTCTAGACACTTTCATCCTTCTCACAGCTGTCCGGCCTATAACTGATGACCGGGCATGGTCCGCGTGCTTTTTATAACATCTGATGTTCCTACCTCCGGCTGGCCGAATTTAAAAACAATTGCTACACGCATTTCGTATATATTTCAACTTCATTCAATGACTAATCAAAAAACGGACAGAACTTTTTTGGTTACCTTGTAAAATACCATACCACACACCTCGACTGGTGTGGAGACAGGATTATCAGCAAGTGATTGATGCTAATTCTTTACGCATCCATTTCTGAAGCTTTCAAATTCTTATATCTCGAGTCAATTTGCATCAATTAAAATGTAATTAATAATCATTCTCTCAGAAGGACAAGCAAGACCATAATATAATTTGAGTGATATCAATCTGTATTCTTATATTAATAATGTTTTTGTTAAATAATTTGATGGACAAATTATAGGTTAAAGGATTTTCATAGAAGTGTTATCCATTTTATGAATATAAGTTTCATTCGAGATTGTAGTACATAAAATTTACTCTTCATAATTAGATGAAAATCATGTCTCCACCAAAACACTAGATTACCTCAGCAATGTTTAAATACTAAAAAATATTTAAATGTAATGCCGACTATTATAATTGTCGTAATGTTTTAGAGATTTCGAAATCCTGACCTTACATAGGATACATTAAAATATGCTTGTCATGCATCGCGTCCAAATCATTCAGAAATTCCTAAACTATCAGTAGTATACAAGCGTTTTCTGAGATCAATAATAAAGGGGAATTCGAGTGAATGAATCCGGTCATTCATAGGATTGACTATCCTCGGATCGTTTAAACTAGTACTGAAGAATCATAAAAAAATAAATTTTCCAAATAACAGAAGCCACAGCAATTGGAGACTTTCAACAGCTGCAACAACTAAAATGGATATCGCCTATAAAACAAGAGAAACAATATTGATATATTCAAGATATTGACTTACTACACCGAGTTCGTTATATTCACGTATGCGAAATACAGTTTGGAAACTATGGATCCACCTATTCTCCCCAAGCTATGGGTTACTTAGTAAAGATTTGTATCATTAAACCATAATTACTTCAAAATAATTCTTACAATCTAAAATATGTTCTGGCTTTGAATAACATGCAAATGGTTAATAAACCGTAGAAAACAAATCAATCAATCGCTTGCGATAATCTTTTCTGACTTCTTGCATGATATTCAAAATTCAACGTCAGTCGTCATTTTCTGTCTCCGGGAATCCTGTTCATTTAATTTCATCTCTCTCGCCTCAACGATTTCTCAGTTTATTTTACAATCATTAACGCTTTTCGTCTTCGAGACTTTACCGCCTTGGTTAAGATATAATTATTAGTAAACATAGATATAAAACTTTGACACTTATTGTAATCTATATTTGACTTGTGGAATACTGTTAATATCTCTTTGCGCATTACTTTAAAATGTAATCCGTTTTGCGCAGATGTAAAGAAAAGGAAGTTATTTTCATTAAATATCTTGTATTTCGAAGTCTGAAATTAACTGCCACTTTACGAGTTTGAATCTTTACAAGGGGTCATAATCTTGATACGACGAATAATAAAAATGTGTAAAATATCCAGCCATTAAATAAAATGCTGGGAATTGCAAACAATAATCGACTGAGATTAACGTCTGATAAAGACAAGATGACGGCTTTATATCCTGGTTCCGTGCTTTCTATGAAGTGGGAAGTGAGAAGATATTAATCAAGTAACTAATTCTTTCGGAGTTTGTTTTGTGGAAGCGTGGAAAATCACAAAATATAGTGTCCCAAATCAATTACATATGAAAGCGATTACATCCCTATGGAAAATCGAATGAAATGTTTAACAGAATAAATAATGATATTTTTTTACCGTTTTATTTCACGGACGAATACCTTTCTAAAATACGAACGCTTGGTGCGAAGATTCTGGTTTCGCTTAATATGGAAGCCTTGTGATGTATCGAGTATTATAATAGGTAGTGTCGTGGTTGGCATATGTCGCTTTCAAGGTGATGTTAAAATGAAATATTAGATATATTTTGAAATTAAATGCTCAATTTAATTCACATATGGAAATGTTTTATCTTCGTAAATCTCATTAAATCAAATTCAGAATAAATAATTAAATAAACAAGATAATACAAGCGTCGTATAATTTAACATAAATCTCTAAATATTTCGAAACGATAAGAAAGTCTGGAATTGCAGCATATAAACTTGCATGAGAATCCAATGGCATAATGGTAATTATGTAAAACAATTTCGAAAGGTCTTATTTTGAAATGTTTTGTTTCTTCAATTAAATCTATATTGGTAACACAGAACCATATGTTACTTAGTATCTATGTTTCTGGGATGAGGTGTTATGTCCAGTATTTTCATTATTCGGACTATTACCCTCATTTTGTTGCCATATTTATCAAAACGTTTCGGCCGTTGTAGGTTCCGGGCTTTTTCAGGTGGTTGGAATGCCGAACTGAACCCTTTATTTCGCTCGCTGGAGTAGATTGTTGTAGTTCCACGTGCCATGACTAATGGATGTCAGTTATCAGTTATCTCCTGTTTTCCCCTCTCCAAGTTCTCCACTGCCTTAACCAGGTACTGAAAGAGTGAGTTCAATACCTGATTAAGGCAGTGGAGAACTTGGAGAGGGAAATTAACAGTAGATAACTGATAACTGACATCCATTAGACATGACACGTGGAACTAGAACAGTCTACCCCAGCGAAGCGAAATAAAGGGTTCAGTTCGACATTCCAACCACCTGAAGAAGGCCGAATCGTCCAACGGCTGATACGTTGTGATAAATATGGCAACAAAGATGAGGGCAATAGACCGAATAATGTAAATAGTGCAGATGTTACTTAATATGAACGATGAAATGTTTTGAATATTAGCTTTATCTGCATGATTTTGGGGATTAGATCAAAATAATTTAAAACCAGTTTTTATTTATATATTCACTTCTTATAAAATAGTTCGTATCCGACATTGTTTTAACACCAGGATAATAAGAAGCAGTGCGGTTCTAGCTATGGATATAGCAGCACGGATTTTGTAATCGGAGACCAGGCTTTGAATTCCAGTCTTGTTCGTTACATTAAATAAAGTGCTAATACTTATGGAAAACTTTATGAATCCATCTCTTCCCGCTCCAGCTTTTGGTAAATAGCAGGACAGACCACATAATATAGCCTTGGTTAGCGACTATATAAGATGGAAAAATCTGAATTCAAACCAACCTGGAGAGGGCTGTGCCGCGTGAGGCTATCATATTCAGGAGCCAACACTGACGCTGAGGCTGCAGTACACGTGATGTCCTTACTATCCTAATGGGTTGCGGGGTCGAGATAGTAAGAAACGGTTATAGACCGAAGAATCTGATAACTGTTGTGGATTTGTATGACTAATGTGAAACACGTTCTCTCGTCAGTATAGATCTGGTTGAAGTAAAAGCTATTTCTCCCATTATGCTTTTGATGATAAAATAAGAACTTTCCATATTGTTTATAAACTTATCAGTTTCAGTATATTAAGCTGAGTCATTTTCTAGCTTCGGTCAAGAATAGCGATATATATAACTTATAAATCAGATAACGAATTCTCTCGAAACATAATTAAGACGAGATTAAAATCGCTCTATTCTCGTTGAAGCCACGACTCTTTTTATTGCAATCTGGTCCTCTTTCAAATGAGATTTCTTTTTGCGAGGCAAACTGCTGCCATATACAATAGGCAACAATAAACTGCAGAAGAACTGAAAGTTGATCGCTGTATTTAATGATGCATTAATATTTAAAATTACCTTTTAAAATTTCAACGATAATTCTTCTGTCGCCACTTAATTCAGAAAGTTTAATCACGTAGTTCCTTAGTTTCCACACAAAAAAATATTTCTATTTCATGGGCGACTTTCGCTTGATTTCGCAATTAATTTCAATTATTTCCAAATTTATGTCCAAGTTATAAAAAGTGTCATCATAGAAAAAAAATTCGTCGCATAAAAATCACGTAAAAAATCACCGAAAACAATCGCAGTAATGAAAACTTGACAATCCAAAATGTGAGAATTGCAGGTCAGCATCCGTCCCACAGTGTTCTTAATTTTCTGATGCAGTCGACCTGATACAAATATGCTATAAGTTGGGCTACGGCCTCTAGGAGTAAAGTCGAAATAGTGTGACACAGTAATATTCGCATTAAATTTATATAGATTTTCAAGGCTTTGCTTTAAACGTGGTTACCGTCTACTCTACATGGATGCACAAGAAATAAACACTTGTGGCCAAGACTAAATAGTTTCTAGAGGAGACGAGAACAGTGATTATCCATTCTTCTTTTATGCGCTGTATCCCTTCAGGAGATAGGCAATCATGTCCTTCAAATCTTCCTTTCATTTGTAGCTCTTAATAGGTTTTGACTTTTTGTTATTTCTCCCAAACATTGTTCTACAATTCATTTACACAAGCTCATCAAGTATGTTACGCTGTGCTTTCCACTGTCCCTATCTTCTTCTACCTGTCCGTTATGTATCAAATTTTCCAATCCCTCCTTCGTCATTATGTGCCCCAGAATCCTCAACTGCCTCTTTCGAATATTAAGTATAAGTGTTCTATTTGTTTCTGTTTTCTCCAAAACCTCATTGTTGCTTACATGTTTGGTCTATGTTATCCTCAGCTTCCTTCTGTAGAACCATTTTTATTGCTTCAAAACTCTTCTTCATCTTCGAGGTGATTTAACAGCAATCCAGTAATTTTAATACACTTTTCTCTGTTTCTAAAATTGTTTTTTCTCAATACACTCTTTAGCTTTGGGAATGCAACTTTGGCCATCCGAATACGCCTTCGGTGGGTGATTCTGACCTAAGGTGTTTTGAGAGCTGATATAACAATCGTTTGATTTCCTTAACTATCTGCATTTGCGCGTTGTTTGTTTTTGATTTCGTCTACTGAACAGTATTGCAGGGTCAATTGTGTTGAACATATGCACCATATTCTATGAATATAGAATCCAACGCAGTACGTAAACTGTCCAATGAAACAACGTTAAAGATTAATACTCACGAGGCAGACACTCTACTGAATCTGAATTTATCGCCAATACCACCAGCAGCTGTTCCGTAATTCTTCAGTCTTCGATATCAAAGGCTGGCAGCGAATATTCCGGAAAAAATATGACCGCCTTTATACACATGCCACTGAATATTTTGAGCCTTCTGGTTGGTTTACTCTTCTATTGGTGAACTATAAAATGAGTCAGCTCATTTTGGCTGGCTCACTAGTAAACCAAGGTACCCAAAAACTCCAACAAGTTGGGCATCGTCTCTGAGACTAAAAGCACAATGACACCAATCATTCCGCCAGAAAGAAAACGAACGTATAAACAGAAATTAAAATATATACATATGTGTGTGTGTGTTTAATCTTTCACAAAGTTTTTCACTGCCATGTTATTTTACGATGTTAAACCTAAAAATAGCATAGGCAACATAAACATTTAATTTTTGAGAGTCTGACTCAATTATATTTACAAATTTGGACATGATAATGCTTTCTGTTCACTGCAAGCAAACTAGTTCACTGATCAGAATTTTCTAAGACATTCTTTGCTTTCGATTACTGTTTGGGTGCGGTGGGGCCTGTCGAGAATCAAGTTGTTACAGATGTCAACCAAGATTTCTTTTGTCCATACATGTTTCATAGACTGTTGCAGTCTATCGCTACTAGAAAGCTGTTTTACTGTAACATTGTTTTTGACAATTTCCCATAAACTTTCTATTAGGTTCAGATCTGGGCTATTCCTCGGCTAGACCATTGTTGTCACAATAATCCTGTTCCAGAAATTATGAACGAACCATGATCAGTGGCATGAAGTACTATTATGCATAAACATTTAGCACTGATGAGTATGTATGTGCTATTAAATTTTATTCTGCTGTAGATACAAATACCTTACACCATTTGTCGATGATCCCGGAGGCATGATGAAGAAACTAGCTTTTCCAGATTTGGATATGGCACATGAAATCAGCTGGCTTAGTGGTTAATATATCGTCTGAATTGTATAATTTCATCAGATTTATTACCAGGGGCTCTTATAAAATTTCCTATATATCTAACAAAGATATAATTTTAAATCTCTCTTCAGCTGTCCAGTTTTCATGTTGCTTAGCAAATTCCAGACACTTGGATTTCATAGCTGCAGTTAGCATTTGTTTACGAGATTGTTCGAATCATTTCAAATTAAAATCAAGTTCATTTCGGAAGAAAAATTCAAAAATGTGGTCCAAGCTATATATACTTACACACAAACAGAGATACACACTCACAAACACACAAAAAACGCACACACATATTTATATATAAATGTGCGTTTTTTTTTAATTGCAATTTTTTATACTCCGTTAATGATGCATCCCTAACGACGTTCGCGTCCATCAGTCTGTTCATAAATGCAAGTCCTCAACAAGTGTATACTTCCAAAAAGGAAAACTTAACAGAAACCTATATATCAACAGCTCGCGCATAAACGCATAATTTTTATACAATTGTTTTTGTATTATATAGTTTTCCATTGTGCATTTTTTTATTTATTATATTATTCGTATTTTCAAACTTATTACATTTCATTGTTGGTCTTGGTGTATATATATATATATATATATATATATATATATATATATATATATATATATATATATATATATATATATATAAATAAATATATATATATATGTATATATATATGTATACATACATGCCTATTCTTTTTAAAATATAAATTGTTATTTAATTAATTTGTATTATGTAAATTTAATTTTAGTTGCATTATATGATTCTATATATATATATGTATATATATATATATATATCAAAATCAGCACACACAAACATACACCCCTCCCCCATATATATATATATATATATATATATATATATATATATATATATATATATATATATATATATATATATATATGCGTCTAGCACATATATTGCAGAATTAGAAAGTTGTTCAAATTTATGAACATTATGTTGTGAGTTTTTAAGTTACCAAACAAGTATTTGTTAAAATGTCTACATTAACCCATACATCATTGCTTTTGTATAATAATTTAATTAGCTTGTGTAAATTTATTAAAAATATTTTTTCTTCATGAAGAGTTTACAGGTTCTATTTTTAATATTGTTTGGTGTTCTTTTTTTATTATTTCCTATTTGATTTTTATACGCGTATTTTTTTTTAGTTCATATATATTTAGATATTATCATATTTTTGCATATCAATTTAATTTGAATGACATTTTATGATTGTTAAATCTGTCCTTCAATCTTGTTACAGAAGCTTCTATATATTCTTTGGTTTTTGTGTTAATATTATTTGATGCAGTTGATTTAAAGTTTATATAATTGATTCAATATTTATTATCAAGTGGGCAGTTGTCATTATTTCGACAATAATTTATTTATCTTTATTTATTAATTTATTTATTATATTCTTCGTATTATTCGTTCAACTATAGCTGATTTTTATTGTATTGTTATTAATGATATATGATAGTTTAGGATTTTAGGAAATTCTTTATCAGTTAATCTAAAGAATAATTTTCCAATTTTTGATGACTGCGCATTTTTAACCACATATAATTGTTGTAGTATAATTGTGACTTTCTACAATGTTGAATTATATGGAATTCTTTTCTTGAATGTTTATATTCGTTTACCTTAATCTAACACAGTATTTAATATATTTCGGTAATTGATGGATAAGAATCTTTAATGTCTATTGTATAAATGTGCAGTGATTTTTATTTGTAATATTGTTGAAACAATTGTTGTTTTTTTAGTATTCTTCCATTTATTAATATTAAATCGTTTTTCTTAAGTTTAACCATAATTTATCTATTAATTGTTTTCTATTTCTTCCTATGTTACTCTTTGTAGCATTTAATAATCTACATGTAGGTTTATTTAACAATTATTTTAGTTTGGTTAAATGCTTTATTCTGATATCTAATTTTAATGTTGTTGGTATCATTTGTGCTTATTTATTTACATTATATTCTGATTCCTTGTTACTGGTTTAATAAATTTTAGTACCTTTTCTCAATTAGTTAAATGCACTTGATAGGGCTCATTTTATATATTGTTCTTGATATATCTACTTGAATAAATTGGTTATTTGAATTATTTATAAATTTAATATTGTTAAATAACTGTTCTGAACTTTTTTTTTCTTGCCTCCATTTTATTTATAATATTTATTAAAGCTTTTTCAAATTCAATCATTTCTTTTTGTTTTTGCGGACATTTTGCTGATGAAAATCCGAAATTTCTTTTTGTTATTGTATTTACGATTATTGCGAAAAAATAAAAATAATTCCCACCTTAATTTTAAAATAAAATTCTACTTCTTTTCTAAGTCTAATTTTGTATTCTTTTTTTCTATTTTCTGTAGGAATATCTTTTGTTGAATATTCAAATAGTATAGGTTCCATAGTTATTTTGAGAACATGAAATGTCAACAGTCCGTAAAGTGCTCAACTTGGAACAAAGTTTAACGAAACAGTTTTCATTTAAACAAATCTATGAGGAAGATTTTCTTGAAAGGCCGCGAATCAATGTTTTAAATCTCTTGAGGAAGACAAAAAGGAAAGGATTATCCACTCCTACTTAGAGATTAAGGAATCTAGCATAACATTCTAAAATATCAAATAACAAAGAATTGATTTAGACATGGAAGCTATGTGCTTGGTGTATCTGGCTTTTTAATAATAAAGATGTATAAATATAAAACAAAATAATCCACAAAATACCCATGTATTAGCTTGGGGCGCACATGGCTACCAGCATCAATTCGGACACCCGAGTTCGCAGGTTGAGAAATGCTGTTCTAAATATAAGCGTCTTTTTTCTTTCAATTTCTTAACTATTACCCTATTAACCTCTTGCAAAGTTACTGGTATTCCCTGCATCCTTCTATAAAGCACATATGATTTGACTTACGTCTTTTCGTCATCTGTGAAAAGATATTCCAATTTTCACTGCCATATAGGAGGACCGATGCTATATATAAGTTCAGCCGACCTTTCTTTATTTATAAAGAAATTTCAGTTTTATTGATAATTTGCTTAACTATAACCAAATTGCATTATTTTGCTATCACCGAGTCGTCGTTATCATCCTATACTTTTCCTATACGTGACAACCATATATTGTGTCTTCTTGCAATTGATGTTCATTACTATAATGTTTAACTCAAGTTTGCCACCTCTCCCCAGAAGGAAAACAATGTTACAATGTACATTAACCTCTTAATGTTCATATATATATATATATATATATATATATATATTATATATATATATATATATATATATATATATATGAAGAAATATAGTCTTAAAGTGTGCTATATTTATGGGATAAAGTGCTCAATATCAGAGATAGAGCGTGTGTAAAT
>OZ038475.1:136898221-136978221 GCA_964036315.1 Acanthosepion esculentum | reverse complement strand
TCCCTCCAAGGATTTACTAGGCAGTCATGAGAGTAGAGAAACATTTGAAACATGGCCAATAATAATATAGCTATGTCTTGTCTATTCCAACAACATTCGGTGATCTACTTCTGGGTCTAGTAATGATCTTATTGACATTACCCGAGGCACGTTTGTAAACGTATGAGCTGTTCAGTGTACTCGATGCCGAGATATAACTGTTTAGACGTTTGCCAAATGTTTTTCGAAGGTTTGCTCGGTAAGGTGTTGGTCGGTGGCAGAGGCCTTTTCTGTTTGGTAATGAATGACAAATCGATCAAAATGAACATGAGAAATGGCTGGTCGATAAAAATGTAGACATACGTATTAAGAGGTGTTAGTCAATCGAAGACGAGTTGTAAAGGACTGTTATTCTTATAGTCAGAAAATACTCTTGACAATGCTTTTGCTAAGCTAAATTTGTTCTCACTATTACCTTCTCTCAGATCGCATATCAACTTAACAGGCTTACTGAATGATATCTATCTATCTATCTATCTATCTATCTATCTATCTATCTATCTAACCGCCTCATACAATATATAGGAACATTCTTAAAAGATACATGAAATGATACGTATTTTAAAATGTGAATATCATCAATGAATTTGAAAGATGATCGAAATTCAACTGCGGTAGATTATACATAGATTTACATAGCACATGCTCGTTCTGATAACAGTAATTTCGACTATGAGAAAACCATATGCATATGGATAAAAATAAATTGAATAGCTATGCATAAATAGAAAGTGACGTGAGACAAGAACGCATATTCTGACGAGATTTATTCAGATTCTACAGAGACGTTAACCTAGGAAACTGGGAAATCTGCCGGTATTTATTATCGATGGGCGTAATCTTAACAAAATCATATACTTAGATGGCACTGTGTTGATGGCCAACTCAGAAATGAAAGAACAGGAATTCCTAGAACTGGTGTTGGAAAACGAGAATAAGTTCTAACAATAAACTACAAGAACACGGACGTTGATTATTAAAAGATGCTAGTTTTAAAAGAGGTCAGAAAATCTAACCCCGAGAACCGAACTTGCATTGGACTAGCGAAAAAAGCTTTCTAAAATCTAAGCAATGTGCAGATAAACTGAAAGAGGGCTGAATTGTCGTGTTCTCTATCCCCTTTTTTGCAGTGAATGTTTGAACAATTTTCACACAGATGAAAAAGTCTAGAGGCAGCAGAAATGTGGTTCTACAGCACGCTACGGAGAATTACATAGACGGAGCGAGTAAGCAATAAGAAATTCTTATAGAAGATAACAACATACAGAACACATATTCAGATTCAGAAAAATACAGCTGACATTCCTTGGACACATTATAATTAAGCAGGGATGAAAACCTATCGTGGGGCGCTAATGAGGTTTGGTAAAAAATGTATCAGAAGGTTTTTGACGAAGATTGCGTTTTGAAATTAGCACAACACATTTAATTTGTAAAGAAACACGAAAAAGTATGACAAGTGATCATTGAATGTCAACAAGAAGAACATGTATTGAAAACAAATAAATATACAATTGTGTTAGTGACAATAAAGTTTAAGATGTAAAATGTAGTTCCCCTTGTATCGTGCGGGAATACAAATGTGTGTTGTAAGAACTTTTCTTCTTTAAATTTGTTCAGAGTTCAAGAATATTTGATATATGAGTTTGAAAGTGAGAATGTTGTGTAAGAGGATGATAAAGTCTCGAATAGTTCACTTGGCTTTTGAAACAGACAGTTCACAGTGTTGTGTGTATGTAATTTATGTCTGTGCGTGTGTTTGAGTAGAAGATTGAGAATACACGTACGCTGGAATTTAATAGTCTACTAATGTTCTTTATTTGATTTCTGCTGTATATATATATAACATAGGCTCCAGGGACGAGAGCGGGAAAAAATATTGAAAGAAATGTCAATTTAAGTGATTGGTCAAAAATCGACCAATTGCTGATTTTTTTTTCTATAACAAGTTTGGTAAGGTAAAACATGAGAAAAATTTATGTGGCTCGTGCGATGCGTAAATTGTCTTTAAAGAAAGTAGTTTTTATTTTCTGTCCAATGACTTTTGAGTGATTTGTGGGCATGGTATATGTAAATGTCCACTACACTATTATGCGACATATGGAAACAAAAGCAATGGAGGAAGACAATGAGCCACTAACGAAATGGAGGCCTTACCAATCTGAGAAAAACAGCTTTTATGTGCTCACGGGGTAGAATATTGTGTAAAGACATGATTGCATATGTCATGAAAGAACCCAGCCTATAGAAGAAATATCTTAAAAAGCGATTAATTAATTTTTTACAATCCCATTGTACAGGATATTTTTACAGCTTGATCTCGGATAACGTCTATCCAATTCAATGACAGGTAGATCGGATGATTTTAAGTTCTTGCAAAAGACTAGGTTCCAAAAATTATTACTTTATTTTTTAAAAAGTCTTTATTATTTCCATAATTTACGACGATATAACATATCTTTCTCCCCATACGTAGTAATACAGCATGAACAACAGACGACCGACATCTGTATACAGTACAATCATTTATATATAACAATTGAGATTTTGTGTATATTTTCTGTGGGATAATGTAATTACATTTTCCTTACGAAAATAAAAATAAAAAAATTATCATATATATATTTGTTCCAGACAGACTAGAAATAATAACATCGATGAAAATTTGAACTATGGAATAGTTTAGGTAGAAAATATAAGACACACAATTATTACACATCTTGTGAATTGAAAAAAAAAGAAGCTTTTTTCATTCAGATTTCTACTGATCGTTTATTAAGACTTTATGAACATTTTGCATGACAGTCTTTCCCTGATCTGTCATCTTGTCTACAGTCGCTCTCTCACAGATGCTACGTTGCCTCGCTCTGTCTTTTTTACAAATATTTGCAAGGTAATTGCTCTGAGGAGCTACTTTCACTGGTTCATGCCTCATGAATTTAAACGTCCTACGAGGCTGGCATTCCGTTCCCACCCCTTCACCGTTGAAACTGTTAGATGTAGACGTATCTTCTACTCCAATAGCTTCATGTCTCGCACATCTCGCCTGTGGAACTCCTTTCCTTATTCATGTTTCCCTGACAAATACAATCTTCAACTGTTTAAGTGTAACGCCAATCGATATCTCCAGTTGCCTTGATCTATCCACTTCCCTTCTCCACATACTTTCACCTTTCATTCCTATCTGCTCTCGCTCCAAATCTTCTGTAACCCCTTGCCTTGATCGATCCACTATCTTTCTCCACATCCTCTCCTTTACCACTCCTATCTGCTCTTCCTCCAAACCTTCTGTAACCCCTTGCGTGCTAGTGGCTTCCAGCCTTGCTTAGGGTGATAAGCTTAAAAAAAAAAAATAACATTTTCACCAAGCTTTGGCCACTGAACGCACTCGCACTCCGATACCGTCTTTTATTGTATACCCTTTCATAATGTAGTCGAGCTTGTTTCTCAAAAGATTATTCTTGGTCTATGTACCGTGTCCATTCAGGACGTCAGCGATCATGTCTCGCCAAAATTTTATGTCCTTTGTAGGTCTTTGCTTTTTGACATTTTTCCATCACTCCCTAACCCTGCTCCGCCATCCATTCATTCAGTTTTGCCTGGTAAGTTATGCGTTGCTTTTCCTTGTCTTATTTTTAATCTGTCCTGATCTGTGACTTGTTAAATTTTTTGGGGTAAAAGATAATAGAGTGATTTACCGTTGATTTCTTCAATGATTTGAACTTAGTTTATTTCCTTCTCCTTAATTCTTAAATAGAATCATAGACCGGATACTTAGATTTAGATGTCTGCCATCATCCAACGCTAGAGATCCCAGTCTATGATTCTATTTAACCCATACATTGAGAGTGAGAGGAGAAATTGTGCCATGGCTTCTCCAAGTATATTAGTGTGAAAATGAGCGTAAATGTCGAGGACTCGATATGAAGGCTACTTGCATGTTCTATTTTCTGCGCTGACTAGCATCGCAGCTACCCATACATCCCATTTCCCAAGAAAACAAATACGTCTGACATTTTATTATATTTGTATAATTCAAACCTCTTCGCCAGCAGGGGAACATATATTTCTATTTCATTTAATGCATTAATTATCAGAGAAGGAAGATGATTTCATCACTTGTATTCAAATATAATGTAAGGATTATGCGAGTATAAATATCAATTTAAATAATTTCAATTTGTCATCCTCAAAATATACCGAATTCCATTTATGGTTTGAAACTTCAAGTGACATATCTCATATTGAAGATAATCGGACCCAATTTGGAAGAGTAAACAAAAACGTAATTGCCTTTAATACTGTTTCTGTATTAAGCTTTACATTAATCAGCTAGAAAGGCAACGACAATATACATTTAAACTGTAATGTTGATTCACCATTGTGCGACTGCGCGACTGATCACCTGATCACTTCCTTCCATATGTCTGGGTTGAAAGACGCCGATATACTCATTCATGTCTAACGTATCTTGGGTAAATTGATCTCACCGAACATACCACTGTCCAGGTAAAACCGCAGATATTGTTCCCCAATCCGATATTTACGCTGATGTAGCCGTTGATTCCGTCGAGGGATGCTCCAAACTCCCCGTTTACTTCCGTCAAGAAACGCATCAGCTGTGTCGTGTCGTCACTGGACTGTCTGCATACAGTGATATCGAACCCAGTCTTCGCCATTGTGCTAGATGGACCTAGACTCAACAAGTAGGTTCACCTAACATTTAAAATAATGTTTTTTTTAATCCCGCTGAGTGTCTCGCCAAACTTTTCAACAGATCAACATCTGTTAGGTAAGGCGATTTAGTCGCCGATTAAATCGACCGTACACAGGTCAGTAATGAGTTACACATTATCAGTAGAACTGACTTGACCAGATTGACTTGATGTGATTTCAAAATGTTATATAGATCGATTTTTTAACCTCATCAGTTAATACAGAATGCGATAGTTAAATTGTTTCTATATAATATTTTTAATTTCGTATATATACCTTGTTTATTTTTTTATTTTTGACTGCAAAATATACAAGGGTCGGTGAGAAAAAGAACACAATGACGCAATTCACCCCCGCCAGAAATTTGGAAATGGCGTACTGCAGAAAGGATTCGGAAAGAGTTGGATGAATCTAATTATGATTACGAAAGTGCTTGGAGTGACCACTAGTGATAGTGAATTTATGGCTTTATTAACATTTCCACACGTCTCAGACTCAACACGGAGGGCTATATCAAGGGCTTCACATTGTTGATCATTCTAGATAACACGATCTCTACCATAAACTGTAACTAAGTTCTGCTCAGCATAGTTGCAGTATAAACTCTGTGGGTGTCGAACAATATGTACCTGAGTAAGGTGGATTGGCTTACCGCCCTAGTAGACGGGTATGCTCGAATAGGTCCGGTCAGCTATTATATATATATATATATATATATATATATATATATATATATATATATATATATATATATATATATATATGTATAATAAAAAAAGAAATATAAATAATTGGACAAGCAGATGTTAATATACAAATATATATAAACATTGCTTAATGCATAATAACAGAGCTACCACGTATATATTAATAAATACACCTGATAACCCAACCGACAGTATAACTTGGAGTTTCATGAACATTGAAATCTTCCGTTATTTTCAGTCTGTTTACAGTGTGCTAAATATTTCTGTTTCGCGATTTCGTGGTGTTATTAGGGTTAAGTTACTAGTGTTGTTGAATATATAATAGTTCTATAATGTAAATTGTAATTCGAAATTTGATGTAGAATTGAAACGGATTCAAGCCACGATAAAATCAGCAGATAATGAAGAAAAAGTATACATAAGAGTAACCGAAGGATCATGGAAACAAAGAAATTATGTACACAAAATGTCTTTCACAAATAGGAAATATGCGAACAGCACAATGCTTTCTAAGTATATCTGGGAAATAAAAAACAAAACACACACCACACCAAAAATATCTTGGAAAATAAGGAAAAAATCATCAGCCTACAACAACCTATCAAAAACATGCAAACATTGCTTGGAGGAAAAAATAGCTATCATTACCTTCCCAGATCAAAATAAATTATTAAATAAAAGATCCGAGCAAATCTCAAAATGCAGACATGAAAACAAATTTTTACTACGTAACTTAAAATAGAAAAATAAATAAATATATAAACAAACAAAATAACAATAAAATAAGCAAAATAAATTACTCCAAACAAATTACAAAACTACACCTGTTAGAATATGCGAAAAAAAATCAAGAAAGTAAATAATGAACAAATTATCAAACTATTTATGAACAAAACAATCAAAACTATTATAATCAAAACAAAAGAACGGACGAAAGTTATAACTGTTATATAACGATAAAAACAAAATTTAAAAAAATTAATAAAAGATAATATACTATGTTACTTAAAAATCGAAAGCCAAAAAGAGAAAACATACAGTGTAACAAATAACAAGTATAATAAATTGATCTAAATACATCCAAATATATAACTAACAACCGATAACGATAAACTAGCCGTTTAGAAAAAAACAAATATATATATATATATATATATATATATATATATATATATATATATATATATATATATATATAAGACTTTGAGACTTATTAAGTTTAACTTAGTCGTACGAATGGTCTACATAAAAAGAAGAATACTATCGAGTGCCGTATTAATGGCCTTGGGTTTTAGGTAACAGGAGCGATAAAAACATTTTACTAATTTGAGTGTGTCTTAATGCAAAAATCCATAAAATAGTACAAATTAACGTTTCAAGTCAATGCGCGTTTCGATGTCATGCCTGATGTCCTCTGTTAAACCCTTCCCAAATATTTAAATTTTATCATTGCAACAATTTTCATCGTTTAGCTCTCTCTATACAAAAAGTAACAAATGATCTTACAAGAAATATTGCTTCATTAATTTATTCAGCAGATCATGCAAATTTTATCACTGGTTAATATTGAAAAGTTATATCTAGAATAACTTGTAAAACCAATTACTCGTGAATTACTGAGATCATATTTGCATATAATTGGCTTGGGTTACATTTTAGATATTACTAAATCCCACAATCCCTGTAGTGACAAGCTGAACGCAGGGGGAATATTCAGAATCATCGTCCTACACCGCTGGATAATATTTGCAACGTGTTGGAGAGCAATAAGACGATTCCTGGTTGACACTTATTTTTGATTCAGGCCGATTGAGAATTTAAAATGTAAAACTTTATTAATGTCTGCAGCTTTCAGATTAAATAGAATTATTATTTCCTGGAATAGACTTAAGTATAAATATGATTTAAGCAATGCACTTGTCCGTAAGCTTCCCTGATTTTTTATTTACTAGATTAACTATACATATATATATATATATATATATATACACGTGTGAACACACAAACGCACAAACATATATATATATATATATATATATATATATATATATATATATATATATATATATATTTTATTTTAGGATATCACATAAAAAATGTCAAAAACCGCTACACAATTGCAACCGTGTTTCTTCCCCGGATATATATATATATATATATATATATATATATATATATATATATATATATATATATATATATATATACACACATATCAGTTCTATTTCGGCTGCAATAATTCTTTCATTCTCTCTATTACATTTTTTCATAAGTTTTACAAATATTTAATTTACTTTATTTATGTAATACGTAAATTTACGAAAGTTCATATTTATTTTTTATTTTATTTACAAATGGAATATTTATTATTTTATGTAATCTCTAAAGTTACGAAAGTTTATATTTCTTCTTATTTTATTTTAGAAATAAATTTTTTTTTATTTTATTTTAATTTATTACTAACATAAAAATAACTATTAACTTAGGTAAATTTAATGATTCCATAAAACAACTAATACGGGATTATTCAAATCTAAATAATTATTTCATATTATTGTCGATGTTATTCAACCAAACCTGTTTGACATAAACTTTTATGTGTGTGTATGTATGTGTGTGTCTAAGTATATGTGCATGGCAGTCATCGTCTTACAGACCACTGCATCTCCCCGACAAACCAACGTAAAGAGTGAGAAGATCGCTTACGGCGTGAAACCGGCAATTACAATTTCCGTTGGTTCCTATGTATATATCTATTTATATAAGCTTCTACCACCAATACTGAGCACTCTTTTCTAAACTGATTTCCCCGCAAGCAGGACAGGAATGCCACTAGTATGAAGGGGGTTACAGAGAGTGAATTAGGGAAAGCATTGTGTATATGGGATAGTGAGGAAAGGATAAGATCCGAGAAGATAGAAAATGACGATTGTGGTTGCATTTATATTTATGAAGATTCTAGTTATCAGGGGCGCAAGTAAACGGATGGGCGTTCCAAAGACGACAAGTACGAGAAAGATTTTTGGGATTAGAGGTGGCGGTCACATTTAAGTATTTCAATTGTAAATGTTTGTACCTAGATGCCAATCTAGTAGAACGCTTATTTTCACGTAGTTGGGAAAAGTTCGCCAAAGGAGTTGCCTTGAAAAACGTTGTAGCAAAGACAGAGGGAATCCACAACACGTCTGTGAGAAAGTGACGGAAGTTGAGATGCCAACCCAGGATCCATTACATTGCAAACCATTCTTTGAATTTTGTCAAGAAACTCGAGATGAATAGCTGAATCACCAGGCCAGATATGGTAAATAGTATTCAATGCTTGGAAGAATGTTAGATTTGCAAATGTGCAAGATCACTCTGACGAGAAAGTCTTTCTGGCACGACACAGTGACACACACTTTCTTACAGTAAATGCAGCTATTGATTCTTTGAAGTTGTTCCACTCAAGTCAGAGCCCCCAATATTCTCTAGAAATTGCGCGATGCCATAAGTTGTTTCGTTCTATCAAGAAACATAATATTTTCTATGTGAGGTTCCTGTTGCACTCATTATGAACAGAGATTAAATGTCGTCTGTTTCAATCAGACCTGTCTCTCTGTTACAGCTGGAAGAAATGATTCTTTTTGCAGGTGAAAACCAAAGAGAGGAACGCGATTTGAGAATGAAAGCATAGATGACGGCCTTCACTCAGGAGGAGTCCTCAGAAGCACAATTTTGAACAAGATGAATTAAAACTTCATTCCAATTGACGTCATGCAGGAAATTACGGAACGAGTACAAATCAACTCGTTGATAAAAGAGATATTCTATTGGTAGGATATCCTCGGCTGATGTGGGAGCGTAAAACGTTGTTTACAGATATTACCGCGTGATCAGAGCTGATAATAGGGCAGAGCTTCATAAAACGGCATAAGACAGGCGTAGGGTCAAAAAAGAAATTTTCTCCTTCAGGGTTACTGGTGAAACGCGTGGGAAAGTCCACCGCTTGCATGAGAGTTTGAATGATTGAGAAATGCAGGGTTTTGACACCAGCGACGCCAGTAACATGGTTTTTATGCGAACTGGCATGGTGAGCATTGTCACCAAACACAAATATTTTTGTAAACGGGTGCAGGGAGATATCCTTGTCTATATCATCGGGAATACTATCTAGCAAGCAACAGCCATGAGGAAAATCGGAAGGTAGAGAAAGAAAAGATAGCTGACTGAGTTTAGTAGATATACAAGGTGACGCATGTAAGAATAATCTGCTGATTCAAGAGATAGAGAGCTCCCTACCCAGCGTGAGATGTTCACGTATTTTGAACACACACACAGATATGCGTATATGCATTCATACATGTTTGTGTATTTGTGACAGATATAGAGGGTGATCAGAGAACTCACTTGCCATATATAGGGATCAAAATAAGAAATATTTTACTAGAGCTTTGAAAGATTCATGCAGTAAATCAGGTTAAGCTCTCGTGTCATTCACCCAATGATTTATCTGCACTGATACAAAGTTATATCAGCAGAAAACATCACATTTATACATGTTCTTTTAGTATGTACAATGTTAAAAGCATTCGCAATCTTTCAAACGTCTTGATAAGAAGATTAAATACAATTAATCTATTATAGTATATAGTCTGTCGTACGTAATAAAAAATCGATATTTTCACAGACAAATTCGTTTTGACCAAACGATTTTGCCAAAATGTTCATTATATTCTTATATAATTTAATAATTTGTTATATATTATATAGAGACAAAGACGAAATTACTCCTACACCCATTAATTATGGGGGCCTCGGCGTGGTGTAATGATTAGCCAGCTGGTCTTGTTAAAACTGTTACAACGGAATCCTCACTGTGTGCCCCATACTTTCGGCCATGTGCCACATCTGAGCCTCGCTTAGAAAATCGATACACCCATTAATATTTTATCTATTTCTCAGAATCTAATGACCGTATGATGCTTTTTTATATATTAATAAGCACATAAAAGGAACATAAAACTCAATTTTAAGCACAATAGTTTTAATACGAAACATTTTACAGGCGAATTATACAAAATGGGAAAAGACAACATTCTTCGCACCATACGAAATATCATTTTAAATTGATTGATTCGTGCCTGTATAAGTAAGTTACATAATTATTTTATCGGTGAAAACTTCTAGACAATTTATTCAGTAGAATATTTGTGATAATTCCAGCAAAGAACATCAGGTGGTGCATAGAGTGTCACCATTGTTATTCTTACGTTAACAACACGATGGCGAAGACGAAGGAGGTTAATGTTGACATGCGACAAACAATTATTAATTTCCACGAGTCGGAAAATAGATATTGCTCTATTTCAAATTGATTAGCTGTCCCTAGATCTAAGGTAGACTCCGTTATGAAGAAGTTTAAACAGTTTAGTACGACAGAGAATTTACCTAGGCGTAGAAGAAAATCCAAATTGTCACCGAAAATTGCATGAAAACTGTATCGTGAAGTTAATATAAACCAAAGAGTTGTTTTGAAAGACATCGCCAAAAGTTTGGATACGAATGGGTATCAGTGTATCTATTCGCACAATACAACGTTGTTGAAACAGAAATGGGTTGTATGGAACCCCTCATCACAAATCATGTCACATTGTTGCTCGGGGTAATTTTGCCAAAACGATCTTGGACGAATAAAATTGCTTTTGGGAACAAGTACTATGGAGTGATGAAACAAAATTGGAGCTTTCTGGACATAATGATGTACAGAAGATTTGGCGCACGAATGGTGAGGCATTCCTCACAAGGAAAACAGTGGCAACGTTTAAACATGGATGCGGATCGATGACGATTTGTATTAGTTTTAGCTCAAGGGGACTGGACAGTTCATTACAATAAAAGGAATATTGAAATCTGAAGTTTATATCAAAATTCTGGATGAAAATCTACAAAGAAGATTACAGTTCTTCCATGGCCTTCCATAAGTCCTGACTTGATTCCTCTTAAAAATATATGGCAAGAAATGAAAGATCGAATAAATCGTCTGTCACCAAAACCCTTTAGGACTTAGAACGTGTAAAGAAAATCCCAGAAAAACATGTTCAAATATTAACAAAAAATTGAGAAAACGATTGCAGCAAGTTATGAATATATGCGTTTATTCTATTGACTAAAAATATTGTGAAAATCCTTCAATTCTTTCTATTTTTCATACTGTATGAATAATTTTGCCTTTTCCTGTTTTGCATATTTCGCCTGTCAAATTAGTTATATTTAGCCTATTGTAAGTTGAGTTTTATATCCCTTTTTGTGCTCATTAACATATAAAAAGCTGCCATCATATGGGCAATGGTTTCCCAGAAATGGATAAAAATATTCTAAATTGATGGGTGTACAAATAATTTCTTCGTTGACTGTAGTTACTTGACATTACTTTTAATTTCAACTATACAAAGGTTACTATGAGGAAGAAAGATATATACGATTCAAAACGAGAAAAATTCATTGTAAATTTAATGATGTGAAAACAATTTTCGTTATTTTGATATCTAAAACAAATAGAAAAAAATGGAAATTAAAATGAAAAAAACATTGAGAATATTCTCACCAACATGTAACTTCTTTAGTTGAACTAATAAAAATATTCCCTGTTGAAAATTGTGCTATTTACACTTAGAAAAAACAGCTATTCCAATGTGACGAATAACTTCTATTTGCAATATATTAAACGCCAAAATTATTTTTTTATATCGTCATATTTGACAAATTTTACTTTAAGAAGAAATAGTTTCTATTTTTTTCTGAATTTACAGTTAACACTAAAACATTACTTACAAGATAATCCATGCTTGGTTCGAATCTTTATCAATACTTTGCAAATGTGTGTGATCTACCACTTTCAGAATGAACCTATAGTTATTAATTATGATATTTCTGTTTTGACACAAGTGTAACGCCATCATAAATGGAAAACACCTAATATATAACGTATTGAGAAAATTAAAATGAAATCCTTTGCACTTTGATAACAATACTTTGACACTGATAACACAGTTTTCCAAAAAATATTGAAACAAGCATAAATTATGTTTTCAAATATAACTTTTGGTTATGATTTCAAATACGATATCAGTTTTCATTCATCATCTGTAAATGTTGAGATATATATGTATACATATAATTACATGTATATATATTTAGTTTAAACCAAATATACCCAAATATTCCATTAATAAATTGCATAAATATGTGTTTAAGATCAATTTATGGATGCTAAATTCAAATTAATATGTTAACAGACTGATGACGTGCCAAGGAATCATCTTTTAAAAATGTGTAAAATATCTTATTTGTATCATTCATATACAAACTCAGTACATGATATTATTTTGAGTTTGTGAGAAATCACTTAATTATACGTATATATGATCAATATATATTTTATTTTTAAAAAAAGCTCCTACATATATCTAGAACGGCGCCAGCCACTTCCATACACTGAGGAGGATCGAAAAAAGGCTGAATCATTCTGTTACATATATGATGACTTCACAAGTGTTTCACAGTGCCCATGAATTACTCCCCTCCTGAAAACCGCTTACTATCACTACTATATTTGACTATAAAATGGAAGACAAGGATAAATATTGAACCTTGTGTATCCGTTGTAAACCCTGTTTCGACGGACGATAATTTAATAGTAAGGAAGTAGCCTTCAATTTTGCTGTCTCATGAATCAGGGGGAGCACAAATCCATATTTATGATTGTTATAATTATCTCAAAAAGATATATAATATTCCTTCAGGGAAAAATAAAATATCTCAATTTTCACTCACTCAGATGCTTTCCTTACGCCTAGCCCCCAAACAAATAAGGATCTTCCCATATTAGGGTAGGGAATTCCTTCAGAGGTAGATCGTGCCAAGTCAGTCGCTTCTGCAGACAGTGTTTATTACGGAGCAAGCGGCACTGAGCCCCACTCGACTGTTGCTTAGTTAAGTCCAAATCAACAAAAATGTATTTCAGGAAAACCTGAACCACCTTGTTGGTGATTTGCACCTAAACTAAGGAGCAATCAGAGCTCCTGTAATCATGGCTGAAGCATTGGGAATTTGTGAAGGCAGGTTTAAGTCAGATTAAGGACACGGAAAAAATGAGTTGGCTTCATTCTTCAACTTGCAAAACAGATTTTGCTATTGCAAAAATATTTCTGGTTTGTTTATTTCCATTGGCGAAACACACAACCGCTTAGATTGTGGCTTCCAAAGAAAATATAAAAACTGTGCTCCTGCACAATGATAATAAATACCCTAGCATTCCCCTTGCTTATAAAATTCATCTATGACAATATGAAAGTCATTTTAGCAGCTGTCAAGTAGAAGCAGTCGTAGTATAATCATTATGCTTATGCTGGTGGGTTTCACGAAGTAATGTAGGTTTCTCTGTCTCTGGGGCAGTCACGTTGTTCAAGGGCGACAAGCAAAATTGCTTAAGATCAAATTCGTACCTTTAAAATGTAAAAGAAAATCATCTAATGCCCATGAACAGGATGCCTACTCTACACATCCAACTCTTCATACCAATCTTATCACACTTTATATCTATCTTCCAACATTTCATATCATTCTTCCCGCTCTTCATATCAATCTGCAATCTTCTAAATCTTCATACCAATCTTCACTCTCTTCATGCCAATCGTATGTCTTCCATCTCTTCATACAAATCTTCCCACTCTTCATATTAATCTTCTCTCTTACAACATTTCATACGTGTCCCAAAATTAACCCTTTACAACCAGGACATAATTCATCTTCATTAAACGTAACTCGTATAATTCTATATTTTACGTACAGACATTTTATATACTATCCGCTCTCATACATTTCTTTCTAATTTTATGTAATAAAATGCTTTCTGTGTAGCTCACATTATATCGTTCGGTTTTAATACCTTGTTTTATGCAATCTCACATGATTTGTCTTTTTCTCTTTTTCTTCCGAAGTCTACTTTCTACGGATAATTGATTAAGGCAAGCGGCATTGAGAAATATCATTGCTATGTAGTTTATGGCTTACTTTTAAAAGCTTTATCTAAGACAAACATAGCACCCATAACAGACTCATATTTTGCGCAGGACCAACATTAAATAGCCATAAGATTTGATGCAATATTCACCTTCATTATGTGCTTAATGTTCGTATTTGTTGCATCCGGTTTTATTCTGGCTGAAGTCGTGGCCGAATGCAGTTTCCCGTATCTCTTATGGCTATCAGAGAATAAATTATTCCTGATATACACCTGCAATTCTTGCCTGAGTATGTTGTAGAATATTGGTCATCTTGTAGTTAGAGTGTATCATCTTTCTAGCCTAAAAATCATTCTGTGAATAAACACTATCTTTTAATTCACATCAATCATATTACTGATATTCACTTAGGTAAATATTGTATAAGAGTAAGTGTCGTTGCCCGCACTGTGGTTTTAAACTATATCACGTGGTCATAAAGGAAGTGAATAAATAGGAAGTAGCGTGATGACTATACGTTCACAGATCACTCTCCGCATTACTTCGGATATCTGCTGGTTAAACTATCTGCCTCCGGGCAGAGACGATCTCCAAACGAGGCTATGTCGAAGATCCGTTCTTCTAGGGATGAGTCACAGGCCAATCTAACCAATTCTTTATCTAATGTCTCTGGGTCGCCACTGATGACTTTTGCTCGGTGTTGTAAGCAGCGGACGATCCCTTTCTTTACGCTGTATGGATGGTGGGAGTTGAAATTGAGGTATATGGCACGTGGAACTAGAACAGTCTATCCCAGTGAGCGAAATAAAGGGTTCAATTCGACATTCCAACCACCTGAAGAAAGTCTTGTCTCGAGAGACAACTACCCAACCCCATTTTTGCGGGGTTCACCGGAAAATTTTGACCGCTATTTCGGGATCTGTATCCCACAATAAACTTGGTCTTGAGCAGCATCCGACCGCGTGGGGCGGTTAGTGAATATTACTCTGTTCACTCTTCTTGCCTGTCCACTATTGCTATACGTTCACTCTCTCTAAGGATTACGATTCTCTTCTGATCATTATACCATTTGCTTATTGCTACTTGAACAAGTATTACTAGTGCAGATATTATTGGAAGGCGTTACTAGTAGTACTAGCGGTTACGAAGTCTCGAATATACCGATCATTTTAGGAAGTGATAACGAGCTTCAGCTTGATATAGCAACGTAGTGACAAGCTAAGCCGTCACATCACAAAAGTAATCCATCCAACTGTGTCTAACTTACTTTGTTACTTTATTTTTTGTATGTATGCATGAATGTCTATAGATGTGATGGGAAGCCACATTTAAAGGGAAATTACCGTGCAGAGTTCGAAATCGGATCATGTCCCCTACATTTCCCTTTTGCACAGAACAAAGCTACATTCCGTCTACAGGAGGGAAATTTAATCAGAATTAGATTATTGTCAGATAAGAAGTCTGCGAATCGACTGCAGAAACATGATTCATCTGCTAACATCGTAACACACGTTGGAATTTATTGAGGGTAAAAAAAAGATGTTTAATTGATTTGAGTTTTATATTTATTAAAGTCATGAAACCACAAGTTCTACCACAGCTATGTGTTAGATAATGGGAATAACTGTGTTAGCTGTTTGTGATATGAGAAAAAAATGTAAAGGATCTTTGTATTTAAAACCAGGCTGATTCGGGATGGGCCCCATCAACTTATCCTGCCTTAGATAAACGCTGCTTCTATGGGTATAGTACATATAGGTCATTACAACCGTAATGGTTTATCGAACACATCACATTGCAAAGAATGACTGTATTTATGCTGAACAGAAAACAATTGTAATATATGGAAATAATTATGAAAATGTACTTCACAAGATAATTTGCAATATTAACTGTATCAAATCACTGTAGGTTTTCCCAAATTGAAATTACCACTATCAATTAATTTTCATAAAATTATTTATCATCAGGTTTTGAGTGATCACATGTTCTAGGTATTAAGATTAATTTACAATTTTGCTCTATGGACAAAGCTCCATTTCGTCTGCAGAAGAGGAATTTAAACAGAACTAGATTAGTATCTATCTATATTTCTTAGATGAGGTATTATGTACAATATTTTCATTATTCGGACTATTGTCCTCATCTTTATCGCCATATTTATTACAAAGTTTAGGCTGTTGTACGCTCCAGCCTTCTTCAGGTGGTTGGAATGTTGAATTGAACCCTTTATTTCGCTCACTGGGATAGACTGTTCTAGTTCCACGTGCCATATACCTCAATTTCAACTCCCACCTTCCATACAGCATAAAGAAAGGGATCGTCCGCTGCTTACAACACCGAGCAAAAGTCATCAGTGGCGACCCAGAGACATTAGATAAAGAATTGGTTAGATTGGCCTGTGACTCATCCCTAGAAGAACGGACCCGTATTCCAATAGATAATCTGATGGAGATGTTGACTTTCTGTACACAAACAACACACTTCGGAATGGGATCACACGTATATCAACAGGATAAGGGCTTAGCAATGAGCTCGCCATCATCACCAGCAATGGCGAATATATAAATGAAATACTTTGTGGAAATGGCATTAGATTCTATATCTCTACAGCCAACTATATATACGTAGATGACACCTTCAAACTCTGGCCACAACAGGAAGATGTTCAGGTTCTACTGGACCATGTGAACTCAATAAGACCTTCAATAGAGTTTACAATGGAGAAAGAGAGTAACAGCACACTCCCATTCCTGGATGTTCTAATAACTCGAACAGAGCATGGGTTCAAAACATCCGTATACCGTAAACCGACATTCAACAAACAATACCTCAATTTCAACCTCCACCATCCATACAGCGTAAAGAAAGGGATCGTCCGTTGCTTACAACACAGAGCAAAAGTCATAAGTGGCGACCCAGAGAAATTAGATAAAGAATCGGTCATTATAAATAGTACTTTACAACGTAACAACTACCTGGGTACATGGCAGCTGCCCCCAAAAAACTGGGATAGGCGGGTACAAGAGGAGGATAACAACAACCAGAAAACAGTCTGACTGACTTTTGGGATGGGGTTATCAGAGACAATACAAAGGATCTGCAGTCCATATAACATCAGGACAACCTTCAAAAGCTGGCCGACACTTCGCAGATATCTCTCTCTCGAGTAAGACCCCCCATAGAGGAGAACATGACTAAAGACTGTGTGTACGCTATCCCGTACAGCTACGGAAAGTAATATAAAGGGGGGACGCCTCGTTAAGATAAGGCTTCAAGAACACCAGAATGCTGTAAGTCGAGGGGAAGTGGAAAAATCAGGCGTGGTTGACCACATATGGAGACAGAAGGGAGTCACCGCCCTCTGTGGGATCAGGTTGAGATCATCGACAAGGAACACCATTGGAAAATCCGTAAACTTAAGGAATCAGCGCATACGCTAGGCCACAAAATCTCCTGAGCCGACCAAGCATAGAAATAAATACAATATGGGAAGCAGTAATAAGGAGTACCAGAGAAAAGCGAAATAACAACAAAAGTTACAATATGAGCTCTGGTAAAAAATATGCAATAATAACAGCAAAAATTGCAATATGAGTCCTTTTAAAAAACGGTTACTGAAGACATTAGGTTTTTAATGCCCAGAAATTCATACACAGATGTCCTCAAGGACGCATGGCACAGTGGATAAAGGCGTTTGTTAGATCCAGTGACAGGACCCAAAGAGTGTGAGTTTAATACCCGGTTAAGGCAGTGGAGAAATTTCAATACTAATACTTTCAGAGGGAAATTAACAGGGTAAATTAACAGGATATAACTGATAACTGACATCCATTAGACATGGCATGTGGAACTAGAACACTCTACCTCAGTGAGCTAAATAAAAGGTTCAGTTCGACATTCCAACCACCTGAAGAAGGCCGGATCGTACAACGTCCGAACGTTGTAATAAATATGGCGACAATAGTCCGAATAATGTAAATGATATCAACTGCAGAAACGTGAATCAGCTGCTCTCATCCTAACACAGTTTGGCGTTTATTCCGGGTAAATAAAAATGGTTAACCGCTTGATTTGACATTTCCTATTTTTCTATATTTTATTTGATTACGAAACATTACTGTGTCATAATGGTATATCATTTTAAATGAAGTCTTTGCTTACCCTGGTACACTAATGGAACATATTAAAAATGATTACTTACCAGGTAAGAAAATCAAGATTTATTCCAATTAATGAGTGAAAAGAATTGTCGTTTCATATATATATATATATATATACATATATATATATATATATATATATATATATATATATATATATATATATATATATATATATATATATATATATCGTGTCTGAAAATATGAAAAATTGGTTCATTTAAATTCTTGTTGATCATCAAATAGATTATGAGACGTATATTATTAAATATCGAAAGGAAATAGAAAATAGATGTATATAAAAATAATGTATAACATAGACATAAATATATTGAAAACTGACATTAGACACGATAAATTTAACAAAGATTATTTAGCTCCAAAAATCTAATTTTAAAAAAACAAAAAACTACAAACTTGTCACTATTTAAATTTAAGATTGTTTTCATGCAGTTTCTGTAATCGTTAATGATTTGGTTGGAACTTGGCCAGTTTTAGATTAATGAAGAACTTCTAAGAATGTAAAGTTATCTTATAATTATTCGACAATTACCCAACTCAATATTGCTTTGGAATCGGCATTTACAGACCCTGGACAAAGACAGAAGCTAACAAAATATATATTGCATGAAATTATGTAAATGAATATCGATCAGCTTTATAATACTTAGCATTGTATTCTTGGAGGACAAATATCATTCTTGACAATGCAGCCAATACAGATAGAAAGGGAAAATATTAAAAGAATGTGAAACGAATAATGCTTGACAACAGAAAAAATATTCAATATCGCATGGAAAATAGACTACGAACTATATTCTCTACTATTTCAACAGAATTTTATCATTACATATTGATTGAAAATGAACACATGTTGGCTTCTAACTGGATGGTGATGAAACATTATTAAAGATGTTTTGAAAGAGATAATACATTCATTATATGAGAAATGATGGTGTTAATCGATTAATGTCCATTAAAACAATATCGCTCATGTTTCGAATGCCACGGACCAAACTGGAGCTGAAAGCCATCCAACGTGTTGTAAATTCTTCAAGTATAACATATTTCGCCTCATAATCGTTTATGACAGTCTACATTATGTAGGTTTAATTGCCGTAATATATATATATATATATATATATATATATATATATATATATATATATATATATATATATATGTGTGTATCTGTGCCTGTATCTGTCTCTGTGTGCGCGTGGATGTAAATTTGGGTGTTTAACATTGAAGACCGAATGTAAAATACAACGGATTAAATAAGGGATTAATTTATTTTGCCTCAATCTGAAAAATCACAGAGAAATGCTTTATTACAAAATAAATTACGTCCAGCATGATGTTGCACCAACTATTTTATTTCGTTATTCTAATATTCTTAATATCAGTCGCTTCAAAGTAGTGTCATGGAATTGGCATTGATATTGACGAATTGTCTGTACAAATGATCGAAAATTCTTCCTACTGACTTAAAATATTCTATCCTTTAGTATTGTATTATATCTCACCATATTCAATGAGATACCTGAATAATGTTCTTCCCAATATATGCCAAAATATTATATCCCAGTTTATTATATTCAAATATATACTTATTTGTTTTACCCAAGTACCTTAGACAACCAGTAAGAGTAATTTCATAAGATTGCAATATTAAATCTTAATGGGTACTTCTAAAAGCGAAGATGAGTATTAAGAGAAAGAAACATTTCTTAAGAAAGAATGAAAAGGGTACTGAACTGTTACGTGATGCCTGAGCTCTTGTATAACAGTGAATGCTGAACAATCTCCTCAAAATGAAGAAGAGACTTGAAGCAACTTAAATCTGATCCTATAGAAACATGGTGATTATATCATGGACGGAACACGTGATCAGCCACAATGTTTTAGATTAAATGGAAACAAGAAAGAAACATTATTAACATCAGGAAGAAGCATTTAATGAGGAAGGAGGGCTTTGAAAACCTGATCTACTCGAGACAGATTGATGGAAATAGGGACATAGGAAAGCCGCGCGAATCTACCTGATGAGTTTGAGCAAATATATGGCAGAAATGATTTTGAAGAAACAAAATAATACAGCTTATTAAGAGTTACAAAGGAGAGGATGCTATAGAGAGCTATGATCGCCTCCGCTCTGAAGTGACATGATGCAAAAGAAAAATAATAGGTACATTTATATAACAGTAAATACCTTATATAAAATTATTTGTTTAATTGTTCCATTGTTCATTTACTTTCTCCAAATTACATTATTGCAATTATTGTTTATTTCTTTTGATTAGTTTCACAAAAGTAATTTACTAGGGTTTTCAAATAGGACTGAAGGCGAAGGGAGGATTATCTAAGGGTGTTATTGAAAAATATGTAAACAGTTTCACTGTACTCATGGAGAAAGTTATTCTGGTTTCATTCATATTTGCATCAGTATTTTTAAATTTCACATGTTCCAACTGGTAATTGAAATAAGAATTTTGTTTAAATGACGCACTGTTTTAAATTAGTATATTTGTTGAGTCTTTCAAATTCTTTTTGCAGAAATCTTGTCTCCCAGCCCAGTATTTATGCAATTTGAAGTTATCATAGTATGATTATAGCTAGTCTGTTTTATTTTTATCAGTTCACGTCAAGCAAGGCGATAAATCCATTAAGAGACAAGGGGATACTTTGACTGAAAATGAATTAAACTACTTTACAAGGAACAACAAACACAATGCTAATCATGGAACAATGTATGAAACTCTATTCCTCGTCAAAAGAACGGGGAAGTATGTGAAACTGACGATAAGAGAACAGTTGCATTGGGAAGAAGAAGAGAGCAAAAAGCAAAAAACAATCCGTAAATACAATTTCAGAGATCAGAGAGAGAGAGACATCAGAGATATAGATTAGACGTCGACTTTAGAAGGAACCGGAAACCCAATTCTAAACAAGGAACACTGAATAAATGACGACACCTCTTCACCATACAAGAGAGGAGATTTTTGCTTGTATAGTGCGATCGGTGTGCTTGGGGGTTTCACATAATAAATTAGCACGATCACATTCTAGAATTATCGATGTTAATATTATATTTATATTAATAGCAATGTATAAAGAGGGTATGCTATAATTTTGGTATATCTTTCAATGGAGGTATTGTCAACACCAACAATGGATATTATAATTCTGTTTCGGTAGAATAGCTAGGTTTATTGATAATCTATCGTACAGAAAGCAAATTTGAATCTATTCGCCTCTCGGAAATATGGACATGGGAAGATCTTTTCAAAATGTGACCTTCAGATATTAGAATAAAATCATCCGTCGTTGATTTCAACCAAACATTGCAACGAATGATGAGTCAGGTTCTTGTGTATATCAGATTTTTTTTCCCCGCAAGAGGTTGTATAATTATTTGGCTTACAGCTGCTTACATTGTCATGTTTTTTTCTATGTTGTGTATGTAATCTATTAAGCCTTAATTGTTTGGTTATATCTTTTGCGAATGTAGCTTTTATCTGATTCATATCAGTAACCAAATTTTCAAATTCCGGTTTTTAGGTATTTTCAAGTCCTATGTTTGTGACATTATACAGGCTGCGTAATGTATTTGCGGACACGTGATTGTGAGACTGTAGTTATGTGTTAATGTGCAAATGAGACGAAACAGCATGTTGTAATTGTTGCGATACACGCAAAGCACAGCGATGTTGAGATTTTACTTTTTTTTTCGAAGTCATCAGCTCATTTATGCACAAAGTTCGGTAAGGAGTTGTAAGCCCTCAGCGGGAACGAGTCGTCTGTACCGAAGCGAATAATGCATGCAAAACGTTCAGACTCTATCACAAACTGTGCAACAGGCGGATAACATTATCTATGGCAATCACTTAATGCTTAAATATTACCGAATGTCTGCGAGCACATCCGCAATGTGGTGCATGAGTACATTCGATATAAGACATATGTAATGAGAAAATGGTAGTCCATGTCAGAACATAGAGAAGAACAACTGATGCTCATAAAAGGTAACTGTTCCTGAAGTCGGTGAATTATTCAGAAGAGACTGGCATGCATCTACAATAAATGCCATACCACTTCTTGCTTTCCTGTTTGTTGGAAATCCCTTTCCATTGTTTCAATTTTTAAGGACCCAAGCGATCCATTTGATCCTTCTTACAATTGAACTCTTAGACTTCCAATCGTTTATTGTCAAATTGCGAAATGAAAGTTATTTCGAACGACTACACATCTAGAGATTTATGCATTAATGCAAGTGTCCAAAAATGGTCTATTTTTTAACATAATTTGTTCCTAATTTTCATAAACGACCTTACTGATGTCATCTGTTTTCACTGCGGTATCTCTGCCGAGAACACAACTAATTAATCTTGACTTTAAGTTAAGTCTGAGTGGTCAATTTCGCAGATGATCTCGAAAATGACATACAATGACATTCTGGTAAATACTCTCTGCTGTATATGTCATTTATTGTGCTTATAATCATGCCAATACTAAAATTATCTAAGGCACAAAATCAACAACGTAAAATATGCAGACCATCTTGTTGATTAGTAACCGATATTGTAAATGAGATGGTGGTTTTTTATTCCGTTTTTGTTCTTCATAGCCTTTTTTATTACTTTCAAGAAATTTATATGCCTATATAAATTGTAATTTTATTTAAATAATTTTGACTGATTTGCCTGTTTTTGATAAACATGTAATTAGTAGGAATCTATCATTATTATTAGTAGTAGTACTAGTAATAGTAGTAGTAGTAGGAATAATATTCGTAGTGGTATAAGTAGTAAGGGTTTATATTAATACTTATGCTTTTTATTCTACAGTGCCTACCGTAAAGATTGTAAAATAAATGTAGCCGTTCCTGGAGATCATAAATTCTAACTGAACGCAAATACACTTATAAACATATGGACATTGAGTGGGAATTATAAAAACTATGGAACAGGAAATTGCGTGCGCTGCCCATAATTAATGGTAGATTGTTCCAAATGATACTGTTTATGTGACATATTGAAAAATTATGTTATAAATCTCGGGCGGTGAGCGGGGATTATGGCGATCATCACCACATACACATACACCCTTACAAATTCAAATCTCCAACAGCATTCATTCATTGGACAGGAAGCAACGCTGCTATCTGAAGCGACAATTTTAAAATCGCTATATATTCATATAGTAAATTTTGTGCATTCTTGGAGACCTGGCTCCCAGCAATCTCCCCGAAAATCATGCACTGATTGGTCAGTATCGACCAATCAGATTCTCTGAATGTGGAGAATGATTCTTCCCGCGCGGTGCACCTGATTCAATGACCACCTATATAAGCATAAGAAAAGAGGAACCGCACTAGATTCAACTGCCACAGAAATCCACGACAGTTGAAGCTATGCGCCTATCTTCTCACTCAACTCTCAAACTGCACATTCTTTCACACTTACATAACTTCCTCTTGCACTGCAGAACTGTTTAAAACATTTATAACAGACTAATAACTCTTTCATTTTCTTTCAGAGAATTTTCCTAAACTTTGATACTCATCTTACTCTTTGCTTCCTTTTTCATATACATTCTTTATTGTATGTTTTGCTGAATACCATTTGTATATAATGATACCTTTGCCTTGTCCGCTTTCTTTAGATCAGTTTGCGTTCCTAAACAAATTAAACAAAGTAAATAAATATGGTGAAAGGCCGCCACATGTTGATGTGAATTATCTGAAAGGATTTAAGATTCTATCTACGACTGAAACGATTATAAATAATGAAATTAACTAATCAAATCATAGATTTGATTTTAAAAATTAATGTTTTTGTAGGATGGCTTTAAACAGTTTCCATATTATTTAATTGTAAAAAAAATAAAGTCTTTGTTAAATTTGTGTGAAAAATGTGATCCACTGGGAATTTTGCAAGCTGCTTAATATTGCACATATAGATTAATGTCATATACACAGAACAGGATGTAACAGAGAGGATACGAAATAATAATCAACTGGGTGTTTAATATGCGCATGGCTAGGTCAGAAAACATCGCAAACATACAATGTGCCATGTAAAGAATTTCACTTCTCTGGATGTCCTCGAGGTAAAACAGCGATGAAATGAAGCAAGGTAAATAATAACTATAAGAAATTGAAAAGAGAGTGATATACTTATTGATTATAAGAATGTAAGACCGATTATATATTATTACGATTAAACAAAGTAAATAAATATGGTGAAAGGCCGCCACATGTTGATGTGAATTATGTGTATCTGGTTTTGAAGATAAACTATATTTGAGAATTAATTATAATATATAATATTGGTGTAAAAATACGTATGGAGAACTGTAGAATAAAAAAGCATAACTATACTTCTTAATTAATAACTATTAAGCTATCGCAGTACTTTATTTTTATATTAGTAAAATTGGAAATCCTACCGGGATTCAGCATCGGCGGCCACAATCTTAACAACGTAAGATACGTTGATGGCATAGTACTGATAGCAGCCAGGGAAAAGTAATTACAAAACCTCCTACAGAAGGTAGCGAACGAGAGCGAGATGAAGGGACAAAGTATAGACTACAAGAAGACAGAATGCATGGTCATCAGTAAAAGGGTGAGCTCAAAATGAGATTTGCAGGTCGGCAACGCTAAAATCAAACAGGTGTGGAAGTTCAATTACCTGGGAAGTGTTTTGACAGAGGACTGTAAATGCGACACTGAGATCCGTAGACCTAATGGGATAGCCAAAGACGAATTCTAGGAGCTGGGCAGAGTTCAAAGAAAAGAATACAGTGTTGTTACGTGACATCTGTCCTCATTTACGGTAGCGAATTTTGGAAGGTCTCCTCAAAGATGAAGAAGAGACTCGAGGCGACAGATATGGGTTTCTACAGAAGGATATCATAGACCGATCGTGTGAGCAACGATGAGGTTTTGGAGAGGATGAAAACAAGGAGGAGGCTTATACTTATCATCAGGAAAAGGTAGCTGAAGTTTCTGGGTCACGTAATGTGAAAGGTGGGACTGGAGTATCTGTTACTCACAAGTCGAATAGAGGGAAAGAGAGGTAAGGGAAAGCAACTCATGACATATCTGGAGGGCTTGAGCAAGTGGATGGCAGAACGTGGTTTGTGGAAGGTGGCAGAGATATGTAAATCACTGAGAGCTACAACGGATTGGGGGAAGTTGAGAGATATAATCACCTACGCCCTGAAAGGACACGGCACATAAAAATATAGACGGTTTGGAGAAGGATATTTTGTCGTTTATATTTTGTATACAAATCATTAACACATGATAACCATGAGTGAAACTATATCTTCCTTATTGTCATATCAGTCTAGATAAAGGAATCTAGCTTGAAAGAAGTACATATTCCACAAAGTGTATTTCAATTTGTATTGTTTTATACAAGTAAAAATTATAAATAACTTTCATAGTATTTTCTTACTATAATGTTATAGGAAATATATATATATATATATATATATATATATATATATATATATATATATATATATATATATATATATATTATAAATTAATTGATTTAAAATATGTTTTTTTTTTCGCTACACAGCGTAGCGAAAAAAACATATTTTAAATCAATTAATTTATAATATTAATGCTCTGTAAATTTACATTGAGCACTATTGTGTAAAAACAAAAATATCTATAAGAACATTGGATATTATATCTAACTGTTCTTTCTTTTCATTTATATATATATATATATATATATATATATTTGTTTTTTTATTGAGGGTCTTTGTTATATCAGGGATATGCTGTTGTTATATTAAATGTTCAGAGATTTTCAAGATTGTTGCAGGTGCATATTGAGGTCAATTACCTTCATTTACTTTCTCAGAGATCGATAAATACGAGCACTCTAAAGACACGAGAAGAAAATGTCCAGTTGGAATAGTGAGGAATATAAGAAATTCCTCCTTTAATAACGGAAAGTCAACGAGGGAAAGTGTCCACTCAAACTTCTCTCGAATCTACAAATCATAATTGCTGTTATTCGATTTGTACAACGCCAATTTAAAATGAATATTCTGTCTCGTAGATAGCATATATGGTGTGTGTATTTATATATGTGCATGTATTAGATAGAGAGATAGATATGCCTGAGTACGTGTGTTTGTGTAGATTTATATTTAACTAGCTATCTATAATTGCTGTTATACAATTTGTGCAACGCCAATTTAAAATGAATATTCTATCTCGTACATGGCATATATGGTGTGTATTTATATATGTGTATGTATTAGAGAGATAGATATGCCTGCGCGTGTGTGGTTGTGTGTATGTAGACAGATACATATGAGTTTCATATTTGTTAAACGGCCATGGCCTTCGTTGGAGATTTAACGCAGTTTTTTAATTCTCGATCATGCGACCCGAATTAAACTTTTAAACCAGCAAGCGACTGATTTTGTGACACAGATATCGCAAAAACAAAAACATTGTGTCTGTGTCATTTATTTGTAGACATTGGCTCTGAGGATCTGCTGATGCATTGTTAAGATTAATCAAATTATCAGCCATTTCAGCACTCTTCATATGTCAGCTATTTGACATTAAATAATGTCTTATAGTTTATTAATGATCTTTCGTCATGTTTACGTTGATGGTTGATTTGGATTGCATTCGACAGAAAGACTAGCTCACACTCTTGGCACGGAAACGGTATCATGTCTGGAGCGATTTTTCCATTTTTTCAGGCTGCTCTCGTTGTCTTAGCCCATATACGCATTGTCTTGGAATCATTAAGATCGACTTTCACTATTTACATCTAGGTACGAATGCATTTACAAATTGGTAAGGTTAATTTTAATTAATGCTAGTGAGATTTTAACACAATCTCTGAATCATTTCATGCGCTTATGTAATTATACATATATAACAAGTGACAAAATGCGATCACAATTTCATTTTCTTTTTTTACAACTCATATGAGTTTAAAATAGACTATATATATTTTCAGATATTATGATGTAAGCAAAAGGTTTTAGAAAATATGCATAAACAGGGGCTGTTGTCAAAACGTCTGTATACACTTATATATTTTGTGCGATTTTCAGCGTATCGTTGATATGATTTTTAATATACAGTACAAAAATATTTTTTTCGTGGATTATCGGTTTTTATTATGCACATTTTATCAAAATATATCTGTTTGTTCTTTATAATTTAACAATATAAACTAGAGAAATATAAATGAGTTATACTTGCTTTATTTTACTTGATAATTCAGGTTACTTGACATTCTATAACATTACTTAGACGTTTATACATTTAGATAGTTTTTTATTGTTTCTTCCATAACATTAATTGTGGCATTTGATTATCATTCTCTACCTACATATACATCGGTTTTACTGATAATACATCACATTTCTATTTGAATAATATCTGGAAACTTTGAAAGACATTTCTAAATTTGGTTTACTTGAAATCTGTTGTAAAGAGGGAAGATTGGTTAGAACATCAATGGATACATCCTGAATGGACAGGGCATATAAAAAATAGATGATTTTATTATTTTCCTTTGTTTAAGGAGTGTCCAAAATTTTCTGCCAATATTTTATTGATATTCAAACCCCTGAAGTCCTTCCGGTTGAAAATAATACCCTTGTTCATTAACATCTTCCTTTTTCTGAAATAAGTTATTTTTTCTTTTTAATTATTGCATGATGTATGCTTAATTTCCAAAATTATTTCCACTTCATTCAATAATTTTAGAATGATACTTTTTCAGACTAAGTTTTTAAGTATTTCAAAGAATTATAATATCAGTGAGATTATAAATAAGTCTCACTTAATATACTATTACATAGACGTTTTGATTTACATTATGGTGAGTAGAAACCCAGTTGCAGAATTAAATATCACACTACGAAAATAATGTGCGAGAAATGTTTGTAAGGAAAACACGTAATATAATTTGTAAATAAATTTATAATTTGGCAATAAACATTGTTATTATCAGATGCAATTCATAGCATATAATAAATATACAATTAAATGCATATCTAGAAAATATTTCAAACATTTTTGTTTAGAAAACATTGTCAGCGAAACTAAAAACATATTAATACAAAAATATATAAGCGTTTTCAATATTTTACTCCTAATACATAACATACGATCTTACAATAAGATTTTATATCCTGCCTGAGAGTGATTCCATATTATGGTTATTATGGTAGCATTTACACACTGACTGAAAGTATAGATAGCGATTCGCATCTCGTTTACACTTTATACTAAAACCTAATAAAAGTAAATTTTAAAAACCTTCGCGAATAATTCTATTATAGACACTACTTAATGTTTTAGTCAACAATGGTAATTTCATTAATGTGTCGTATAAGAAAATCAAACAAAAATTCGTGACATCTCATTTACAAAAGAGTTGATAAGCATTACCATAATATTACCGTTATAAAGAATTGGTTAGCCAAGCAAAAATACTTATTTATTCGAACCTATTAATTTCTAAAGAATTGAAAAATATAATTTTCAGAAGAAAATAATATACCTAACAATATCTTATATATATAATTAGATTTAGTATTGTTATAACAAAAATAAAAACATCTTCTAACATAGATTCTTAAAATATCATAAATTAATATGCACAAACTTCACAGCTTATAATGTGCTTGGATATACATCGGAACTATAAACAAAATTTAAAAAAAACAATTAGAAATTACAATTTTGTATAGGAATTGCCATGTATACATCGCTTACTGATTACGTCATTTATCATATATTAAAAATTATAATGATGTATAACTAAATCAAAGCAAAGATTGAAACTTTAATCATTTATGAATTGTGTCATAATTTGGGAGATTCTCTCTGCAATAACAATAAGAAATAAATAAATGCACAAAGAAAACATAAACATTAAGTACATTATTACATTGGGCACAGATACACTACAATCTCTTAGGTTAATTTGTAACTTATGCATACGTATTCCAGTTCGTTCACATATCAATCATAACATTAGAAACAACAACAAAAATGATTAACATACGACAGATATTCGTAGAAAATGACAAATATTTATATAACACTCAATTGCAATCAGGAACAAATTATTTGAAGCTATTATTATATAAAAGAAAGATCAATCTTTTATCACAGCAGACGCTTTTTTAAAAATATGTATAGAATAATAGTCATATAAAATAATAGGATCTATAAAATATGTAATAAACCTTTACGACCATAATGAACTCAAACATGCAAAAAACGGTTAAAATATTTGAAGTGTCGATAATAAAGAAGAAGCAAATTCACAATAATATCAATTAAGGACGTGGTCACAACGTGCTGACCGTGTTCCGAAATAAAAGAATGCATTCCCATCTCAAATCAGGGCAAGGCGGACTTGAGCTTGACCATCTTTACCGTTCTCAGACTTATTTCCCATAAATTATTTCTGAGCCAAAAATGAAAACGGACTGATACAAGAAATACTTAAATTTGTTTCACAAGAGTCAACTTAAAGGAAGTAAACGTCCGTATTAGAAAATCAAGTTTTTTGTTTTATTCTTCTATCTTTGTTTATATATTGGACATAGGCATTCACATAAAAGGTACACGCAAAACTCACAAGCTTGTTAATATTCGCATTCCTTAAATTTGTATGAGCAAATGGACTACTCCCGATTACAAACAAAAAGCATTGTTGATGCTTTTGTGAATCTACAAAATAAATTTTCCCATTTCAACAACTCGAAAAAGTCAGTAATTTGTTACAAAAGTGGATTCATGTAAATACCATAATGCATAATCATGGCAATTTACCTAAATTATTCACGTAAAAGGAAAACGCAAAAAAATATAGCGGAAATCCCTTTTCGAATCCCGAGCTATGTTTCTGAAATAAACAATTTCTTTTTTCCGTGGTAAACATTTGCTAAATATTGTATTTAAAGTATTGAGATATGTGTTCTGGAAGCGATAACCCGTTTTAACTTGTTCAAAATAACATAAAATAAGAATGGAACTTGTAAAACACACTTTTATAGAGGTTTATATTAATACAAACAATATTAATCATATGAAATGTTCCTTATCCTGCCATGTCGACATCAGAAAACCAATATGACCCAAAATTATATGATACGAACGATTCTTAAAATATCATAAATTAATATGCACAAACTTCACAGCTTATAATGTGCTTGGATATATTATATAGTATTTGTTAGACTTTCTATTTGTTTTCTTCCTCTGTTTTTCTTTCGAGCGCTTTTCTAAACATGAGTTACCTCTTTTAAAATTCATATTGTAACTTTCTTCCGAATAACGTACGTCTCTCTCTTTGTTGTAGATAAAAACGAAATAATTCTTCATTCTTCAACTAGTCTTTTTATTAAGATATCATGTTTCATATTTAAAGACTAATCTTGTATCTTTCCACTATAGCAATTAAATCCATTTTGTCTAGGTACCATAGAGGAAAGGACATCAGAATAATTACCAAGAAAATATTTCTAGAAAAAGAACAGGGAACCTGGGAAAGTTACTGAAACCGAGACACCAGATAAAACACAGAAATAAATTCCGCCTCCCACTCCCATCACTAGACAAAGTCAAGCATAAATAGATTCAATTTTTAAAATTAACCCAATTTGTTTGTTGATCGCAAAAATGTAAAAAACAGGGTCATAAACTCATATCCATAAACTGAATATATATATATATATATATATATATATATATATATATATATATATATATATATATATATATATATATATATATACCCAAGTATAGGATTGGTGTATACGGAATACATTCCAATAACCAACAATTACTATTCTTATAAGAGTGCTCAATACAGAGTAGAGCAAATATAATTATTTATTCGAAATTGTAACATATTTATTTTCGAATAATTAATTATATATATGTGTGTGTGTATGTATGTATGTATGTATGTATATATATATATATATATGTGTGTGTGTGTGTATGTATATGCGTGTGTATGTATGAATATGTGTGTGTATATATATATATATATATATATATATATATATATATATATATATATATATATATATGTCTCTGATTGTTGCATTCAATGTTCACTTTTATATTTATATTTACGTATGCTCTATCTCTGATATCGAGCACCTTTAAAACTATATTTCTGCTTATATATGTATGTGTGTGTGTGCGATGATTATGATTTTATTTATATTTTTTACCTGGATGTATGGGTTGTGTGTATGTATCTAAAGTTATAGGGATGTTTATTTTCTGAACACAGTCAGGACATTGTGGCCGTGTTCGAAGTTAATATTAGCGAGTGTTGGTTTTTCCCCTTTATAATTAAGGCTTCCATTATTTTTATATATTTATACATGTGGAGGAGGTTATTATGATTGTATTTTCTATCAGTATGTATCGGATGGAATCTCGTTATTTTTTTGCTTTTAAAATTTGTTCTGTTGGAGCTGTGCACAGACATTTGTAACGTAAGTAGTCTATATAGGCATGTTGTAGTGAAACCGATGTAATTATTCGTTTTGATCAGGAACACAGTTCATTAAGGGTCATTTGAACTCGTAAATATTGTTCGTTCTTTTATAAATATATAAACATATCTAGTCATAACTTAACAGATGACCAAAAAGAATACTTACGTTTAGTGGCACATTGCTATTTCCAACCTAAATTTGATCTCTTTGTAGAGAAGACCGAAAAGAAAATTGTACACAAATCACTATCACAACTCTAGGTTCGTGAAATCGTATCCGTTCAGGCAGAACTGTGAGACCACTTCTAGGCCGAATTTTGAGAAACCGCTTCCCTCGCAACAACTATAATAATATCATAACTAAATTAAAAATCACCGCAAAATAACAAAAAACAATCCTAAAATTGTCATCAGACGAGCCGAAAATGGTAATACATATGTAATTTTGGATGAAGCCGATGCCCATAAAAAATTACAACACATCATAGATGACTGAAATCAGTTCAGCAAGCTAAACAGAAACCCCACGGAGACACTGAAAAAGGTTCGTCAACAAACTTATAACATTGAATAACGCTTACGTTGGTCCCCTCAAAATCCAAAAAATCATCGGAGACTACCAACCTGGATACTTAAATGGAAATATAAAAACACATACCGGATAATAGCTACGACCAATCATTTCCCAGATCCTACCCCCTATGACGAGCTATCAAAATTCGTTAATGACGTCGTTACCCCATACCTACCCACCTATTACAGCATCGCATCAATCCACGAATTACTTCAATTCTAAAAAGTACAAAACCAACCCAATATAACTTAGCTTCACTGGACGTTGAAAATTTATTCCCAAACGTTTCTGTCGATCAAACCATTGACATTATCCTTAACTCCGTGTGCACAAATAATTCTATCCCACCTCCGTCAATCAAGCCATATATCCTCAAACAATCATTACACATGCATGCACAGTCAAAGTCCCTTCTCTAATCACTACATGACTCATGTAGAAAACATGATATTATACAGGTCAACAAACCTAAGATATATGTCTGCTATGTCGACGATAATTTTATTTTAGTGTAAAATACAAAAGAAATAGATACTCAACAAAACCACATTTGAAAAAATCTCTGCCCTTAAATTTACCTATTAAGTTAGTCAATAAAAAACCTCCCATTCTTAGACGTTCTCGTAGAATACAGTAACAATACTTTTATCACTTCACTGTGTAAAACACAGAAGAAACTCTTGCCATTTTAAATTTAAGAGTGAATGCCCACTCAGATACAAAATAGCAGTGATAAAAAAATCTTTTCGTTTACTTTCCCTTAAAGAACTCAACAATGCAAAACAGACATTAGATAACGATGACTTCCTAACCACCTACTAGACTAACAAATTAGACAATTTCTTTCGAAGGTAAACAGTACCAATAATGAACACACAGCCAAAAATAATATAAATATTTTCTACAAAAGCCAAATTCACGTCAACTACAAACAAGAATAATCTTCACTTAAAAATATCATAAAGAAATACAGTACCCAGTGGACACGAACAAAAAAAAATAAATTATCTACTACTAAAAATTAAAACGGCTAACCTTATCCTCAAAAATAACCTGCAACATAAAACTACTAAGAACGGACATTATTTACGAGTGCAAATGCCCGTTAAGGAACTGTTTCTGATCAAACCGAACCGAAAGTAATTACATCGGTCACACTTCTACATGCCTATTCAGATAACTAACGTTACACGTATCCGACCACAGCTCCTTCAGAACCCAATTTAAACACACACAAAAATATTACCAGGTACCATCCGAAATATAGTAGGAAATGCAAGCATAATAACTTCATGCACATATAAGAAAATATACAACAAATAATGGAAGGCTTAATAAGAAAAAAGAAAAAAGCAAGCAATAACATTAACTATGAACACGGCCACATTATGCTGACTGTGTTCAGAAAATAAAACATCACTATAACTCTTGAAACATACATACAACCCATACATCCACTTAAAAAGTAGAAATAAATTCACTCCTGATAATGGTTAAAAGTATAGCCGAAAGCGCTCGGAATTACAGAAAATTTGGACAGTTTTTACACACTGTCAGAAAATAAGACACTTGTTCGAACACAAGAAATATTAAATATAATGGCTACTCGCAGGAATCTTGTCTGTCGTCTTTAATGAAACGCACACACGCGCGCTCACTCACACACGCGCTCACTCACACACAAAAAATATAATCTCCTTTTCTGGTGATAGCTTTTTTACCATCAGACACAAAGTTCTTCTATTCCTTGACAATAAACACCTCCTGCGTTTGAGCTGAAAAGTTAATCCAACCAAAGCCTCAATTCAACATCAGTATTGCACATTACACCGCGTACAGCATTGAAAAGAGATCGAAGAAAAAAGAAGATGAAAATCGGATGGGGCTAAGTCTTTTATGGATCTTAAACAGAACCAAAATGTAATGAAATTAACAAAAATCATACATATATGTAAATGTTAGAAAAACCATAAAAAATTGTTGTTCTAAATCATTTGTCATGTTTGGCTTCAAAAGATTATTTACTTGGAAAAAAAAGGAAAACACTCACGACTTATTCCCCAACATATATATATATATATATATATATATATATATATATATATATATATATATGGCTCTACTTATTGTATTGAACACTTTATTTAGTTAGCTGCGTAATCGAATCGTTTTTTTTTTCTCTGGGCTTTGGACATGATTGCTGAACGATTATTTTCGACAGGAGTTCATGTTCTTGGCTATTTCCTTTTTCATACCTTTTTTCCTTCGATATTGATTTGATATATATATATATATATATATATATATATATATATATATATATATATCGGTCTATAGTTCTGAGATGAGGTATTATGTACATTATTTACATTATTCGGACTATTGTCCTCATCTTTGTCGCCATATTTATTACATCGTTTCGGCCGTTGTACGCTCCGGCCTTCTTCAGGTGGTTGGAATGTCGAACTGAACACATGGCACAGTGGATAAAGGCGTTGGTTAGATCCAATGACAAGACCAAAGAGTGTGAGAGCAATGGAGAACTTTCAGAGGGAAAAATTAACAGGAAATAACAGATAACTGATATCCATTAAACATAGTACGTGGAACTAGAACAGTCTACCCCAGTGAGCGAAATAAATGGTTCAGTTCGACATTCCAACCCCCTGAAGAAGGCCGGAGCGTAAAACGGCCGAAACGTTGTAATACATATGGTGACAAGGATGAGGACATTAGTCCGAATAATGTAAATAATATATATATATATGTATTTGTATATATATATATATATATATATATATATATAAATTAGAAATTGTGTATATTTACTGTTGACTTCTTTTTAAATTATGCTCATCTGTTCAAGTCACTCAACGTAGAGAATTACAGAGTTTATATTGATATGTGGAGAAGATGAGGGTTGAACCTTATCTTGTATATGTTTAGTCTTCTTTGGAGTCTGTGCCACAAAGCATCGGTTCGAGGGAAAAATCTGTTAGATGGGAACTTACACGTCACCAACGGATTACGAATTGAAAACGACTGGTTCGGTAAAATGTGTTTGGCGTGACGGGTCTTGCATTATTTACATTATTCGGACTGTTATCCTCATATTCATATATTGCCCTTGTACGTTGTGATTGAAATTGCGAAACGGAACCTTTATTTGTTGTCACGTGCCATGCCTCTTACGGATATCTAAGTTATTTTCCTTTAACTGATTTGGCCTGGTATTGAACTCACAAATTTTGAGAATAGTCACTGTATCTAACCAACGTCTTTATCCACTGGGCCATGTGTATGAATTTTTGTGTATTTTAAACCTAATATTTCATCATCATTTTTTTACCAGTACTCATATTGCGATTTCTGTTATTATTATCGCATTTTTACCAGAGCTTATATTGCAATTTTTTGTTGTTATTCATTGCTTCTCCTTAGTATTCCTCAATACTCGTCCCCATATTGTATTTATTTCTATGCTTGGTCGGCTCAAGAGATTTTGTGACCTCGCATATGTGCTGATTCCTTAAATTTTTGTATTTCCTGTGAAGCTCTCTGTCTATTACTTGAACCTCACACCACAGGGGTCAGTGATTTCCCTTTTCCCTCCATATGTGATCAGTTACACCTGATTATACTACTTCCCCTTGTGTTACCGATTTCCGATGTTCTTGTAGTCTTACTTTAAGAGGACCGTGTGTTTTTCGTTGCACTTCTTACCATAGCTGCACGGGATGGCGTACACACAGTCCTTATTCATGTTCTCCTCTATGGGGGGGGTCTTACTCAGAAGAAGTGCCTGCGAAGTGTCGATTGTCCTGATGTTATATGGACCACAGATATTTTATATTTTCTCCGATAATCACTTCACATAAGGCAGGCAGACTGAAGATGTTTTTGAGTGTTGTTATCCTCTTGTAACCTTCTATCCCAGTTTCTTTGATCTGCTGCTATGTAACCAGTGTAGTTGCTACGTTGTAGGTTACTAGTTATACTGACGGTTTCTTGTTCGTTTGTTTCTGGGTTGACACTTACGATTTTGCTCGATGTAGTAAGCTGCGGACGATCGCTTTCTTTACTCTGTATGGACGGTGGCAGTTGAAGTTGAGGTATTGTTCGGTGAATGTTGGCTCGCGGTATACGGATGTCTTGAACCCATGCTCTGTTCAAGATATTAGTACATCCAGGAAGCCGAGTTTGTTGTCTTTTTCTCACTCCATTGTGAACTGTAGCGATGATCTTATTAAACTCACATGATCCACTAGTAGAGGGACATCCTTCTAGTGTGGCCAGAGTTTGAAGGTGTCATGTAAGTATCTCAGCCATAGGGGTGGCTTTAGTGGTGTTGATTCTAATGCCATTTCCTCAAAGTTTTCTATATATAGGTTTGCCATTCCTGGTGATAATTGCGAGCCTATTTCTAAGTAATAAGGAGCGCAAGAGAGAAACAATGAATAACAAATAAATTGTAATAAAAGCTCTGGTAAAGATGCAATAATAATAACAAAAATTGTAATATGAGTACTGGTAGAAAATGATAGCTGAGATATTAGGTATATAAATGGCAAAAATTCATACACAGATGTTTTCAAGGACACATGGCTCAGTTAGTTAGATCCAAATAATTTTGAGTTCAATACCAGACCAAGCAGAGGTGAACCAAAACTTGGAGATTTGAGTTAAAGGGAAATAACTGAGACATCCCGAGGAGGCGTGGCACCTGAAAGTAGAACAATCTACCCCGGTGGATAAAATGTTAGTTTCGAAATTCCAATCAACTGAAAAAGATCGGAGCGTACAACGGCCGAAACGTTGTGAATATGACAATGAGAATAACAGACCGAATAATGTAAATAATGTAAATAATGCAATAATCATAATAGCTCAGCTCAGAGATATAGACATCATGGGTTTTACCCGTGAAGATTAGAACTCCTGGACTTAAGGCAGGTGTTCGCCTGGATAATTTCCATGAACATAACGATAGAGAGACTTGCAACGTTTCCTATATGATTAAAAGTTTGCTGAGTGGGAGATAATCCATCTCCCGCAAGGACGCGTATACGGATGTGGACTCTATCGATAGTGGAATGTGATGACTGATCATCTCCTGTCAGCATATGGCAGCTTACGCCATTATCCATCTTAAAGTTAGAGAATAGCCGGAGGAGTCAGTTACTTAGTGGAGCGCTTTCATGGAATTGGCAATTTTTCCAGCATATTTTATGATATATCGTAGGTTCGTATTCCACTTAGTTTTTTGTTAGGTACCAGATTGAACACCCGTTCATCGTGATGAATTTTTAGGCTCCTTTTGGTGATCATCTTTAAGATAACCATCCATTTTTTTAATCGATCCATTCATATCAAACTTTAGACCAATACAGAATATCATTATATTGCATCGTAAAACATTAATGTAAACTTCGGTATTAACTAAATAGCTTACTGTTTTGATTTTATAAGTAAACTCCATGAGAAAAAAATAAAATTCTAATCACTGGGCTAGTAAAACTTGGGAATCACTTAGCTTCATGCCTAGTATAAAGAAACTTTAATTTTATCTTTGTAATGTAGTGTACTAGAATATATTGTATGTAGAAATAAACATGTCACCGATGTTCTATATCAAATTTGCATTTATTCTCTGGAGAAGTGGTCAGAAATAGCTTGCACGAATTTTCTTTTAACGTTGTCCAGAGATTGGTTCATTTGTCTTAAGTTTTACATATTCAAAAATATATATCCCAAATGATTTCAGCAAGCATTTGAGTAACACGAACAGCTATCTTTTTTCTTTTAAGAAACACCAAGGAAAACATTAAATAGTTTGTAGAAGAAGATACTTATATTAGATGAAACACAAATTGCTTGATTTTAAAATAAGAATCCTATGCAAGCAGGCCATTTTCTGTTTGAAAAATACCAGGAGTAAAACGGTTAAGACCTGAACGTTTATTTGAAATGTTGCATAAACGTTTTCTGAATAAGCAAGAGTCGTCTCCCCTTGTATCCTCTTTGAGAGAGATATTTCTATTTACTGGGACTATAAAAAAAACACTATACGCGCACCTTGTATTCTCAGTTGAATAATGATTTCTTAAAGCCTACATTACAAAACATATCTTAAATTTTTACTTTTAGTTCGATTTCATGAAAATACTTCTTTAATTTCATAACTGTTTTAGCGAACCCTACTTAAACATTATCCGAAAATATGTATACGATGATGATAAATATTTAACCCTACTTTATGAGTGTTATAATAGATGTAGGAACCATTTGTTGATGATTTATAAGTTGATAAATGAAATGATTGATTACATTTTTTGTTCGCTTTACCTTTCTATAGCACTGCTTATATACAGGAGGTGGCTAAATATTTTTAACTGATCTTCCGTTTTGTCACAGAAGTATTGATTTTTTTCCTAAATAGGTCGAGCGAGAACTTTTCAGTGTTGACTTTAAATATAAATTAATTAAAATAAATATCGTATATTTTTGAATTCAATGATGATCTGTGTCGGTGATCACGTAATTGCTTTAATACAACGCTGATGCTGAAGTATAAAATAATTGTCAATTATTTTATACTTTAGCATGGCCCTTAATATTTTTTTATAAAACATATATATTACTGAACTTAGAAGTTAAAGCAATTATTTGAACGTGTAGCATATTACAAACCCCATAAAGAATTCTAATCCACAAGCTATAATCGTATCAATCTCGGCTACATTTTATGATGCATAAGGATCAATTTCAGACTGAAACGTTCGGCTCCTTGTAAATCTGGTTGGTGGTACGCTTGATATTTCTTTAAAGAGACGCTGTCGGGCCATCAAGGTATCCTCATCACATTTATCATGAATTCACTTTGCAAAGAAATGTCTCCAAGATTAGTTAATAAAACTGAATGAAGACATAATTTAAGCCAATTGAATTACGCTATATGATGGCGTGTATGACCCAGAGACTTATAAACACTCTCCCTTTTCTGCTGAATATTTCAAGAAATGATATCGGGACATTGTTCAGAATTAATGGATATCTATCCAGATATCCTAATTCTCCCAGTTGAAAGCATTTTGTTCACTTTGTGTATATATTTTAATTTATTAAATTTTAATATTTATTTTAGCGAAGCATGTTTTCTATCAAATAATTAACTTGCTAGGAAATTAGCAAACATCACCTAAACTATAAGAGGAAAAAATGGATGCGGTTGGAGGAATTTGATGCGTTGCCCCTTAAACACACGCGCATTCACATATACAAATAGCGTGCATATACACGTAGGTATATAGTTATGTATTAAGGTTTTCATAATTGAGGGTAATACCCTACGAGATCCTCTTGCAGAACATTGTAAAACCGAGTATTCATATCAGATATTACTACTCTTTTGCGAACTTAGGATGTTGAAAGGTAAAAATCAAAATAATATTTAAATTTTCGACTTTTAAAAGCGTATTACTTCATTCAGGACTTAGTTTCTTCTTTTCTGTTTGACTAAATATGCAAATGACATGATTCACTTAATATTTTTTTCGAACAAGTTTATTCCAGACGAAACGGAAAATATAATTCGTAAGTGATTTTTTATTTGCTTTCTTGTTATATTTTTAAAATTTTCTTCATAATTGTGTGTTCAAAATTTATTCATGAGTTGTAGTTTTAATTAGAATTAAATCATTAACATCATATTACATTTATTGTTTTAATCGAAATTTGACCTGTGTTTCTGTAGTTCCTAAACATTCTCACCGAAAACAAATACTATTATCTATTTATTTTCACTTTCATGCTCTGCATTCCATTGTTATAAATATCTAATTATTTAAAATGTATGGACTTGTATTCTTACAATTATACACTGAAAATATATGCGCCAGAAGGTTTAATAGATAAGAAAAAATTCAGTATCTGTCTATATTTCTGAGATGTGGTATTATGTAAAACTATTTATATTATTCGGATTATTGTCCTCATCTTTGTCGCCATATTTATTACCACGTTTCGGCCGTTGTAGGCTCCGGGCTTCTTCGTGTGGTTGGAATGTCAAACTGAACTATTTCGCTCATTGGGTTAGACTGTTCTAGTTCCACTTGCCATGCGCTAAAGATGAGGACAATAGTCCGAATAATATAAATAGTGAAGAAAAACATTGCTTTGGAAAGAAAAATGTGTTTCCGCAGGAAGATGTTGATAATTCCATACACTGAACATGTAAGTAATGGGGCAGTTTTAGCGATAATGAAAATAGAAATGACAGTTATACTGAGAATCGTAATGAGACAACTGAAATTTCTAGGGCAGATTATGTGCAAACGGGGCTTGAATAATTTCGCTTTCTCACGTGACATATATTGAAGGCAAGAGGTACAAATAAGTGCATTGAATGACCGATGAAATTAGCTTTTGTGGTTGGCTGGCAGAACAGCGAAAAGGAGAAATAATAAAATACAAAACATACTCTGAGACGAAAAGGAACGTCATGTTGCGATGACCCAAGGTCGTCCTCGTCTCGAATGGACACAACACAATTAACAACAAATTGTGGACCAGCCAGGCTCTCGTTTTATTTTTATAACGTGATTAATACCTCAATATCATAAGTATTTCGATGTTAATTTTTGGCGTCGTATTTATATAAGGCTAATATATCTGCTTAATAGACAATTTATCGTTTTCTCTTACTCTCTTTCTCTTGAACACACCCACGAGCGCGCGTGCACGCACACAAACACACACACACACACACACACACACACACACACACACACACACACACACACACACACACACTCACACACACACACACACACACACACACACACACGCACACACACACTCACTCACACACACACACATGCCGCACTTGTTAAAAGAGAAAGTAACTTACTTTGAAGGAAAATTCTCCAAAGTGCCGCTATCGAATCTCATCAAAATATAAATCTGTGACCCGGATTTTTTATAGTATCTCCAATCCTGAAAAAAAAAAAAATTTCTAAGCCAATATTCATGATTACATAAAGAAAGAAATTAACAGAAATTGGTTAAATCCTTATCATATTTAATATATATATAACAAATGAATTAATCCGAAAGTAATAGAATTTAAATACTACTTTGCATATATAAAAATATATTACTTACACATTTCGTTTATTAGACATTGAATGTGTCACTTAATATCCGCCATAACTTGTCTAACATTTCAGTTAACCTGATGAAAATTGATGAGCGTTATGAAACCTAAAAATCTTTGAAAAAACATTAATAGTTCTTGTCTATATTTCTGAAATTAGGTATTATGTACACTATTCGGACTATTGTATTCATCTTTGTTACCATATTTATCACAACGTTTCCGCTGTTGCACGCCTTTTCAGGTGGTTGGAATGTCGAACTGAACCCTTTATTTCGTTCACGGGATAGACTGTTCTAGTTCCACGTGCCATGTCTAATGGATGTTAGTTACCAGTTATATACTGTTAATTCCCCTCTCCAAGTTCTCCACCGCCTTAACCAGGTATTGAACTCACACTCGTTGGGTCCTGTCACTCGGTCTAACTCCCTCAAAGAGTGTCAGTTCAATACCTAATCAATGATGAACTGGCAAATCATCTCTCATTGCAGGGTCTTTTCTGAGATATATGGCTTCCATTTCTCCAACTGCTGATATACTGACGATATTTGCAAAAAGATTCAATTATGCTCTCCTAGATTGTAGCACTGGACACGACGAAAGCCGCTGACAGGTTCTGGCATTCAGGCCTTTACAACAAGTTGAACAGTTATAGTGCCTCCGGACATTTGTTGAACTGATACAGTCTTTCCTATCAAATCGTAATACTCTGTTTTAATTATCATTACTGACATTCATAATAGCATCAGCTCTCAACTTGGGATCTACGCTGATGGCACAATTTATTACTGTCTTGTTAGTAAGGCTTATCACTCCGACAATCTCAAAATTATAGCCGATGTCCAAAACGAACTCCAGACCGTAGTTGACTGGTGCAAAGGGTGGCTTATCAAATTTTAAGCCTCCAAAACAAAACTTCTCTCCATTAATCATCTGTCTTCCATCAACATGGCTGATGCTAACCTCCAGGAAAGTGACTCATTGACCCTTCTATGGATCAATTTCTCTGCAGACAATAAGTATTAAGTCATCTGCTACGAAAGTCGGTTTACTGTGTCGGACGTGACAAATTTGCTCTCCAGAATCTATCGTACATATCTATATGTCTACTATTCATTCATGCTTAGACTGTTGCTGTGATATATGGTCTATTGCCCCTGCTATTTACATTGAGTTCCTTGATAGGATCCAACTAAGAATCATCAAGTTCTTTGGACCTGATCTGGCAGCTAAGCTTCAGTAATTTTTCCACCGCCGGAAGTTTGTCTCTCAGTGTCTTTTCTATAAATACTTTCATGGTATTTGTTTAGCTCTTCGCTGTGGTACCTAGACTTTTTGAATTCAAGCGCAGGACGAGACTGCCGTCGAGATCTAATCAATTTCAGTCGATCTGGGTAGATTTAACCCTAAATTTTATGATAACAGTTTCTTCTCTCCCACTTCTCGCTTGTAGAACTTCCTTCCGTCTTTATGCTTTAGTCTGCAAAAATTAAAACATTGTCAATCGTTATCCACTTGATTAATCTCTTTTTGCTCGCCGTTATTGTTTCTATTCCTATTTCTTCCACACCCTGTAACCCCTTATGTTTTAGTGGCATTACTACCTTGCATGAGTTGACACCAATAGGAAAGATAATATATAAATCTTAAGGATAATCTCGTAAAGAGGTGTAGATACAGACACCTGTGAACATGTTGCATTAGAAAGGTAGGGGTCAAGACATCTGCTTGTTGTATATAGAAGACACTAATTTCAACACAGGCGACAGTTTGTTTCATGCTTGTAGGTAATCTTCTGCAGGCTCTGTGATTTGAGTGGTGGTTCGGCTGTATATATGCTGGTCACAGTGACATTATGCGTAGAAATGTCACGTATTTTCTGTTCATTTCATTATCATAACGGTTAATTTGTAGCCGGCAACGGTTATATTTCAAATTATTCAAAATGATATTGAGTAGAAGTTGTAATGGGTTGTAATGGAATTTTTTATAGTTGATTTTCAGTGTTAATTGTTAACGATGACCTCAGTATGTACTATCGACTGCAAATAGAATTTTGTATTTGTACATTAATTAATTTTGTCAAATATTATTATTAAATCTACTTAATTCTGTTTATGCGTGAATTAGTAGTTAATTAATGTCTTATATATTTACTTATTTGGTTTATTTAGTATTATATTTATTAAATTAATGTTTTGGGGGGTGTTGTCTTACTTCTCTGGTTAGATTAAATCTTTGGCTTTGTATGTTACATTATCTGCGATTTTACAAGTATTTTGTTATTTATTTTCGATGCTAAATAACGTCGGAAACATCATTTTGTGTAGCTTTAGCTATTTTCTGTTCCAAATAAAGTTTACAAATTTTTATTGAATGTTGTCTGATGATGCTACTTTCCTTATTTTCTATGATATTTTCCTTTTATTTCTGTTTTATCTTAGCAAATTCCCATATAAGTTTGAAAAGTTTAGTGCGCAGAACAGAAACGTAAGCTTGATCGATCCATGTCTGTGTGTGTGTGTGTGTGTGTGTGTGTGTGTGTGTGTGTGTGTGTGTGTGTTTGTGTGTGTGTTCGGAGCAATATTTAACATTTCTCTACATAAATATGGGTTTCATTCTGGTACTATGTGCGACGAAGTAATGTTTGTCATGCTTACTTGTTTGCATTTGCACTGTATATATATATATATTTATAAATATAAATAACAATAGGAAAACTGTAGTAGTTGGCGACGCGTTTCGTCCAATGTGGAATTTCTCACGGCAAAAAACGAAATGAATTTATTTAAAGAAAATAACTAATAATAACTAAAACAAAATAGCAACTGGAAGAATTTAGAGAACGCTATTTTCATACTGTTAACTGAAAATTACATCAATTATTGTCACGTGTGGAGATATTGTTTTCATTGCTGTGTTGACGGATTCAACTATTTTCTTTTCTTTTCACGATATTGTTGTGTACGTTTGTTTGGGAGAGTAGTAATTCTGTTAAGAAAGGTGAAAGAGGGAAAAAACCTGGGCGTAGATTAATATCTGGTTAATATTCAATGGCTGTACTCTCTAGGATTTTAATCTGAGTGAGTTATTTCCTTTTTTATGAGTGTAGCATTTTTTAAATCAAAATTATGGTTGAATTTATTTCTATGTATGACTAGTGAATTAGCTAAGTTGTTTTTGTGAGGTCTCTTTCGTGCTCATAAATGCGTTTGTTTTTTAAATATCTACTTGTCTCTCCAATATATTGCGAGGAACAGTTTTGGCAATTTATTTTATAAATCCCAGCTTCAGAAATATTATTTCTATTCGTGTTTGAAGATCTGAGTATATCCATAATGGTTTTGGAAGTGTTTGTGACACTTTTAAGATTATTTAGATGGGATAGGTTATTCTGGATAGTGGACGTGACAGAGTTGGTCCGCAGTATTATGTAACTCTTTTCATGTAATTTAAAATTGCGGATTATGTTATAAGTTTTGTTTCGGTTTTATATTTTGTATGCTTTAATTCTTGCGTTATGCATGAAATGATATGGGTATTGTAGGATTTTGAATGTATTATCTATGTATGTTTCTTCTTTAAGTAAATATTGGGGACTGCACATTCTTATTGCACTTAGATAACATATGATAATCCCAGATTAAATATCAGTAGAGTGATTTGAGTAGAAACTGACCAGATCAGTTTCGCTTGTAGCCTTTCTGTAAACGTCAAATTTGAGTTCGATATTATTTCTATGTAACAAAATATCCAGGAACATGAAAACAGAGACATGATACTACCGACCAACTATGTCACGTCTACTATCCAGAATAACCTATCCAATCTAAATAATCCTAAAATAGTCAAAAACACTTCCAAATCCATTATGTATATGCTCAGGTCTTCAAACATTAATAGCAATTCCTATTGTCATTTATATTTATAAATATTGTATTTTCTACAGGTAAAATCTGAGAAATTTTCATACACACACATACACACACACACACACACACTCACTCACACACACACACACACACATATATGTGTTTGTGTGTGTGTGTATGTATATATATATATATATATATATATATATATATATATATATATATATATATATATATATATATATATATATATATATGTGTAATGGGTTTGGAAGAAGCTGCCCAAATTGTGCTATGTTTATGAAAGATGTAGGAAAAAGAGGTGCTTCCTCCAAGCCAATATCATCATGGCTCTATACAATCTTCTGGTCTGTGATATTTATATTTTGGTTTATAACTGAAGTAATCATCACTTATATAATAAAAATAACATTGTGTGGAAAACTATAATCATATGCATATTACAATATTTATTTAAGTATTGCAATACAACACCAATAATACAAATATACTCTTATAGCAATATTTATTTTCAGTATAATAAATGCAGTTGTCTCCTTGCTGCATTCCGTCGAGTATATATTCTGAGTCTCCCCTCTCTTAATTCTGAAGTTTCAGATTGTCTGGCAACTGCAGTCTCCTGACTGTCCATGCTACGTTTCTTTCAGTTACTTTTTGAGTTTCAGATTGTCTAGCTTCTGCAGTCCGTTTAGCATTTAATGTACATCTTCTGTCATCTTCTTGATTTTCAGACCGTCTTGCTGATGCAGCAGGTTGTGCATCTAATGTATGACTTCTGTCAGCTTTTTCTTGATTTTCAGACTGTCTTGCTGCGGCAGCCCGTTGAAAATCTAATCTATGTCTTCTGTCCGCTTCTTCTTGAGTTTCAGACTGTCTTGCTGCTGAAGTCCGATGAGTATCTAATCTTCGTCTTAGATCCGCTTGTTCTTGGCTTTTTGATGCTCGTAAAGCTTCATGCATTTCTGCATCTTGTCTCCTTCTCTTGCTCAGCTGATCTTCAATTTCTTTAGCTTTTCTATTTTCCACCGGGACTTCGTACCCGGTCCAAAGTGGAACCTTTTGGGATGCAATATAATAATGGTGTAGCCTAATTATTATTTCCCATAGTCAGCTGGCAGGATATATATGTGAATGATATAGAGCTGTTTAGGTTTGAGCATTATAGGATAAAGGACTTTAACAAGAATTCAAATAAAGTGTAAAGTTGCATAATAATGAAATTGTAGTTATTGTATAGGTTCAAGTTACGCACCCTTAGTCCAAAAGAGAATAAATTTATGGAAAAGCTACACTAGGATCCATTTTAACTGGAACATTTTGTAAGATTGAAACAGGAGTCATTGTGAAGGTTATAGGAAACTAAATTTGCGGTCTCAAAAATTTTTTGAACGCAAAAATGAAATTAATCTAAAAAGATGGTATACTTTTTATTTCATTTGAAGTCATGGAAACAATATGTTTAAGGCGGGGATCATGCAACCCTGGAACCTACTTTTAAAAAAAAAGTTAGATATATATAGTCTATGTCATTAGGTGTCATAGATAGAGTCTTTTGAAATTTCATAAGAATCTATATAATGTTTCTATTGTTTAGATGTTTAGGGGCTATTCTTCCACTCCGTCCCTTGGGATTCTATATAAGCACTTTGGTGGTTGGCTTCAAAATATATCAAGGTGACTAAAACTTAGAGTCCTATCATAAAAAAGCCGTGATATGAGAAGTTAAAATGCTTATGTTATAGGCTTCAAAATGTTTCAATATACGGGGTTTAGCACCCATTAGGGAGTCTTGATATTATGAAAACTGGTGGATATCTTGGGAATAAGCATCATTCCAGGTCATTTACCTAAGTTTAAATTTCATTTAAATCGAAGGCAAAAAAAATTCATGAGTATTGCTGCCATTGCTAGCCTCAAAAATAAATCAAACATCGCTCATTACACTTCATTTAGGTCTACGCTCCATGTTCCAAATTTATTCAATATCGGTGAAATGTTTTTTCTTCCTACAGATAAACATTTATTTTCAAGGTGTAGTTCTGCTCCTTTTACTCCCCGAAAAAATAAATATGAGCTCATCAAACTCACTTTTATGTCTACTAAGTTCCAAATTTAATGCAGATCTCTGAAGTAGTTTTTCATCCTATAGATGTACATACAGACAGACACACGGACACACATACATACACACTGATGTTCATACATATATATATATATATATATATATATATATATATATATATATATATATATATATATATATATATAAACACCGATCAAAATAAAAAATAAATATAAAATAAATATAAAGGATAAAAAACAAAAGTAAATTAAATAAAAACAAGCACAATAATTTGACACAAATAAACGACTTCCGGTAAAATGTCTGCCAAGATAGACTACCCACAATGCACCATTGACCCGTATATATAAATAGCCGAGAAAAAGAACAGCACTCTTGGCCTGACGATTGCATCTAGCATGAAACAGACTGTCCCCTCTAAGTGTTGACTTCTGTGTTCACTTTATATATATATATATATATATATATATATATATATATATATATATATATATATATATATATATATATATATATATATAGTCATACACAAGCACTCAGTTTCGCTGTATCACAGCTCCTAAGTGTGGCTAGAGGTCCGATTGCTTGAAGCCGCGATCGAAACCCGTCTGATTATATATATATATATATATATATATATATATATATATATATATATATATATATATATATATAAAATTTGATATATTCAAGATTTTTGTACATATATATATATATATATATATATATATATATATATATATATATATATATATATATATATATATATATATATATTATAAATTTACTTATTTAAAAATATGCTTCCATCGGTACACAGTAATTACAATGTATCAAAAAAGGAGCTAAAATCCTTACATTGAATTATAGAATTAAATGAATGTCCCTAGTTCTGTTCCATTTCATTCGAAAATGAAACAGAACTAGGCACTTGAAGTTCATGTGCTTAGCTTCTGTTTCTGAAATATGGTAATTCCTGTGTAGCGATGGAACCATATTTTTAAATGAGTAAATTTATAATATTTATGGCCTGTAGATTTACACGGAGCAATCTTTTGTAAAAATAAAAAATATTAATAAGAACACTGGATAATATATCTTACTGTTCTTTCTCTTCATTATAATACATATATATATATATATATATATATATATATATATATATATATATATATATATATATATATATATATATATATAATGCAAAAATGAATCTTCCATTTAAAGCAATCTTTTAATTTCATTAGTTTTTATTTGACTCTTCGTATTAAAATGATTTTGTCATTTCTCCAATGAAAAAAAAAATTTAAACCATGTTTAGCAAGTTCATTACCGTTTTGGTTAGGCATAGCATCTTGCAATTTCCAGCACATTGTCAATTTGAAATCCTTTATGTTTTGGAGATTATTCCTAAAATTAATTTCTTTCTTTATATGAGAATGAAACCATATTTCCAATGTATGTATTCAACAGACTTATTATTGATTTCAAATTTATTTTCACTACGAAAAAAAAAAAATTGTAAATCAAAAGAAAAAAAACAGGAAGAAATGATATTCTTAAGAAAACGGCTAAGCCTTTCCAAAACAGCTGTTCGATTGGGAATTGGCAGAGAACCTGTTTAAATTTATGACACGTGTTAAAATATAAGAAAAGCACGTGTATATTTTTCTTGTCTAGTATTTTTCCAAAAATTTTTCTGAAGATTTTCGGCAGCAGTCATTTTTTCGCTCTCAGGAATTTTTCTGCAATATATATATATATATATATATATATATATATATATATATATATATATATATATATATGTGTGTGTGTGTGTGTGTGTGTGTGTGTGTGTGTGTGTGAATATTTAAAATAAAAAAACACTACATTTTTGGGCTCTTTTTTCTCTTTCTTTTAATCTTTGGAATTTCTCCTGTTAATTTTATTCGAATTTAATATGTAGATGCATTGAAATATTTCAAAAATTGCCGACTTACAATTTTCTTTCGCTCAATCACTCAAAAGAATACGCGCACACACACACACACACACGCATATATATATATATATATATATATATATATATATATATATATATATATATATACACACACATATATCAAAGAGGAAAGAAAGTGAAAGAAAGTGGTCACTAAATGGATGCTTACAAATAAGAGGACCATGCATATTTGCAAACAGAATTATAAATATTTTTCAGTAAATCTTTTCTTTTTTATTCATCTATTTGTATATTTTAAATTTAGCTTTTAAATATTTGTTCTTGCTATTATTATTGTTATTATTATTATTATTATTTTATTATTATTATTACACACTTAACAGTAGAGCGCGATTTAGGAATAGAAAAAAATAAAAAATACATTGTTTGACAATGTTAAACATTATTTGAACAGTATGTAAGTTTTCTTTAAAGTTATATTTAAAAAAGTCAATTATATAAATATATAAATCGACAAAAAATATAAGGCAAGTATGCACTTTACCTGTCTTGTTTTAAAAACGGCTGTACTTTTAATCAATACCTCAATCCGATATTTCCATTTTTTCATTACAAGTAATTTTTGTATAATTCATTTTTTGTAGATTTATATATTTTTATACTTATTTTCTTTAAATATAACATCAAATAGAGAGACATACTGTCAAAATATTGTTTAACATTTTTAAAAACTGTGTTATTTCCTCGTTTTTATCATCATCATTATTATCATCATCAACAACACGGAATGAGAGCGTGACAATTATGAAAGCCAGGATATCCTCCGAATTAAGCAGTCGGGGAAATCCACACCAGAATCATATAAACACAACAAAATGTGCGCTGTTTAGTACTAGATATTTATTTAAAAGCCTAATATGGCAGAGCCCAATAAAAAATAACCGAATATCTTCTAGCAGAGTCAATTGTGATAATTTCCGATTGAGCATGACCAAAATATCAAGACTTAAGCTATAGACTTCCAAATTCCAACTCCCATGTTGCCGTGGATGCCATATTCTTCAAACTTAACATCGAACTATCCTCTTGATAAACGATACTCCACCATAGAACACAGCAGAGGATAGCGTCAATCATTACTTTATATGCCTAAGTTTGAGTTAGCTAACTAACAATCATTGCTGTGGTACTGAACGGGATATTTCTTATAGGTAAACTTAATGTTAAATCTTTCAATCCATTAAGACCACAAGCCAATACAGCTTGGCGTAGAATCGGCATATTTATTATTATTATAACTATAACTATTATTTTTAACAATAAGTGGAGTAATTTAATCGGATTACCAAATCCAGATAAGAAGTTAATCCGGTGGAACTAGGAATTAATGTAAATGATGGAACCATTCAAATGACCGTATGAAAATCCAGTAAACAGAGACAGTTGTTTCCATGCTGACGATATATGTTGTTGCATAGCATCCACTTAACACAAATTTACAGTAAGTTTTATGTGAACACTTACTATTTAAATAATAATAGTGTAACGATGCCTATATGTTTTTGCTTTAGAATTATATCTCGAATACAAGGAAAGACATTTCTTTGTTACATGCAGGGTGCGATTGATAAATTGCCACCGAAATTACGCAAAAATTAAAATAATACTGACATCTCATTTTAACAGATATATTTACCAAAATTACAAAACAAATATATCTTGAAATAGAAAAGAGAAAATTCATTCAATAAAATCGCCATTGGCTTCAACCACGGCCTCGAGACGACTTCGGAATCGCCTGCATCTCTTCTGGATGTTCTATGGGATTAATTTGTTGAATGCTCCCATAATCCTTACCTTCAGTTCATCTTTCGTGCTACAAGGAATTTTGTTTGTCTCTCGCTCAATTTCGCCCTTCACATAATAATCAAGGGGATGCAGACTTGGGAATTGGGTGACTAAATGTAAGAGGAGATGTGGTTGCAGCAATTACCTGACAGTTGTGTCAGGTTTCTCCAGCTTGTGCGGCATGTTGCAGAGTCCTGTTGCCAGACAATAGAATCTTGTAGTAGCCATCCTATTTACCCATCAGAACTACTTCCCCAAGGCGATGGAGGCACCATGTTGCCATCACTAGTGATCACTCCAAATACCCTCGTAATCACCATTAGACTCGACTCAGCCAACACTTCCCGAATCTTCTGCACTGTGTTCAGGTTGACATCAAAACACTCTGAAATGTTCGTATTGGAGATTCCGGAGCGAATGCTAAGCATTTCCACAATTATTTGCAGAGAATTGTGTCATGATTGTCTTCTTCTCACAGATACTGCCCAACCGACCCTACTATACTGTGCAATCGACTGCGCGAAATTAAATATATGAAATGGCGATAATTTACCCAATGTATATTCATTCATTTTTTCTGATATTCTGTGAATGATCACGAAGACTCATCTTAATAGCATTTTCTGCTTCTCATTAACTATGGTCGTGCTGTGAAACTGTTGTCTAATGCTATTGGCATTTTGTTCATATTAGATACATCCTTGAGGTGGCATACAAATTGGACAATAATGACCATGTTCCACATCTTCACTTTGACTGTAATGCAGATTACAATTCTGCCAAACTTGCTGGAGTGAGTGTACAGAGATGATATGCTTCATAATAATCAAACGCTCAATGATAAGCTGTATGGTGAACAAATGGACATTCTTAAAGATGCAATTGAGTTGAAAATACATGTCCAGTAGTACAGGGTAATTATTCAACATGGCAAAACATGACCAAAAATACGATTAAAGTGTTCGGTTTCGACTTCTACCAACCACACACGTACTTCTGGTTTAGCCCGTTCAAATTACCACATGTCTAGGTTGTTTTCAACTATCTGAAGGGTGTTTCGATCAACAACGATGTGGAACTTAAATGGGGTTTGATTATTTTTTTGAGACAAAAGCTAGTGATTTCTATCATCGAGACATTGATCAGTTAAGGGATTGTTGGCAGAAATGGACGGGAATATATTGTTGAATGATTTATCAAAACAATTAATGAATAATAAATATTAAATTATGAACTCCAACGAATTCATGTAACAAGTGTATATTAAGTTGTATTAGAAAATTCTAGATTTTAATCTTTATTATGTTCAGTTATAATATTCTTGTTACTATCAGCAGTTGATGGAAATGTAGACTGATTAAATATTTCTAAAAATATTTAAAAGAATGGGATAAAATTAGCAGTGTAATTTCACCATTCATACTAAAATATAATGTGTATTCGCTTTTATTTGTTGTACGCTAATAGATGAGTTTTCCGTATTAATTCCAAACGTACTGGACATAACATTTTCATCTTGCTTTAAATAAAAATATTGAACATTATAGAGAGATCTGCACCACCAGTTTTGCAGTAAATATTTACCTGACACTAGTATTGAGTTTTACTGTTAAAACATTATTTTCTTTATTACTAATTGGAATGTACACTTGTCTAGTGATCAGATGAAGCTCCGTGTAGATAATTATGTATTTTCATTGCCATTGTCTATAGTGATGGTAAGTCAGTCTACTTGTTTATTATATTTTCTCTTAATGATGGAAATAGACATTTCTTTCAATATTAACGAAAAGGTAGCGTACTTAATCCTAACTCTCAAACGCTAAAGAGCCGAACCGAGAAAGTTCACGCGCAAATAATTTTTTAATTCGAATGTAATTCACTCTACATTAATTATGGCATAGTTCACTTTGAATAATTATTTTTATTTTATTTAAATATTTTAGGCCATAGAAATATCCTTTTCATAAATTCCAGCAATATACATATTATTTTATATATATATTCAGGAGGAATTATATTTTTATTAAATAAAATTTCTGGAATATTCAGGCGGGTAGACGGAAATAAATAAATTTGCTGCTTAATAAATAAATGAATGTCTACCCAAATATTAATATCTAAAAAAGAGATAAGTTTTAAATTGATTGATAAATAAAATAAACAAATAATTATATTAGAAAATCACTTTGCTTCCTTGGATATGAAACTGAGCAGATATGAAAATTTCGAGGGATTTAATGCAAGAAGAATTTCGGTTGAAAGTACGCTTTAGACTTTGATCGATGGTATTGGCTTTTTCGTGGCCATGTCAGTTACAATACGTCGGATCGAAAGATTTTCTCTGTCCGGTGGGACGTATGTTCGAACCTTGTCGGAGTCGTATATTTATCTTTAGTAAGCTTTCTGGAATATTTATGCCGGCTGACGAAAATAAATAAATATACTATTTAATAAATAAATGGGACGTCTGCTCAATAAGTGCATCCAGTAAAAATAACATTTAAAGTCATAATAATCTGTCGGATTGATAAATCAATATAACATTACCAGAGCAAATATATATATTAGGCTTATGGCTTTTTTGTAACCCTATATTCCTGCATTATAAATCGATGAACTTTCTTCAAACGTAATGAAAAAGGCATAAATTTGTGTTAGTTCTTGAGAAAGTTCACCCCAAACCAAAAATTCGATTTTAACATATACGCAATAAAGGTAAAAAAATCAAAATATATCAGAAGCCTTATTTTTCAATTTGCTAATATAAACGGATAGTATTTACGTATTTTTACGCATTTAACAATTTATATTTATAATATAACATAAACAATACAAATAAACTAAAACTAGTTCTAGAATGTTCCATAAATTACTAGATGGCGTCAAAATCTCATAGTACTTGTATACTCATATATGATTTTATAAATTGATGGGTTGGCATTTCTTTTAATAATCTGAATTAAACTCTTCTTAAATTTTTAACAAAAGTTCATCGAAACAGGAAATCAATTACTTTACAAACAGTCAAACACTCATAAACCTAATCTATATCTATAATTCTCAAAATGTGTATATGTATGTGTGTGTATGTGTGTGTGTGTGTGTGTGTTTGTGTGTGTGTGTGATGGGATGTTGTTTATCAATTTCCACAGTTTTCATCCGATTTTGATTAAAATTTTTGTTTGATAGATAATTCTTCAGTGTCAGCCTTGAGTCCAAATTGTTGGAAGCAATGGCTCTCCACTACTTCCTGTCCATTATAAATCTCAGCAACGTTTTCCTATTTACTATCTGTTCTTGGATATATATCATTCATAAAAAAGTTGGTCGGCAAAAATTTCCAGTAATGAAAGCACGGTCAAAGACGGGTTATACTGCTAATATATATATATATATATATATATATATATATATATATATATATATATATATATATATATATATATATATATATATATATATATATATAATGTGTGTGTGTATGTGTGTGTGTGTGCATAGAATTGTTTTATATGATATGACGAAAAGTTAGGTGGGTCCCTAAGAAAAGACGTTTGCACTTATCTTCATCGTGTAATTATACATCATCATCATATACATATATCTATAAAGACACATATATTATATATTAGACTACTGAGAAATTACGTTTGGTATGTAACAATGAAAATGTATGTATATAAGCGCTAAGTAAATTGTACCGCAAATTATTCAAGTATACACATATATATGTGTGAATGAATCCATGAGTAAATGCAGAATTGCTCCCCTTCCAAATCCATATGTATTAGGTACACACACCCATCCATATTCATACGACGACATTTGTACAGGGTGAATAAACCATAGCATTTATTATTCTCCGGTCCGTATTTGATGGCGACATAATTTCCGATAAGACCTTTGGCCCATGTCTCGTTTGTGCGTCTCTCGCTACTTATTAACTATTGCCAATATGAAATCCTTTTGTCCATGAAATTCACTGACGCGTGATGACTACCAAGAGGTAAATATATCTTGACAAAAGCAATGCTCAGTTAGGAATATTTGAATATGTAGTAAAAATAACCTATTTGCATCTGATTCGACCAATATGTACGGGTTTCATTTTCGGGGGTCTACATGCCCCAATCCAAATTTCCGATTTTGTCCAATGGCTTTATCAGAGATTCGTAATTACGTTATGCATCGGAGCAAGCAAGGTATATCCACGATGATTCATTCAGCATTTGTTTTAAATAAGTAATTTGATATTCAGCACGGTGCGATTGAATAAGCCCGGTGAAAGTGATTAACAGTTGGCTTGGTTCTAATCATAGAGTCGACGGATTTTTAAGATAAATGCTCTCTGCAGACATGTCAGATTCTTCATTGCTCCCTGATAAATTATTTCCACTCACTATCTTTCGACAGAAAACAAACCTATTCCAACATTTAGCATTCCCAGCATGCATATGCAATTCAGGAAAACTGGTGCTCACGCACATATTAATCTTTCTCTCTCTTTACACACACACACACACACACACACACACACACACACACACACACACACACACACACACACACATATATACATATATATGTGTATGTATATATATATATATATATATATATATATATATATATATATATATATATATATATATATATATATATATATATATATATATATCATAACTGAGTTATTATATGTAAAAAATATTATACTAAGGTTTCAGGGTTAGGGCGGAAAATAGAAACAAATGGCCAATATCTCAAAATTAATTAAGATTTTAAAGGCAAATGTAAATGATCTCATATTTGTATTGTGTTGAATTTTTTTTTTAAAAATCAGTTTACAGGACTTATTCGACAATAACTTACAATATACAAATACCAGATGCATAAAATATCCAAGTGTAATGTCATGTGATCTGCTGTGTGTTTCATCTGATATCAGTGATATGAAAATTAACATAACAATATTACATGAGGTATACATTTAGTGACTCTATTGCGATATAGATTATCACTTGTAATGCAAATATGTCAGCATGTCATATAATTCTTCTCGCATCCGAGTTGAAATGAATCTCGATAAACTGAAATTGGGATGGAAAACAGAGAATACTGTAGGGCAAGATTTCTGCAGTAATTTAATTTTTAGCAAAACACTGCGTTTAACATTATATATTTATATTAGGAAAAGTCAAGTATTTTTGCAAGTATTTCAAAAATACGCACGCGAATATGTGTGTGTGCGCGTGTGCGTGTGCGAGCGCGCGTGCGTGCGTGTGTGTGTATCGGACGTCTAGCCACACTGAAGAGCTCTGATACAGCGAACAGTGTGTCTGTGGATGACAATATACATGCTCCCGGGAAATCCAGTCGAACTCCCTTGAGAAAAGGGTTATTTTAAAAACAGCGTCTCATACTATTATTAACGCATTCCTCCTCAACTGAATTGAGCACACCGGGCCTCTGGCGTATTTTGTATAGAAAAAAAAAACGTCATAATTTCCCTTTTTCTCTGACGTGCGACGATTGCCTAAGGGTAGGATCTCTGACGGATGCCAAATCAGTCGATATTCGATCTCGGCTTGAAACAATCGGATGTCTAACCCACTGTAGAAATGTGATACAGCGAAACAGTCTGTCTGTGGATGGCAATATATATATATATATATATATATATATATATATATATATATATATATATATATATATATATATATATATATATATATACGAATGCACACACAGACAGGTAGGCAGACACACATATATCTATATGTCTGACTCTCTCCCTATCTATCTATCTATCTATCTATATATATATATATATATATATATATATATATATATATATATATCTTGACAGGTTTCGTTTAATAATTTTGAGATATTCTGTCTAATTATACTCCATAAGATTCTTTCATATTTACGGATAAGCTTTTTTGTGTGATTATTAAAAGACGAGAGGGAAACGCCGTGAAAATTCATATATTATTTTTATCCGAGAACTTTTGACATAGTATAATGTCATCGTCAGTGTATTGTTAATTATGTAAGTGTTGTGGTGTTCATGGTTCAGGGAGACAAATATTGTTGTGATCATCTGAAAATTAACTTTCTTATTGTGGAGACAGGAACGCCGTGTCATTTCGTGTCCGACAAGCACAGTTAAGGGTAGATAACTAGTTATGTATTGGAAAGATCTTCCGATGTGAGTAGTGGAAAATCTAAAGGAAGAACTATCAGTACGAACACTGACATTTAAAACTATCCATTGTACACATTATAAAATGTTTGTGGAATATTAATAATTGATTTTATTAAGGTTTGTTTGCAATTTCTTTATATAAATAGCTATGAGAATATTTAGTTTGTATTTACTTTTTCCGTGGAAATGTATGTGGGTATTTTCGACGAGAAATTTTTTGAATTGCAAAGGTTTTCATAAATGTTAGAAAATACTAGATGAGTTATTCAAATGAAGACTTCAACATTGGAGATACAATCTCCCAGAGGACATTTAAATTTATAAATAATGTTGATTTTTTGCAACATTTTAGTGGCCTGGGAAGAGTCATTACGATTGATTTTACGAGATATAATGGATTTTGTGTGGTATAAAATTAATTAATTTTTTTTACTGGGATCTTTGGTGGATGCATTATTTATTATTAATTGTTTTAGGACACTGTCGTCTTGCTTATTGTTAGCTTGCATTTGGTTACGATAAAAAGGTTGATACGTCTGGGATTAGTAGGAAAAGTGTTATCTTCTATTTGATTTGTATGCGATCTCTGATGGAGCATCCTATTTGTTAATTAACAATATAGTTAGGGAAGTTTGACGAGTGTTTGTTTTATATTTTTTAGTTCGCTGTAGAAAATTTGTTTTGTGAAACAAAACATTATCCGTGAATATCAAAGGATTCTTTGGAGAATATGGAGACAGAACATGTCAAAATTATTCAACGAAACCTGTCTTAATGAAAAAATACTGCAAAATTATACGCATATATATATATATATATATATATATATATATATATATATATATATATATATATGTATGTTCACTTTTATATATATATATATATATATATATATATATACATATATATATATATATAAAATGAAGAGGTTATAATTCTCAGAGAATGTCTCATATAGAGAAGATTTAACATTGAAAAACATAAAGGAAAAGAATTAATTATTTTTAATAATTATTTTTAATAATATGTGGAAATCTCCACTCTTTACCTGAAGACGGTCGTGAGACCAGAAACACGTGTTGTAAAACTATGTAAAACTATGAAAAATAAAGAATAATATTTTTTTAAAAACCCACATTACAACCCAAAAAGTTTGCGGTACCTTTTTATAATATATATATATATATATATATATATAAAAGTGAACATAGAAGTCAACACTTAGAGGCAACAGTCTTACACACGCTATATATCTGATATTGAGCACTTTATCCCATAAATATAGCACATTTTAAGACTATATTTCATCATGTGTGTGTGTGTGTGTGTGTGTGTGTGTTGTAGATATCTGCTCGCTTCCGAGCATCGAGATCGTCACCCTCAAGTCCTATACCCTGTCTCTCGCCTGATGTCGGTAGCGACGGAAGAGAGTTTGATGATGGCATTCGCGTGAATTTGATTTTGGTGGACACATCTGCCTGACGGAGAAGACTACACATTTAATGTGTGTGTATACGTATGTGTGTTAAAATGAAAAAAAGGATGAATAAATACCGACACTTTATGCAAATTTAACTTTATGCGATAATTTATAGTTTCTCAAATATTATATAGTTAAAATATTCTATTAAAGTCATTTATGAACTCGATTCCACTTTATTAATATCCACTCGAGCTTCGGCAGTAGATTCTGCAAAGTTTTCTTTCATTATTTTTACATATTCGTCAATATATTCGTGTCTTATTTTCCTTTTACCTGCAGATATGTTCATACAACCTCTACAATGTAGATTTCCTGCATTCCTGTCTTCATTTTATAAAATCCAAGATATCATTGCATTAGTAGATTTTCCGTTTTATTTCATCAAATAACTGCATATACCAACTCTGAATAAATATTGCAGTAATTCCAGTTCTCTTTAATGTTACCATTGACATAATATTATAACATTTGATAGATCTGCAATCATTATCATTCAATATTAATGAGAGATACCCGGAAAATTCAAGTCAAGTGGCAACGGTTATCAATATTCGTTATCTTCCTAATCTTGACTGGTTAACAAATTCTCTTTTATTATATAACACACTTCATTCATCATAACCATTTTGACAGTTATCAGGCTATTTGTGTCGCTCTCGAGCCACAAAAGAAAACTTTGAAATAAACATATTATGCGTCTTGTCTCGTTGTGTTTACTCAATAAGACAATTTTAAATTACGTTTGTTTGGGTGTTTGTCTGTGTATAGTCCCATAATATATTTAGCTCTCCTTGACATTAGGCAAGTTAAATTAAAATTTATCTTATATCTAGTAATGATGGATTAGATTCTACGATAACACGCCCCACGTTCATTAACTGATGGCCAGTGGAGCGCGACAATTATTTGATGACACACCATAAACTTCAACCACATGTCCAATAGCATGTCTTTTTTTATATCAAGGATGATTTTATCTTTACTTTGAACTAAATGTATGGATTGATTTATGTATGTATCTAAAGTCCTTGGGATGTTTTTTTTTCCAAACATGGTCAGCACATTGTGGCCGTGGTCAGACTTGATATTATTGAGAGTTGGCTTTTCCTTTTTTTTTTCTTAATAATGCTGTGCTTATTTTTAGCCTTTTCTATATGTGGATGAGGCTATTATATTTATATTATCAACGAATATGTGGCGGATAAATTTTGGTAGGACTTCGTGTGTATTTAAATGAGACATAATTACGCTATGGTCGGAGAGATGTAACACGAGTATTCTTGTTTTGCATGTTGCAATGTATCCAATATAATTATTTATCAATTTAGATTGATCAGGAACACAGATCCTTAAGGAGCATAGGAATTTCTGAAGAATATTGGTTTTGTGTAATTTTGATCTTACAGGTGAGTTATTATTATTGACGATGAGGTTAGCAGTTTGAAGTAATTTATAGCAGATAATGAATGTAATTTTCTTCTTGTTGTTGAATGTAGATGAACTTCAGGATAATCTTGGAGGAGGTCGAAAGTACTTGGGTAGGAAAAACTACACGGCACCTTTCTTGATTGATTTCATCTTAGCATCAACAAAATGATTAGAGAAGTGCAAATTATCAGTATAAAAAAATAGACATAATATATATATTATTCAATAAAATATGCTTGTGTGTGTGTGCTTGTGTATGTGCATGTGTGTATATGGTGTACTCTCTCGTCGTTTTCGACGTATGAGTGTCTTTCAGTTCAGTTTTTATGTTTATGTTTCGTATGAGACAAAATCCTGCACGAGATTTGCAAATAAATCCACACGAAGGGCATAATGAAGGGTTGAATGTCATATGGGCTGATGTATTATCCTGAGATTTGTGTTAATTCTTAATTCTCTTAGATGGTTGAGACGGTTCTTTTCAAAGTTAGTTACACTACAGTAGCAGGTATTTCTCCAGTTTGCTCGGTTTTCAACAGAAAGTTCAGACTCCTCTATAGGGATGTTTGTAGTAATTAAATTTTTTTAAAGTTTGTCCTTGAAGCGTAACCAAGGACGGCCTACATTACGCTTGCCATGAAAAAGTTGGCTATACATGAGGATTTTCGGCATCCGATCAGTACTCATTCTCATGAGGTGACCAGCCCATCTGAACTGTAATTGCATCAGAGAGGATTCAATACCACCGACAACACATTTGATGAAAAGATCAGGATTAGTTGTTTTTGTCCTGTCGTTTATAATGTGCGTCCTGTATGGCGTCCACGATTCAGACCCAAAAAGATGGGTGGTGAGAATTACTTTTTCGTTTTCAGTGAAATTCCATGAACATCACGTAGGCGATGCTTAAGTTTCCCAAAGGCATTCGTTGCCTTTGAGATTCGGTTAACTATTTCGTCATCCAAACAGGTACTTGAATTGATTTTGCTCCCTAAGTACGAGAATGAGTTCACATACTTCATGTCGTTGTCAACAGTAATTTGAAAGATTGGAAGCGTATGGGTGGATGGTTTTTGTTTTACACCCTTGACCCGCTTAGGTGTAGACTTCAGTTTTCTTTATGTTATAGTTAGTCCGAATGGGTTGCAAGCAGTGGTAAACACACACAAGCATATATATATATATATATATATATATATATATATATATATATATATATATATATATATATATGCATGCGTGTGTGTGTGTGTGTGTGTGTGTGTGTGTGTTTGCGCGGGTGTGCTTTCTTGTATGTGTGTATACGCGCGTGCGTGTACATATTTTCTATAACTCCATAAGTTAATCGGTGTATACCCTTGATTGCAGGGGGAACATATTTTACACGGTGTGAATTACATCTACCTGCTTATTCATTCATGTAGCCTAATAAATAAAACATACTTTTTCGCTATTTTCTTTATGTGTCTCGAATGTGCAGGATGGTAGGTGTAATTTAGTATGCCTATGTCCGTAAGTATATATACACCTTCAGGTGCGAACATAGTTTAGAAAATAAGTAATTATATTAAATAAGATATATATCTAAATCTCTTTTCTCTCTCTCTCCTTCTCTCTCTCTCTCTCTTAATCTTATATGTGAGTGTATTTATGTGTGTTTATATGTGCATGGACTTACGTGTGTATGCGTGAAAAAATAATTTTAATTGGTAATTTAAATGTATATGCATGTGCGTGTGTATGTGGGTGAGTGCGTAGAAGACAAAACAGACAGGCACTGCAAACATATTTACTTAAACTTCTCAAAAGTTGTAAATAAAGTAACATCCTCATCAAAGTGAGCCGCCCAATTAATTGCGTTTATATGTCCACGGCATTGCCAACAGTAATTTAACGATTGCTTTTTTGTTCCTTCTGCTGTCGGGGAGATGATCAAATGAATTATGACACATGAGGTTATTTGAGATCATATGAATATTTATATATTTCTTTATTTTTCATTTTCACTAAGATAAATGAGTAGTCCTTGATTTCCTGGTAAAACTACCAAATTACACTTAGTTGGCAAATTAAAAACATCTCATTTTTCCTAATATAATTCATTGGCCGAAACATGTGCGACTAATTTTTGCTGAAAGAATGTTCCAGTGCAAATACACGCTCAAGCATGCCTATCACACGTTTGTGTGCATGCGTATATATATATATATATATATATATATATATATATATATATATATATATATATATATATATATATATATATATATATATATATGAGTAATTATTGTCAGATAGATTTTGATTCTGTAGAAAAAATGATTAAATTCAACAAGAGGAAAAACTATAATTAGCCGACGCGTTTAGTACTTTTTTATTGCCCTGATAAAGTTCCTTAGAGGAGGAAACGTGTTGGCTAAATATAGTTCTTCCTCTTGTCACCTGATATATATATATATATATATATATATATATATATATATATATATATATATATATATATATATATATATATATATATATGCGTGTGTGTTGGTGTGTCTGTGTCTGTCTCTGTGTGTGTGTGAGAAAATATATAGAAAATAGGAAAGAACTCGATAGGTAAATTCCTAAAATTTCGCTTGAAGATTAAACAGAGCTTGGTATTTTAATTCAATTTAATTCTAATAATTATGTTGAAGTTTTCATCTCTTGCTTTTGAAACATGAAAAGTTTTATGTAGCGGAGGAATCTTTTTTTAAATAAATAATTATAATTTTGAATAAATAATTATATATATATATACATATATATATATATACATATATATATATATATATATATATATATATATATATATATATATATATATATATATATATATATATATGAAGAAATATAGTCTTAAAGTGTGCTATATTTATAGGATAAAGTGCTCAATATCAGAGATAGAGCGTGTGTAAATATAAAAGTGAACATAGAAGTCAACACTTAGAGGCGACAGTCTGTTTCATGCTAGTGCAATCGTCAGGCAGCTAGTCCTGATATATATATATATATATATATATATATATATATATATATATATATATATATATATATATATATATATATATATATATACTCGCAGACACACAAGTTTCTGAGAGAGATGCATCCTCTGACGTGTTATAGGTTGAACAGGACCTGTAGGCACAAACTCTCGATCATGAAGCATTGTGAATTACTGGTAACGAATTCGTGGGCAGACATTTCCGTCTATTCAATTTCACTCACTAGGTTTGTGTCAAGTTAACGTATGGTTTTAAGCATTTTCACAAGTTTCCACACCCTGAAATCGACCCCAAGTCAAATAAAATCAAGAAATCAACTTCTTGACAAATCGATTATGATGCAATTCGAACCCGGGTCTCATGGTCTAAACAATCGGGCCCACATCTAATGTAGTCTAGATAACAACTACATTTATTTGTTAAACATGAGCCTGGTCTGAAGAGCTATCTAGTAATGTTGTATCCTTTTACCATATACTACTAGTCTATAAGAAGCAAATCTATGGCATGTCCGTCGTAAATATATAGATGCTGCATATTAGTAGATATTTCCCCCTATAATGTTAGTCGGCGAGTTACTTTATTGTACTAGATTTCAATCCCTTCTGTTAAATATTTTATTTGGCATTCAAGTAAACATATCGATTATAACTGTGTTATCATCTCTATCATCATCGCATTTGTTACTCTGACTTTTTGCCTTACCTTCTTCACTGCATATCTAAACCTGAAATTAAATCCGACGTCTCCTTTTTATTTATGTATTATCGGTTTCTCTTTTTGTGTAATTTGCATTTACCATACAAATATAAGTATGCACTAAAATGCTCTCAACATCTGTTAGTTAATAGTAGATATATTATGTAAACTGACTTGAATAATAAATCAGATTTAATGTATTAAGAGTACTGTAGTTGATACTAATAAAGAAATGAATATATTCTAAATAAAACTTTGTTAAATTGAAATTACTGCTATGTGTACTCTAAAAAATAATTATATTTCGAATCGGTTCCTGGGAATGGACGAAAAATTAAAGAAAATCATGAAGATGAAATTTAGTTTGGTTGCGCAATTAGTTAAAAATAAAATAATTTCGACTCATTGGCAATAATCTTATATTATCCATTCGTATCTCTGTTTGATAAAACATATCTTTAAAGAATAATATTTTAAATATTTTGAGATATTTTTTATCATTTTCACAAAATGAAATGCCAACTGAGCCGCAGGTGGTTACTAGGATTGATAGAGAATGAGAAGACTTTAGAGAGGAAAATGATAATCAAAAAACAGGTTCAGGAAGATGGCGACTGACATTTATATTTTTGAAGATTGTATGTGGCAGAGATGAGAGAAAACGGGAGAGAGTTCTACAAGTGTTAAATACGAGAAAAAATACTTAGAATATGGCAGACGGTTACGTACAGTAAACAGAAAACGTTCAACAGCAAAACGATGCGACCTAGTTTCCAATCTATTAGATTGTGTAAATTCATTCGGTTGAGGTATGATGAAGGAGAGCTCATCAGGACAACTGCCATGAAAATATTTACAGAAAAGACAGAGATAAGCGACGTCACGACACTAGAAAAGTGACGGAAGTAGCGATGTCAGCACTAGGTTGATAATCTATCCGATTTCTACAAAATTTAGAAGATTTTAGTAGTAATTGTTATTTCAATTATTTAGTAAGAACACTCAGATGCATAAACCAATTATGATAAAAATTATTGATTGTTAATATTGTTTAAATAACTTTTAAACTTTTTACACTTGCATTCAACTCATATAGAGACAATCTTTTCGCATTGTCATAATGTTAAATGTTGTCTGAGTGTTGTAATCTATCTTATTCCACGAACGTTTAGTACCTGTATACTAATATAACTTTATTATACTTATCGCGTCTCTCCGAATCTTTTTTTCTCATATCGCCGATGTGGTTGCGGTATATACTACAGAAATGTTATGGTCCAGGTTCCTTGTACCACGGTGATGGTCCAAGGTAGAACCAATGAAGAATAACTCGAACACAGGTATGGAATAACACAGATATATTACAAACAGAATATGTACAAAAGAAGTAGAAGTGTTAGTAATAACAATCAGGTTAGGTTAGAGAGAACGATGTTGTCTCGACCAGTATCACTATCCCAATGTCTTACAGTAATCGTGTGACGCGACTCTGTCTCTGACTGACTCTGTGACTGACTGACTGCTGACTCACTGCCTGATTCACTCTGACTCTGTGTCGATGTTTAACAACACTCCCACGTGTGTCGGATGTGGCACAAGGCCGGTTTAATGTGGGCCTACCGAGCCCGTAGGCTCGGGCAAAAATATACCCATTAGAACCCGTATACACGGGTTCAGGGACTGTCTACCTACCCGGACGAAACTTTGCCCTGCGGCAAAGCTCCTTCCGAGTTCCTCTCCGCCGAGGTAGAGAGTTCGACAGCAAAGAACAGTCTGAACGGCTGTTCCGACACTGACGCATTGTCTCACTGACTCTGTGTCGATATTTAACAACACTCCCACGTGTGTCGGATGTGGCACAAGGCCAGTTTAATGTGGGCTTACCTAGCCCGTAGGCTCGGGTGAAAATATACCCATTAGAACCCGTATATACGGGTTCAGGGACTGTCTAGCTCTCCGGACGAAACTTTGCCCTGCGGCAAAGCTCCTTCCGAGTTCCTCTCCGCCGAGGTAGAGAGTTCGACAGCAAAGAAAAGTCTGAACGGCTGTTCCGACACTGACGCATTGTCTCACTGACTCTGTGTCGATATTTAACAACCCTCCCACGTGTGTCGGATGTGGCACAAGGCCAGTTTAATATGGGCTTACCTAGCCCGTAGGCACGGAACAAAATATACCCATTAGAACCCGTATATACGGGTTCAGGGACTGTCTAGCTCCCCGGACGAAACTTTGCCCTGCGGCAAAGCTCCTTCCGAGTTCCTCTCCGCCGAGGTAGAGAGTTCGACAGCAAAGAACAGTCTGAACGTTTTTTCCGACACTGACGCATTGTCTCACTGACTCTGTGTCGATATTTAACAACACTCCCACGTGTGTCGGATGTGGCACAAGGCCAGTTTAATGTGGGCTTACCTAGCCCGTAGGCTCGGGTGAAAATATACCCATTAGAACCCGTATATACGGGTTCAGGGACTGTCTAGCTCCCCGGACGAAACTTTGCCCTGCGGCAAAGCTCCTTCCGAGTTCCTCTCCGCCGAGGTAGAGAGTTCGACAGCAAAGAACAGTCTGAACGGCTGTTCCGACACTGACGCATTGTCTCACTGACTCTGTGTCGATATTTAACAACACTCCCACGTGTGTCGGATGTGGCACAAGGCCAGTTTAATGTGGGCTTACCTAGCCCGTAGGATCGGGTGAAAATATACCCATTAGAACCCGTATATACGGGTTCAGGGACTGTGTACCTCCCCGGACGAAACTTTGCCCTGCGGCAAAGCTGCTTCCGAGTTCCTCTCCGCCGAGGTAGAGAGTTCAACAGCAAAGAACAGTCTGAACGGCTGTTCCGACACTGACGCATTGTCTCACTGACTCTGTGTCGATATTTAACAACATTCCCACGTGTGTCGGATGTTGCACCATGCCAGTTTAATGTAGGCTTACCCAGCCCGTAGGCTCGGGCAAAAATATACCCATTAGAACCCGTATATACGGGTTCAGGGACTGTCTAGCTCCCCGGACGAAACTTTGCCCTGCGGCAAAGCTCCTTCCGTGTTCTTCTCCGCCGAGGTAGAGAGTTCGACAGCAAAGAACAGTCTGAACAGCTGTTCTGACACTGACGCATTGTCTCACTGACTCTGTGTCGATATTTAACAACAATCCCACGTGTGTCGGATGTGGCACAAGGCCAGTTTAATGTGGGCTTACCTAGCCCGTAGGCTCGGGCAAAAATATACCCATTAGAACCCGTATATACGGGCTCAGGGACTGTCTAGATCCCCGGACGAAACTTTGCCCTGCGGCAAAGCTCCTTCCGAGTTCCTCTCCGCCGATGTAGAGAGTTCGACAGCAAAGAACAGTCTGAACGGCTGTTCCGACACTGACTCTGTGTCGGTATTTAACAACACTCTCACGTGTGTCGGATGTGGCACAAGGCCGGTTTAGTGTGGGCTTACCGAGCCCGTAGGCTCGGGCAAAAATATACCCATTAGAACCCGTATACACGGGTTCAGGGACTGTCAACCTCCCCTCACGGCACTTTGCCCTGCGGCAAAGCCCCGTCCGAGTTCCTCCCCGCCGAGGCGGAGAGTTCGACAGCAAAGAACAGTCTGAACGGCTGTTCCGACACTGAGGCAGTGTCGGTATTTAACAGCACTCCCACGTGTGTCGGATGTGGCACAAGGCCTGTTTAGTGTGGGCGTAACGAGCCCATAGGCTCGGGCAAAAATATACCCATTAGAACCCGTATACACGGGTTCAGGGACTGTCTACCTCCCCGGACGAAACTTTGCCCTGCGGCAAAGCGCCGTCCGAGTTCCTCCCCGCCGAGGCAGAGTGTTCGACAGCAAAGAACACTCTGAACGGCTGTTCTGACACCGAGAGAGTGTCGGTATTTAACAACACTCCCACGTGTGTCGGATGTGGCACAAGGCCGGTTTAGTGTGGGCTTACCGAGCCCGTAGGCTCGGGCAAAAATATACCCATTAGAACCCGTATACACGGGTTCAGTGACTGTCAACCTCCCCGGACGGCACTTTGCCCTGCGGCAAAGCCCCGTCCGAGTTCCTCCGCACCGAAGCGGAGAGTTCGACAGCAAAGAACAGTCTGAACGGCTGTTCCGACACTGAGGCAGTGTCGGTATTTAACAGCACTCCCACGTGTGTCGGATGTGGCACAAGGCCAGTTTAGTGTGGGCGTAACGATCCCGTAGGCTCGGGCAAAAATATACCCATTAGAACCCGTATACACGGGTTCAGGGACTGTCTACCTCCCCGGACGAAACTTTGCCCTGCGGCAAAGCGCCGTCCGAGTTCCTCCCCGCCGAGGCAGAGTGTTCGACAGCAAAGAACAGTCTCAACGGCTGTTCTGACACCGAGGCAGTGTCGGTATTTAACAACACTCCCACGTGTGTCGGATGTGGCAAAAGGCCGGTTTAGTGTGGGCTTACCGAGCCCGTACGCTCGGGCAAAAATATACCCATTAGAACCCGCATACACGGGTTCAGGTACTGTCCACCTCCCCGGACGGCACTTTGCCCCAATAAATATAGAACGCCTTAAAACTATATTTCTTCATATATATATATATATATATATATATATATATATATATATATATATATATATATATATATATATATATATATATACTGGAAGCGGCAAACTAGGTACGCATTAAGTATTGAATCAATATTACCAGTATTTTGATAGTGACTCTCGAATTCATTTAATTCTTTAAATTTTATAAATACTAAAATCATGGAAGCAAAGAGTTTTAAATTTGAGGGGTTGATGTGTTTATTATTGATATGATATTATTTATATAATTTCATAGCCAATACAATACGTTTGGTACGCAAGTTTTGTTTTCCATTACTGTCGACCTACATTGTATCCCACACATATGGTACAATAAGAAATATTCTCATATATTTATTAAGATGCTTATAAATTTTTAATACTTCTTATATAGTTGGAATTTTAGAAAATGATAAAAAGTAAGAAAAAAATTGCGTGAGAACTAAATCAAACCGGGTAGATTGCGTTTTCCGACATTTCTAATGAAAACATTTACTCAAATTTGACTTATGCGTTTAACCCCGTTATCGTTCATTCTTTACGGCAGCGAATATTGGACGATTTCCTCAATGAAGAAGAGACTCGAGACGACTGACATGTGGTTCTACAGAAGGATGCTAAGTATATCATAGACCGTGCGTGTGAGCAGCGAGGAGATCTTAGAACGGCTGCAAACAAGGTGGAGGCTTATACTTAACATCAGGAAGAAGCAGCTGAAATTTCTAGGGCATATAATGAAAAAGAGATTCTGATGCTCACAGGTCGAAATGAGGGAAAGCGAGACAAGGGAAAACAACACGTGGTCTGGGGGAGGAAGTAGAGAGAGTGAACTTGTTGAGAGCTACAAGGTCTAGATGGAAGTGGAGTGCCACGATTGGCTACGTCTTGAAAGGACATGGCGCATAAAAAGAAAGAAATAAGACATTTATATCTCCGCGTCACTCAATTCAAATGCACCCATATATATATATATATATATATATATATACATATACATATACATATATATACATATACACACACACACACACACACACACACACACATATATATATATATATATATATATATATATATATATATATATATATATATAAATTCTTTAATGTCGACGAAAATGGGTGAAATAAAATATGCGTTTTATATCGGAGTAATATCAGACGGAAAATGATTCAAATTTGAGTTCATTAGTCATGCTTTCTTCTCGAACAGTTGCTAGAATATCGTGAAAATGGTTCACATAATGCATATTTACCTACAAGCCAAAAAATTCTTAAAGAAATTAGTCGAGATTGTGTTAATATATTTTTCCAAAGGGATTAATCAGAAGTCCGACTCGTTAGCAATGTCTGATTCTAGCTCATTTGGCATCGGATCAAGAAAACAGAATTTACAAGTTTCTGTATCATATTACGCCCGCTGGAGACGACGTTCTGACGCTTAATAGCATAATGAAGTCTGTCTCTCCAAAGAAATGTTTGGCTGCCATCAATAAACATTATAGTTACTTACTCCTTGTAATCATGACAACGGACATGTTTATGACTGTTTCGCTTCCAATTTTTGTGTGCAGTTCGAGAACGTGACCCTTGCAGTTCATTAAGGTTTCTATCGTATTTTATCTCTGCTACAGTCGTGTTACTATTTGATATTCACCATTCGGTCAAACCAAATCGATAGGCAACTGAAATTATGGAAGATTGCCTTCGATATTTGAACATTGTTTCCTTTCTCTTTCTGGTCTTAGTAAGATTTGATAAAGTAGCATTTAAAGTCGTGAAGTAAGGACGGAGACAATTACTATACCTAATATAGTTCAATAGAAATAGATGTCTAAAAATTTGTTATTTTCATTTAATGAAACAATATTTATTTCAATATAATGAGATAACTAACATAATGTGTACGTGAAAAATACGATTATAGTAATGCCGATAGTCGTTTTGTTTCTTGTTTTTACCGATGGAAGCAAGAAGTATTCGCTGGAATCGGAAAGAAAATATATGTTCATTACATTTTAATAACGAAAACGATATATATATAAATATAAATATAAATATATATATATATATATATATATATATATATATATATATATATATATATATATGAAGAAATATAGTCTTAAAGTGTGCTATATTTATGAGATAAAGTGCTCAATATCAGAGATAGAGCGTGTGTAAATATGAAAGTGGACATGGAAGTCAGCACTTAGAGGCGACAGTCTGTTTCATGCTAGTGCAATCGTCAGGCGACTAGTGCTAGTGCAATCGTCAGGCGTGTTAGTCGCTGGAAGCTGGAAGAACAGTTATTATCACAAAAACGATAGAAAGAAAAATAATCCAAATGAAATCGGATAGATTAAAATAAACGAAAAATGAAAATTTTAAATTCCTATCATCCCTCGCTCGTGCGCATATGTAGTCGCATCCACACACACATACACGCACGCACAAACACACGCACACACATACACACACACACACACACACACACACACACACACACACACACACACACACACATATATATATATATATATATATATATATATATATAATCTTTCTCATATCGGACTGACCATTCGAGAAATCTTATTAAAAAAAAATTCGACCGCCAAAATGGGAGGAATACGCGTCCATATTGACAGGAAAAACCGCCGTTTGCCCCTAAATGTAAGCTTGTACTTGCCTTTAAACCACTCTTTACCCGTTCAGATTTCTTCGAAAATTGTTACCGCTCTGTATCGTATACGAAGCTTAAAAACCAATATCTACATAATTAATGAATTTTATTTATTAATCAGTCATATTTTTATTACTTTAATCGTTACATTTATCCTATATTCGTATATGATTAAATGTTTCATTTAAATATTTCATTTAGACTACCGGGTTACATATTCAGTACAAATATCGTTTAAAATATTGAAATCAATAACATGTATTACTTTATATATATATTAATGCATGTTTCCTTAAATAATATAGACAAGTTTTGTCTATTTTATGTAAGTTCCTTTCGCATTGTCTGATATGCTTAATCACATTATCGTTGAAAGACGAAAGGAAAACACCATATTGACACATGTTTGAATCCGATCTAAGCTTTCGGCTTACATAAGCCATTATGAAAGATGACAATTTTAATAAACCAAACAACACATATACGAAACCACAATAATCTATAGCTTCCCATGCTTAATACTTCTCGCTTTCACTCTCGCGTGGTCATGTCTGACGTCACGAGCTACGACGCGTTTTTTGCTTCCTTGGCTCGTAAATAAGAGTTCGTCGTTACTTTGAGCTTATTCAAACATAAACGGCGGGCCGTTATTGTGGTTTCGTATATGTATTTTTGATTTATTAAAATTATCATCTTTGATAATGGCTTATGTAAGCCGAAAGCTTAGATTGGATTCAAACATGTGTCAATATGGTGTTTTCCTTTCGTCTTTTAACGATAATGTGATTAAGCTTATCAGAAAATACGAAAGGAACTTACTTAAAATAAATAGACAAAACTTGTCTATATTATTTAATGAAACATGCATTAATGAAAAATTGGGGCCGAAATATACGCAATATATATATATATATATATATATATATATATATATATATATATATATATATATATATATATATGCAAATCTCTGTATTTGTGAAATGGCATGTATCTCTTCTAGTATAATACATACATTATTTTTCATGCGACGTTTCTATAGCAACATGAGACTTTGGTCAAGCAGTGGAATCTTATCAATTTTCAGGGATTTAATATCATTAGATTTAAAATATTCTGAATAAAAGCTTAAAATGAGAGTTATTAGCATTTCAATCTACATGCTGTCAGATGCCATTTTAGAAAATGTTGGAATTGCTTTCGTTGGAATTACGCGAAAAAAACATCGACTAATGCTTTCGATTAGTCTATCACATCATTCGCAAATACGTTGCAATAAATGATGACTACGCATCGATTTTTGCTCTCAGTATGTTTCCAGATTTGAATGGAGGAAAATTAATAATTTTGAAACCGTATTAACGGTAGTGAAGACACGTGTAAAATCGTATTTTAAATAAGTGTATTTAAGGTTGCATGGATATAGTGAGAAATAGATATAATAGGTAGAAGACATTTAGAATATATAAATAATTCTGAACATATTTAGTACATTATGATATTTTCTAGTTGAAAGATTGCATTCCTAATGAAAATTATAAGCAGTAACACACACACACACACACACACACACACACACACACATATATATATATATATTCGACTCTTCCGTCGTATACGCCATATGAGTGTCAAGCAGCTCAGATCCTAGGAGCCGAGAGGCAGAAACCAGCACATGTGATATGATTATAGTGGTGAAGGCTTTGTGAAGAATCAAGACATTTTTTTGAGGGGCCGAATACAGAGACTGTGTGAACTACGTGCCACAATGTCACCAAACGACCCTACGCAGGTTTTGAATTCAGAGTTGTTCTTCTCCAAGACCAGTTGCCATCCAAGGCTATAGAACCCAGTCTGTCCTGCTATTTACCCATGGAGGGAGAAGAAGAGGAATCATATATATCCCAAGCACGTAAGTGAATGCAATGTTTTTAACTGAAATTCCAACTTGTCTCTCCGATTCCTCAATCCGAACTAACCATTATTCCATTGTGACTCCTGTATATATATATATATATATATATATATATATATATATATATATATATATGTGTGTGTGTGTGTGTGTGTGTGTGTGTGTGTGTGTGTGTGTGTGTATGTGTGTGTGTGTGTGTGTGTGTGTGCGTGTGTGTGTGTGTGTTAGGCAGTAACTACATATATGGCGCATAGAACACTTCAACTAATGGTGATCGAAAAAATCGACTAAAGTAGTGCAATTATGGCCAAAGATGTATTACAAAAGCTAAGCAGATTAACAAGATACACGAAAATTTCGTTGGAATCAATGAATAGAGTATTAAACAGTTACATCGTATCTGTCCTCCTGTATGGCAGCGAATGCTGGACAATCTTCTCAAAGACTGGGAAGAGACTTGGAGGAAGAGAAATCTGGTTATAGAGAAAGATGCTTAGAATATCGTGCGCCGAACGTGTGAGCAACAACGATGTTTTGGGGAGAATGGAAACGGAATGCACAATCGTAGTTTTCATCAAGAAGAGGCAGTCGTAATTTCTGTGATACGTAATGAGAAAGGATTGCTTGGAAAATCTGATACTCACGGGGGTGATTGGGGGAAATAAGGACAGATGCGTGCAGTGCGTAACTTACATGATGTGAGTGAGAACATGGATGGCAGGACAGAGTTCGGGATATATGACAAAAAGACAAAACTTATTGGGAGCTACAAGGTGCAGGGAGATATGGAGGGTCATGATCTCCTACCTCCTGAATGGACATGCCACATAAACGTAGAAAGGAGATGTGAGTTCAATCCCCACCGGTTGCTTCATCTGTGTGCCACCTCTAAGCTACGCATAGTAAAAGAGACTCTTGAACATGTTGTGTTATCAAGCTAGTCTCCCTAGATCAATTACGACTGACTAGTGAGTTGGATCTTTACTGGATGCTCGATATTTCCTTCCTTGGGATATATCTAAGCTACGCTAACTTAAAAGGTCTCTTCCACGTGGTATTTTGGTACGAAAACATGTCTCGCTAAATCGATTATACTTGCGTAGTGACTTTGATCCTCATCAATTGCTCCATACATGTGACCTTGTGCCTGTTTAGAAAAAAGTATCCTCATGTTATTTTAATTTAATAAATGTCTCTAATTCATTGCCTAATTCTGTTATCGAATTTTAATTTTATTTTTATGGTATTTGTTTTATTATTTATAACATTTTCTGATTTATTGTTGGTGGTTCTGTAAAAACTTATGTGTCTGTTTTTCGATTAGTCTGTTTTATTTGTTAGGTTCCATTTTATAGATTGTTCTTGATTTGTCTGCTTGAATAAATACGTTTTTTCATTTATTCATTGATTTTCTATCATTTGTAATTTTTTAAATTTACTATCGGTTTAATTGTCTCTATTTTTTTGACAATATTTATTAAATCATTTTCGAAATCAATAAAATCTTTTTGTTGTCATTGTCATTTCATTAACGAAAATCCGAATTCATTTTTCTTGTATTAATATTATTCTTATCATCGTTATAAAGCAAAATACTTTCCATATCACACTTTTTATGAAATATTCCATCTTTTCTATTTCTTTAAAATAATTGCTTTTATAAATATAAGTGTTTGAAACGGAATCACCCGAATCAAGTCAGTAATGCCACCAAATGTCAAAGAGTTACTGGGCGCGGAAGATTTAGAAACACAAAAACTTTAATGATGAGAATAATAAAAAGAGATTAATCAGGTGAACGGTAGATAGCGATTGATATTGCATGAATTTTTTGCAGGTTAAAGTTGGCTGGAAAGTATGGAGCTGTAAGGGAGATTCACAAGCGAGAAGTGCGATTGAAGAAACTGTTAGCATAGAATTTGCGGGTATATTTAGTCAGATGTGTATTGATGAGGTCTCGAGGCCAGTCTAGTGCTGCGCTTAAATCCAAAAGCACTAGACATCTTAAAATGAAACTATTTATGGATATGACATAGAGAAGTAACATTACGGCTGTGGGGAAATTATTGGATCTGAACCGCCAGATGAGGAACAGATTCTTCTTTGGAACTTGTCAAGGAACTCAAGGTAAAGAGCAGAGGTACTGGACCATATATATATATATATATATATATATATATATATATATATATATATATATATATATATATATATATATATATATGAATGTATAATTTCACATAATATTAAATTAAATATCTCATTATTTCATTTACTCTCATGCATACATATATCTCTTAATACATATGTTAAAATGACTGTGTTTTTAATGAAAATTTATTTCTTATAAATATATATGTAATATTTATTTGGGAAACATGTTTAAGCAGACTTTCCTGCAATTTACACAGTGAAATGAATGTCTAACGCTCTAAAGATTAAAAGAAAGACTACAAAAATCGGGAGGGATTTTTATCTGTAGTAGGGCTTTTCGGTGGTCATTAATTTGAATATAAAAACACCCAAATAAAAAATACCCACTAAATATTACGTCTACATTTATATATGTATATATATATATATATATATATATATATATATACACACACGTCTGGATACATCATATTCAGTAGAATTCATTGTGAAACCCACGGTCACAAACTTACACCAGTACAACTAATGTAGCTCTGTCACTGATATTTATCGCTTTCCAATAAGTATCGCGATTATATAATATATATAATATATATATATATAGAACTCACACATACAAACATATATATATATATATATATATATATATATATATATATATATATATATATATATATATATATATATATATATATATATATATATATATATATACGTGTGGGTGTGACTGGATGGCTGATTTCTCGCGTGAACGCGCAGGCAATATTATATTCGATAATAGTAAATATTGAATTATAATATTTCCCTCTAAATTGTTTGATATTGCAAGTTTTTAATTCCGGCACATCTTCATTGATTATTTGTAAATTACTTAGGATTTGGCTGCGTAGTGATATTTAAACAATACTCACTACTTACACCGCAGTTTAATTGCCGTTTATCACTTTGATACTCGAAAGGTTATATATACATTGCTTGCAATAAATAATTATACATTTTACAGGTTTGAGAGATCGAAAGTACACGTTAACGAGTTTTGTTTGGAGAAAACTTTTCAAAGTATCCTGGTCACCGGCACCAAATAACTCATAAGAAGGAAAACGTTTGGAATTCAAAAAGTCGAAAATTCTTATAGATTATTGACGACACGTTTTCTGACACTGAAAAATTATTGCGATATAAATTCTCCTCTTTGAACAGGAATGATCAGTAATAGCATGAGTGATTGAAAAAATATTTTAATTTCACAGCAAACAAGGCAATAAAGCCACTAAGAGGATGGGTGAGGACCAATGATATTGCAAATTCATCTTTGCATTTAACAAGGATCTGTAAATCGATATCAGGTGTACCATACCATATGTGGAAGACATGTTAAAAGTATGGACAAATGGTAAGCTTATAAAAGTGCAAGATGAATTTGGGTGAGAAAATTGTTTAGCTGATTTGAACAAAATTTGGTAGCACATAGATCGAGTGATTGATACAATATAATCTTTTATCAACTTCATGTCAACGAGAACACTTTAGCACGAGAAGGCGCAACGTGTAACAATCCCACCGAAATTTAGCATTTGAATTGCAGATGGAAAGCAGAAATTGTTCTCTCAGATGATGTGTAGAGAGCAGTTTCGTTTTGGAGGCATTATAATTAACAGGCTATTTCTTCTTTCAATTAACAACATAATGTATGTTATTTTTTGAGCCGATCTGACTTACTATTAAGATAGGATATATATATATATATCTGTGGCTTGAACATAGATACGAATTATAGAACCGATGCCATCAGGAAATCGTCGATGAAAAATATGAACAATGTAATTTCATGGATCCAGCCCTGCTCGAATGTAAAAAGATGTAGAAGAGAGGCGTTTCAAAAACAATTTTCATTTCACTATTTGATAAGAAGGACTGAATCAGTTAAACAATATTTTCCAGAAATACCAACATGTGAAGAAGACCAGTATTCCAACGTCTGTTATATGACTTCTAGATATCCAAAGTTAGCTTCACCATTCTTATGTAAAGCTTGCTAAACACTTTCGGCAATTGCACCAACAGTTAACCTGCAGAACTGAAAGCTATATTGATTATCTGAAAAAAAAAAACCGACGCGGTTAGAGGGTTAAGCAATACAGGTTTGATTAAAGTCACTAGTATTTGCCGAAAAGAGGGTGAAGGTCAGGAAGCAGACAGAAGTATCAAACAGTTCGACTGAGTTCTTAAAGTCTGGAACCACGGAATGAGAATTCCAGAAAGCAGGAATGCAAGAAGCAACAAGGCATTTTTACAGAGTTACGGAAGAGCAGATGTCAGTTCTGGGACACATTTCCTAATTATTATTGTCGGGACACCATCAAGTTAACATGCTTTGTGGGGCATCAATGTTACAGTTGATAGCAGAAAATATGGACGGAATTTTATGCATATCAATCAAAAGTGACTCGGTTTGAACTGGAATGAGAGGTAAAACTACTACAAAGGGGTCAAGAGCTGAATTAGAAGATAATCTCCGAGCCATACATTCATCTTTATCACTAGAAGAATTTCTATGGATGATATTCCAAAACTGTTAAAATAGTATTATGTTTGAATTTGCATTGAATATTAGCGTTTTAGAATAAGTAACATACTTGGCTTTGGAATAAAATCAGTTTTCTAGAGAGTTTTAACTACCATGTAGAAACATTCAGAATCTATTTAATTAAATCAGACAAGCAACAGAAAATATGTTTAGTGACAAAAGACTTCTAATCTTTTCATGATAAAACGTGATAGTTTCATTAATTTAATGTGTTGCTTAAAGATTTAGAGATAAATATGAAGTTTATCTTGTATCCCTGGTTTCTGATCAGCGTGAATCTAAATAACAGACAAAAAGGAAAAAAATAACATATATATATATATATATATATATATATATATATATATATATATGTATGTATGTATGTATGTATGTATGTATGTATGAGTGTGCGCGCTCGCGCGTGCCGCTCAACAAGAGAGACAATTCCCAGTAGGTGATGTAAAGATAATTATACTGTAAAACATCTTTAAACCATGTATCTACAAAAGGCACGTATTTATTACAAAAAGTAAAGCACGCGTATACTAAAGAACCGGCTAATTATTTGCTTGACATCGACATTTTTTTTTTCCAAGTAAAATTTATCATTTTTGTCTGACACAAGAGACATTCGATAATTGCTATATATAGATCTTTGTAAATTCTCGATGTTATTAAGGTAATTGTTCATTTGCTTTTGTAAAGAAAGAGTGACAACAGGAATATATGAAACTATTGTTGTTTCCCATTAAGGGATGGCCATATTTGAAACGGATATATGTTGAGATAATTTATCATGATACAGATTTTTCTTTCATTTGTTGATGTTACAGCCATTCCATCATTCGTCAGCCCACACCTTTACTATATTAATCCCTTCCTCGGCGAAGACGTGTATATACGTTTCACCAAAAGTGACTTTTTCAGACAAGGGAGAACAAATAAGTCCCAAACATAACGTTTAAAAAACAGCTACAGACGTGATTATACGTCGATCTGAGTTCATTTATACGTCTGACAGAGGTGTTAACTACAGCTCTGGTACTTCAAGGTGCCTCAGGTTCTTAGTTAATATATTAAAAACCAATATAAATTTTGTCTGAAAATAAAAAGTTTTTCCTAAGAAAAAGGCGGGAAAGGGGTTAAGAATCTAATGTATTTGTTGATGAGCTAAGTATTATGAGAGAACAACACTTTTTTGACGAAAGGTTTCATCTATTTATTTTCACGGCTAGATTCGAATTGATTTAAAATTTGAAAATTTGGAATTAAGTCATTATTTGTGCTCATGAAGTAAGACCAAACGTTTTTGCAATTTAAAGATGCTCGTTAAATCTACAACATTGAAATTAAACTTCATTTTGTTGAAAACGAAGGAATATGTTTGCCTTAAATGTTCCTTACAAATTTAGGACATTGGATGAATTAATCATGATCATGGACTTACTGTGTCCCTACATGGCTGTGGCGATAATTACCATCCATATTTAACTGCACTATATAATACATACGAACAAACTAAATAGTTAATTTTCTTGCTGTTTCTCTCTATCTACCCTTCCATCAGTACATAGTGTGTGTATTAACTTTTCCAAGC
>OZ038475.1:136885721-136893221 GCA_964036315.1 Acanthosepion esculentum | reverse complement strand
AGATTCATAATTGTAAGGAAAATACGTTAATATATAACATTTGTTTTCTAGATATTGTCAATCTCAAGAAAACTAGCGCAATAATTTCAAAGTTTTCCTTGCCTTAAATACATTATCATTCAGAAATATCCTGTTAGAAACAGTTTCTCACTATGAGTATTACTGAAGATTTTTCTTTTTCGATCGCATTATTGAATGACCTAGATTCAGAAAACGTTCATCCTATCGACTTCACGAATTTAAACCCACAAGGCATATCTGATTTATAAGCCTCAAAAATATATCCTGTTACTTGTTCATTGAATGCCGACACTTTTTCTGCTATTACATCAGAACTCTTCAATATATTTCTACCTTTGAAATAATTTTATATCGCGCGTAAAAAGAGACATTCTTAAATAGCAATATCTGGTGGTTAACATACATGCCATGAGTACTGACTCTTTGAATTGTTTATAACATCTATCATATTGTCAGCTCCGCGAGATGATATTTTTCCTGCAGAAATCGTACAGCTTTCCAACTGTCTCACTTGACTTTTTTTTAAATTCTTGTAACTAGGTTAAGCAAGTTGTTAAAGAAGTCTACCTTGATTGTTTATTAAAATATGAATTCATATAAAATTCAAATTACTGTATTAATCTTACAGAATCCTGATGAAATTTCGTTCAGAAAATATCGATTCGTCTACTCTTCATTCTGCTGAAATATGGTTTATCCATAGTGAAAAAAAATTATAAAATTAATCACTATATCGTTGAAAGATCTGCAAAATTAACTTGGACATATCCAGTATATATCGTCGACTTTCAATAATTTTGGAATTTATTTGATTGGCTTCTTCATTTTAACTACCTATTATTAATGATAAATACCAACGCATTTCCTGAATATCTATGCAAATACTTTTAGAAAGTTTTCGTCAAACGAATAAAATGTAAACATTAACAGCAATCACGGGAGTTACTGTTAGATTCACTCACATACATACACCCTCTTCGCCGCATATCGTTTCGCAAAATATCAATGGTGGATGTATGCAGACTAATTCTTCACAGTTTGAAAATTTTCTATTAACATGTTTTAAGCTATGTTGTGAAATTTAGAAAAACGATAACAGTTCAGGAGACTGACATTTTCAAATACATAATAACCACTGCCATTGTGCAAACAAAATAATGGTCATATTTGGTTGGTGAACACTTCTGGTGACGTAACAATTTTAATTTGCTCATCTTGAAAGATAACGCTGTATGATTATTTCATGTAAAATGGATAGCATTTTTTTTTATTAATTAGGACAAATGCAATATAAAATTCAGAATACGATTTTCTTCTACAGGTAGAATGAATATATAATGTAAAGCAGTCTACAGCGGTAAAGTATTACAAAATATAAGGGATTTATTAGTCCTCATGGAATTATTATAAAGAAATCTTGAAAGTGTGTGACGATTATGTATATTTAAAAAGGAAATAGTTTCAGCTCTACAAAGAAATGATATAATAACAAACACACACACACACAAACACACGCACACGTAGATTGAGAGTGGATATGGTTCTGAGAAAATGATAAGAAAAAGAACAAGTAGGAAACATATTAATTTAACATGTTTTTCTCATTATTAAAGCCTTTTCAAAGATCAAGATCGAAATGATTAAATGACGAAAAGCAAAGAGACATAGATTAAGATTTTGTCGGATACCAATCCATACTCGATCTATACACGTATCTAAACAATAAGAAATATCCAAGCACAATATAACATTGCTCTGCATCTCTTTGCTTTTTATCATTTTTATCGTTTCTATCTTGATCTCTACTGAAGCTTTAATAAAGTGAACCATGTTAGATTAAGATCAGTTTCCTACTTACTCTTTTTCCTATCTATCTATCTATCTATCTATCTATCTATCTATCTATCTATCTATCTATCTATCTATCTATTTCCCTCTTTATATATATATATATATATATATATATATATATATATATATATATATATATATATATATATATATATACTGTAGCTCTGTTATAAAACATTGAACACTGTTCTATAACACATGATTATTCCACTAAAAACATCATGGTCACCGGTAAAAGACAATACAACTGATTTTGACAAACAAAATCGAGAGCGTTATAGTATAGACCGGGTGAGATTAAAGCTAATCTTCTCGAAATCGATGTAAGAAAATGTCCAAGACTATGAAAAAGAGACTTATGGTTTCAAGTCCCAAAAAACTCCTCCATCAGACAAACTGTTATCGGAATTCGAAAAAGTCTTATTCTCAATTATATATAATATTAAATTTAATAGCCACACGGACGACCAACAATATAAAATGCGAAACGATCATTGAAAAGATCATGAAATCTGATAAGATAACTATTAAATCGGATAAGATTGGTAACATCTATTACATCGACGTAGATATATGTAACAAATCCCTCAATACATTTTATAAAAAGCGGCTGTAGACTGTGAAAAAAAAACTATCAACCGTAATGCTAAGCCAATAGTGACCGAGCTGAGAATAGTCAAAAGATTATGAAAATTACATAAACAAAAGAAATTCGTCACGATTAAAGACCACAAGGAGAATTTTTATAAATAACCCCAATACCGATTGCCCAATCCATCCAAAATTAACGTCGGTATTATCAGGAAAAAGCGTGCACGTATACTAAAGGCTCTTGGTATTAACCAATTGAAAAAAATGTCGAAGCCCTTGAATAGTTCATTAACATAAAAAAGTGGGATCTACATTTTTGCAGCTTGATATCTATGACTTCTAACAATCCACCATGTAACATCTACTGATGGCAGCTATTAATTTTGCAAGAACTACCGCCATATTTATGACGAAGAATTAAAAATAATAGGAGAAGTACAGAATCCGACACTCTTCCAAGACGTAAGTCTATGAACTAAGAGAAATAAAGCCGACTTTTGCGTATCCATGGAAGCACATGATTCTGCAGAAGTATGCGAAATTGTAGGGATAGTGTTGCTATGGAGACAGATTTATCTCTGACATAAAAAACGACGGTATGTACAGAGACGACGGCATATTTCTGCGTCGTAATTTAAGACCAAAACAAGAGAACCGGATGAGAAAGGACATATTATATTAAGGACAATAAACTGAATATTACCACCATTACTAACGCTAAGGGGAGCAATTTCCTAGACTTTACATTACACCTGAGTAAGCGTCTGTATAAACCATACACTAAGGATTCATTCAACCACAGGTACGTCGACAGAAAATACAATATCTCTTATGGTGTAAAACCATAGAAAATATAACACGGACTCGGATATAGGTTAAATAGTATATTCTCGGAAACGTAGTACAAAGGTAAATGTGGACTGGAGAGTACCTTCTCTCACTGGTGTCCCGACTCACTCATTCACTCACTCTTTGGCCACTACTCGGTGAACCTCATTTGGTGACTGGATATTTAGCAACCCCCCACTCGGGTAGAATGTGGCACAAGGCCGGTTTAATGTGGGCTTACCGAGCCCGTAGGCTCGGCCAAAAATATGCCCATTTACAACCCGTATTAAACGGGTTTAGGGACAGTCTACCTCCCCAGAAGGCACTTTGCCCTGCGGCAAAGCCCCGTCCGAGTCCCTCCCCGCCGAGACGGAGAGTTCGACAGCAAAGAACAGTTTATACAACCGTTCCAGTCACGGGGTCACTGGATATTTAACACCCCCCCACACACGGGTCGAATGCGGCACAAGGCCGGTTTAATGTGGGCTTACCGAGCCCGTAGGCTCGGCCAGAAATATGCCCATTAGAACTCGTATACACGGGCTCAGGGATTGTCTACCTCCCCGGACGGCACTTTGCCCTGCGGCAAAGCCCCGTCCGAGTCCCTCCCCACCGAGACGCCTATTCCAATAGAAGTTAATGACACTTTTTTACAACTTCTTTCTCTTTTTTTCTCTCTTTTTCTTTTATTCTTAATCTTTTTTCTTTATATACTTCTTTGTCCATCCCACTTCGTAATCAAGATATAACTTCCGTTAACATATTTAAAGTGTCAATGTCTAGATTTCAGCGAAAATTTAAATTTGAAACAATAGAAATGTTACATCTAACTCAATGCTGTCTCTCTACCCCCCTACACTGCCCCCACTTCGTGAGTTTCCTTATTATTGCCCGTCATAAATGTGTAAATTTATTTTCATTTTTTCATTTCAACATTTGGAAATAAATCTGATGATCCACTGTCCTTTGAAAGGGCTGTGGTGAAATAATAATATATATATATATATATTTCATATCAATGTTTGAGTCGCTCTGAAGGATCTTTCATTTCATTCAGTAACGTAATCCATTCTTACTGTCTTCCCCGCCGTTTCAACGAACATAAACTTGGTATCTGATTTAGATGTTCTTCCAATATTCTTATAAACGTCTTGCAAATCTGAGAGACGGGAAAGTCTAACAAATATTAGGAATTTTAAAGGAAACACGAGAAATCTTGCCCATACTGGAACATTAACAAAATCATATGATTACAAGATAGTTACGATTAGAGAGATTATACCGCTTCTTATTCAATGAATAATATTGGGGAAAGCGATGGAGCTTGGAAAAAGTTGTGCGTTAAAAATTAGTATTAATAAAATGTATTATTATTTTGTAATCTATACATCAATCAATTGAGAATAGTATTGTTACTAATGATGTTTATTTTTTTTATATACGTCCGCCTGAATAGTTTATTTTCTGTCATTACGAATTAATCTTCGGTGAAGTATCATTTTATTTTCTGAAATAGTCATTTATACCTGTATATATTCAATGGATGCCCCATTCTTTTGGCCTTTTGCCACATCAAAGATACCCTTAGAAATCCAACATTATACTAGCCTCATTTTCGTTAAGTATGGTAATTCTCAAGCCAGCTTCCCATATATTCCTAGATTTTCACTTTGTTTCAAACTCACAATGCCCTCCTGGTAAACAGATATCTGCTACTCAACCACGTTTCTCTTCGTCTTCGAAGAATAGATTACATTTTATGGTCTGCATTTGAACTTCAAAGTTCCTTAAATTCAATAATGTAATATCTGTATATGAAAGTGTCGCTGGTGGATCAAAGTCTTCAATTACATCTTGAAGATACATTAATTATATTTCACCGAATATGTGTAATTTGTATGCCTATGTGAATAGAAAGTTTTATCTTCAATTTTAAATTGAAATAGAAAATAGAAAACTCTGTAATTACAAAATTGTTATTTCTCTCGTATTCTCTGACTTCTAAGTGTTCGGTACATATATATCACTTTACAGTGTCATATTGATAGAAACAGCATTGTATTAGTTGTATGACATATATGTCATAATTATTGTGTTATTTTCCTAAATTACCCAGACTATATAAAGATTATCAGCAGTGTAGGATTCTTAAAATTTCGTTTCCCCACTTACTTAAGATATTTAAGCTGATTATTGTCACGCACAGGTGTTCAATGGGAAATATGTAAATACTCACATCCTTCCAATCAGAAAATGGAAATTAATGCCGTAATATTTGCGTCTGTCATGTTTGTAGCTGAAAGGATACGAATTATATAAATGTTTAAGTAATGAGTAAATTTAAATAAAATGCTAAAGTTACAAATTTGAATACATTAAACAAAAAAATCACAGAGAGAATATAACAAAAAGTTTAATTTTGTGACAAAACGCAATATTTAGATAATGCATTCACTGAATCAAATGTAACTTTTTGTCGTCATAACAGATTTTAAAAAAAATTATTACGTATTTAATTGCAATATTTAAAGCAATCTTCACAAGTGAAAGTACAGAATTTATAGAAATCAATTTTTGTAATAGTTCACCAATCTTTCTCTGTTTATCCCCGCATAACACAAAACGCAACTACACCTACAGACATCAAATAATTGTGGAATTACAGTGAATAATTACAGCGTATTAATTATGGAACATGTAAAATTTTAATAGTTTGTAAGCAGGGCTTCCATTTAACAAGTAAATATATTTTGAATTTTTGTCATTGCCTTGTGTCTATCAAGAAAACTAGAATTAATTTTATTTTATTTAAAATTTCTTTAAAAGTTAATAAATAAGTGAAGTTTTTCCAGCAGGTTAAGTTACGTTATTACCTGTATTCCTTGATTTTTTTCCAATGAAATAATCCAGTGATTGAATAATAAATATTTTGAAATAGGTTGATATAGTAATATAATCGAAAACTACAAGGAATCCATTAACGTTTAAATCTAAACAATATTGATAATAATTCTCAACAAATTATGATATTATATTCGTGATTATAGCAGCAATACTAATCAGTAAAAACACATATCGATTTCCAAATAGAAATGAACACGTGAAATGGTTTGTGATATATCGTCGACCCCAGGTATATATATATATTATTATATGTGATGCAAAAGATCATAATGCAAATTGATTATATATATTCAAAGACATGATTGTTTAAAAAATACACTGTACGCAGTCTGATCAAAAAGTATCGGAACACTTACTAAGGTAATGGAGCTAAAGTACGTATAGCTAAGCCCCTTGAAAAAGATTGATATTCACCTATGTTGTTTATGTTATGTCCGTTGTTTATAGTAGTACTTGAAAGGAAAGTGTATAGCGTGTGGTCGTCTCCCCACACCACAGAAGTTCCATCAGTGACCATGGATTGTGAAGTAGCATTTGGCCAAGCACGACATGCACCAGTTTCTTCAACTACCATGATCGTCAGGTCTCATCCCTTTCAAAGATTTCCCCTTCAAAAATCAAATCATATTTGAAAGGAACATTTCATGACGTCGAAGAAATGCATGTGAATGCGACAAGGCAGTTGTTCCTTATACCAAAAAGGAGTTCCAGCGAGTCTTACATCAATGGAAACGATCCTGGTTAAAACGAGTGGCCCCAGAAGCAAACTATTTCGAAGCTGATTAAATGCCGAATGTATTGTTGTTTTCGTTTTATAGAAACAAATCCGGGTAGCTGTCGATCAGATCTCGCAAGAAATTGTATAAATCCCGCCAGGCGTGGTATAACATTTGTTATCTAATAATTGCAGTATCACGCAAATGTATATGAAAATATATATTACTGTGTAGTGTTGCTGAGACAACATTTGTTAAAGCCACTTACAATTTATGATGTGTACGAATAGCATTATCACAAAACCAAATCTGTCCAAGAGAAACAAAGTTGTACTATAGTTTTAATTTGCATTTCGAATGAAAACTCCTATTCAAGCAAGAAACCTGATGCATTCATCATAATTTTATTTAAAAGAAACATTATTCGAATTATAGAAGTCAATCTTTTTACAGAATTCAGAGTGAGTTCAGAATGCAAGTTCTGAAAATTTACATTTCTTTCAAAAGAAAAGAATAATGCAAGAAAAACCTTGACTTAAGATGACAAATGTTCTGGTATTTCGCACGAATAGAAGAAAATATAAAGAAT
>OZ038475.1:136878221-136880721 GCA_964036315.1 Acanthosepion esculentum | reverse complement strand
TGTTACGGAACCCATTTTATAACTTCAACTCGTTGTCTGGCGACTGGAGTTTCTGAGCCAGTATTTGATGATAAGACTGATAATTAATGTTTTCTTTGATAATATGGAGGCGTCCAGATACAGAGGAAGAAAATACAGCTTCCGAACATTGTTGGAATGAGGTTCTTGCAATGGCGTTTTGGATTTTCTCAAAAAATAGCTGTTTTGCTGGTGACCAAATAATACTAACTTTAACTCTGCAGAAAATGAACTTACAGACTTCTAGTTTATCCAAGTCTTCTCTGGAAAAGTTTAAATAGACAGCTTTGTTCTTCGTCGAGAACAGACTGTTCCTCCTAGCAAAACACCAATGAATGCTATATTCATTCAACATATTTACACCATATGTTGCGAGAGATGTTTTCAACACTGTTAGTGAAGTGCGAGTTAGCCATTACCTGATTTATTACTTTTCAAATTTTCCACTACTTTCTTATTGAATGTCTTCAATTTGTAATATATTTTTTTTATATTTTGGATAGATGAATCTGTAAACATTTGATATAGTCTTATATCTTTTTCCAGGCTGGGGTAAAGTCAGTATCTTCTTGCTGTTAGTCTTAGATATGACTTTTCCTCTCGGCATTGTTGATCAGTTTGGCTAGACCTTGCCATTACACGAGCTTGGTGTTTTTCCCCTCTCTCTCTTAATCTACGTTTCCCATTCAATTTACTAAGGATATCTCAGTTGATTCGCCATCATAAATTGAATAATACAACAACCAAGTTAGATTAAGCTGTTCGTGTTACGTCACCAATTCTCATATGGTGGGATCACATCGGTTTGCACACATCAGATTTTCAATTTGAGTGAAATAAATCACATATTTTATGAAATAATTTAAATATATTTCTGTTTATATTCATTATTTGAAACGTATAATCTACACATTGGTGTTTTACTGCATATTTAACAGGCTTATTGTAATTATATCACAGTAAAAATAACCATGCCTGGCGAGAGGCATGCATACATATGAAGCACATTCTATATGATTAATAATCCGAAAAGTTGGAAATAATATATTGCATCTCTAATTTCGAAATAAGAATATATATATATATATATATATATATATATATATATATATATATATATATATATATATATATATATGTATATATGTATATATATATATGTATATATATGTATATATATATATTTATATATATATATACATATATAGACATATATATATATATTTATATATATATATATATATATATATATATATATATATATATATATATATATATATATATATATATATATATATATATATACATATATATATAAAATATGTATAAAGACAAAAGAAAATCTGCATATTGCCCTTTTACAGATATGCTATATCTGACATTACTGACATGGAGCGAGAGACAGGGAGACAGAGAGAGAAATAGAAAAATATATTTTGAGTAAATTTAAAATCCATTTATATATTGATTCAATGCGAACGTAATATTTGAAAAGCAAAGTTTAGTATAAAAAACATAGTCAGGTTATTTATTCCTGACACTGTTGACCAAGCATGTCGTTCCTTTACTTCGCTGATCGGACGGGAACCGGTTTTTCAACATGATGTGGCCGTAAACAGTTTGTATGAAGTTACTCTTGTATTTACTCTTCTCGCTAGCCTTTATTTTATATCAAATAATCATTCTATCGAATTCTAGCATGGATGCAAATGTCTGAAGATCTGAAATAAGTAATAAAATTCGACCTTTTTATCTGCTGTATTTTCTCTATAGAAGTTGGATGTTTTTATACGATGCCTAACGGTTCGTAAAGGTTTTTATTTATTTTTTTAAAATTACAAACCCCATTAATATTTTTCATTACAACTGCTTGATCAACCCTATGGTTCGAACTTGGAAACGTGCATTCAGGATCTTTTGTATAGAATACTTGCGAGAAAATTGAACTAACATATTATAAGAGAAGTCTGCCTTACACACGGAAAAATATGGTGATTGAATTTGTTGAAATGACAACATGAAATAGTACTAATAAAGTTCCTGTAATATACACATTTCTCTTTTTAAAGTACCAACTGCTTTTTTACAGGTATCTAAAGAAATCTATTATTTCTACCAGATTAAAAAATCTTGACAGTCTCATGCAGCTTTTAGGATAACAATGTGATATTTTATGATTAATGATATGAAAAGAAGTTGAAAAAAATGAACAAACTCTAACTGAAATCAATATCTACGCCTAGATTCTTGCATAAATGCAGAATATGTAGTAGTCATTGCATGGAAGGCTAGAAACACTAACAGCCATTTTTTCCACATATTGCATATAAATGTATTGAAATATTCTTCTTAGATTTCAGTTACTTTAAAATGTATTTTAGCTTCAGAAAGAACATATGCTTATATTAAAATAAGCTGTCGCCTGCGACATTACGATGGTGTTAAAATGAATAAATATGATAAACTAATTTTAATCTGGCGT
>OZ038475.1:136833221-136875721 GCA_964036315.1 Acanthosepion esculentum | reverse complement strand
TATTTATATTTTCCCAAAGAGAAAAAAAAATGGTTTACATACAAAATATTTTATAAATTGTATTTATTAGCTGTTTATTTAAAAAAGAAATTAAAAAAATTGAACATTCAGGTAAAGCATAAACATATTTGGTCTTTGATTTATATTTTTTTCTCTGACAATTTCATTATGTTGAATTTTAACTGAGGAATGATTTCATATTTTAGAAACATCGATTTTATCATTTCTTTAATCATTTTATCAATCATTTTCTCTTGCCATTAAATAATAGCAAAATAAAAGGAAAATAATAAAGAAAAAGACAATATATAGAATCATTTGAAAATGTGAAGATCTTAATTCCGCAGTCAGTCCTCAAGGAAAATGTTAAGTTTGCATGTCAAAAATAATTTCATATTGAATAAATCTGTATGAATTGCACTTCTGAATATGAAATATATTCCCAACTGAAAATACAATAACGTATTGCGTCGGGAGAAATCTTGATCGCAGCATTTATTTAAATTTACATAAGTGGACGGAGATCTATACAATTCTGAACTTACTTTCATAAGAATATTTTGTAGTAGGACGAGGGGAGACTTTTTTCTACACAGATTTACATCACGCGCGCACATACACACAAGCACACACACACATACATACATACATGTATATGTATAAAAATAAGAATATGTAAATATTTAAAGCATTTTCTTTAATGCTTGTAAATGTGATCTGATGAACCAGGAAAAAACAATTCCTGGGGAAATAGTATATGATCTATGGCCCCTTAACGTTGTCTGTTTTTTTTATTTATTTAACTTATATATATATATATATATATATATATATATATATATATATATATATATATATATATATATATATATATGTATGCGCGCACACATATTTTTTTTAATTATGCCTCTTATTTCCTTGGTGGAAAGCCCCGCACATAACTATGGGGTCGCTGAAGCATACAAGCCGTCCTAACACAATAAGGTGGCACACAATCTTGTGAGTGTGTGTCCACGCCTGTGTGGAGGGTATTATTTCTTTCGACCTACGCTTGAATTTTCCTTCTCCTAGAGTGGTTATAAACAATGAGTAAGTATATCAGTTTGGCCATAATCCATAGCGGCTGTGCATGAGAAAAGATTTACCTATTGTTCAGTATCACAAACATACACACACACACACACACACACACACACACACACACACACACACACACACATATACATATATATATATATATATATATATATATATATATATATATATATGTATATGTATATAGGGAAATGTTTATAAATGTTTCGACGAGAGAAAAATATATAATATAAAAAAACAAAAAGTAACAGCAAACTTTCAGGTGTATTTGTTTTAATGTGTATATTATATTTTATTTTTCATATTTTTGCTACATGTGTTTCCGGTCTCGTGACTTCCTTCAGGCAAATTAAAGGAATCAATTTTTAAATGAATAAAATTACTTTAATTTCTTTTAATATTTTATTGTCCATTTTCTGTTCTATTTGTCGTAAGCCTTGCTATCATTTTTTTGCCTAAGTGGTAATAAAATCGTTATGTTTGGTTTGTGCTGTGGAGAAGACAGATGTGTCTATCATAGATTCCCACCTATCCATACATCACCCCTAATACTGTCAAATCTATTTCCATTTCTATGAATCGTTTGTGTGTGTGAGCATGCGACCCAGGTAGCTTGAACATGAATCAGTACACACACACACACACACACACACACACACACACACACACACACACACACACACACATATATATATATATATATATATATATATATATATATATATATATGCCTTACCTGTGTTCCCGTGAGTAGTCTTTCTGTTTTTGCCTCTGTGTGTATGTATGTATGTACGTATATATATATATATATATATATATATATATATATATATATATATATATATATATATATATATATATATATATATATATATATATATCCATTGATACCGGTTTGCGTGTGCCTAGGCGTCCAGTGTATCTGGCCATCATGTGTGCATGCTGTGTGTCCATTTTTGTGGGTCAATATTTGTACAAATATATAGCAACATTTTCTATTGAATTCTTAGTACTTTTATTCACTCGGTTTATGCTTTTCAGGCAAGGGTGTATATGCGAGTATCAGATAACCTGAATAGCACTTACTCTTTACATGACAATTGTAAATTTGACTAGTTTTCGTGTGCCCTGCATCAATTATGGAGCAACCATGAGATATGATCTAACAAATCGCTCCACAAGATAAGCTTGTCAATGGTATTTAAAGCCTTCTCACCTCACTGATTAAAAATAACTTCAAGCGAATGAATCCAGTAGGTCTTAGTGACGCCTATTCTTCTTTGAACCTTGTTGACCGATGCTACACAATCGCAAAAAACAATAACAGAAAATGCACCCTTAAGTCTATGGGACAGCAGAAACTCAAATGTATAGCATATACATGTCAAAATAAAAATAACACCAAAATTTAGAATGTTATTATTCCTCATTTTTTCAAACAGAATTTGCGAAAGACAAAAACCTTTTAATACAGAAAGATGCAATAACAGTTAGTGAAATTGTGGTGTGACATTTTTCGGCTACCTTCTGAATAGACCCGGCAAATAGAAGAGAAGATACTAGAAACATGTCGCATGTTATCACGAAGAAAAATGAAAGCAAAATAACAAACGTTAACTTTCTAAGCACAAATATCTTTCTGAGTAGAATCATATAATGCTAACATCTGGCTCAGCCAGTCTGTTCTAATAACGAATATAATTGTGTTTCATTTTCAGGAAAATCTACATTGAGAAATTACAAACTAAAAAGATGGCGAGAGAGACCAAAACAGAACCCAACAGCTTATTTCCTCTGTCACCGTATATATGTGCCACCTATTAGGTTGGTTCTCCAGGGAATTAAAGAGTAAGCAATTATTGATCGGGGACAAATACAGCCTGAGAAAACTAACTGGTTATTACTTTATTTATAAATATAAACTATAACCTTATTATGTCTCTCTCTCTCTCTCTCTCTCTCTCTCTCTCTCTCTCTCTACATACATATATATATATATATATATATATATATATATATATATATATATATATATATATATATATATATATATATATATATATATATATATGCAGGAATTAAATAAAGATGGAACTCTATTGCCCCATTCAGATGGGAATTTAACCACGGGATATTCTCCCTGGGGCTTATTTAATGCAAAAACTTTTGTCAAAAAATATGCTCCACAATAAACAAATTGATCTCGCATTTGTGGATCAGTTTTAATACATTATATTATTAGGATCTACTTGAATTACTTACCTACTGATTTTTATATATAAATGCATACATACATAGATGCATGCATCCATATATATATATATATATATATATATATATATATATATATATATATATATATATATATATATATATATATATATATATATAAAATGAAGAGGTTATAATGGTTCCAACGAGAGAAAAGTCTGTATATTAAAAAGAAGAGAGGTACCGCAAACTTTTTGGGTTTTAATGTGCGTTTTTAAAAAAAATATTATTCTTTATTTTTCATAGTTTTACATAGTTTTACAACACGTGTTTCTGGTCTCACGACCGTCTTCAGGTAAAGGGTGGAGATTTCCACATATTAGTAAAAATAATTATTAAAAATAATTAAATTTTTTCCTTTATGTTTTTCAATGTCAAATATTCTCTATATGAGACATTCTCTGTTTTTGTGTTGGTCATTCCAATGTCTTTCTTTAAGGTTGGTTTGAGAAGTGATGAATCAGTTGTGTTATGATTTAACGTTTTAATAACCCCTGTGTGTTCTTAGATCTCTTAGATCTATTTCCATTTTCGTGTGTTTCTGTCAGCATGCGTGTATATATGTGCGTGTACATTTCCCCTGAATACATACACTGTCTCACTACGAAGAATTAGTAAACACATTTGTACACATACACACACACAAACATACACACACACACGTACACACGTACATTGTCCCACCACAAGGAATCCGTACACACGCGCACACACTCACACACAAACACACACATTTTTCCCAAGTTACATGGAACCAGCACGCACACACACACACACACACACAGATATATACACATACATACGCATATAGATACACACGTATTTCCTAAGTTGTGTGGGGTTTGTGTGAGTAGCTACCCTGCTTTCGCCAATATGCGTGCATATACATGCATACATACGTATACACACACACAAACATATACACACATACACACACATATATATATAAATATATATAAATATATATATATATATATATATATATATATATATATATATATATATATATATATATATATACATATACATACACACACATACACACATATGCGTAGATATATACATTTTTCGTGTTCCACAGATACCCGCATGTGAGCTTGCGTGCATGTATTAGAGCGGTTTGATCACTGTATTTGGTCACCATGTGTGCATGCTGTGTGCTTTTATGTGTGGGGTCATGATCTATTTAGTTCCGGTTTGAATTTATTTATGAAGTTTTTTTCTTTTATTTGTAGGTAGGAATAATTGTCTGTTTGATATATCGGCATGATATTAAATTTACCCTGGTTACATTCAAAGATATGTTGTGAAACAAAAAGTTTTCTGTTGTCTGGCAACATTATGTTGCTTTTGTGTAGGGAGACCCTGTTGTTCAGTTGTTGGCTGATGCCTATATATGATTTCCTGCATTTTGTGAATTTAAGTACATAAATCACATTTTTGGAGTTGCAGTTTAAGCTTTTTGTTTATTGTGAATGTTGTTTTGGGGTTTTCAAAAGTATAGGAGTTTCCTTCTATAATGATGTCACAAACCCTACACCTTTTTTTGTTGCATTTTGTGACTCCCTGTATTGTGTGTTGGGTAAATTTAGATGAGGTTAATATGTGTTTTAGGGTTTTAGATTAGCGTTTGCTTTTAATTATTTCATTTAATTATTTAATCTACTTTTTACCTGAAGACGGTCGTGAGACCAAAAACACGTGTTGTAAAACTATGTAAAACTATGAAAAATAAAGAATAATATTTTTTAAAAAACCCACATTACAACCAAAAAAGTTTGCAGTACCTCTCTTCTTTTTAATATATATATATATATATATATATATATATATATATATATATATATATATATATATATATATATATATATATATATATAGAGAGAGAGAGAGAGAGAGAGAGAGGGGGGAGGGGGAGAGAGAGAAAATCGACGAAATGAATTAACAATAATTTGTAGGCACTTTATAATGTTTACTTTAAAATATAGTTAATAGAAGTTTTCATAAAAATTATATGCATTACAATTATATATCCATTATTTTATTAATATATAATTGTTCATATAACATTTATATAATTCTTTGATTATTTAATTTTTTGATTTTTCAACATTAATATTGCCATGTTTTATTGTTCATTCAATATGATAAGTAACGTGTTTCGGTCCAAAATAGAGGTCAAAATAATTTAATCACTCTAACGGCCCCTTTAACATAGTTTTCAATTATATAAAAATAATTTAAATCTTGAAATTCTTTAAAATTAACCGTTTGTTCACTATATACATTATTCGGAATATTGTACTCATCTTTGTTGCCATATCTATTTCAAACTTTCGGCTTCATGTTGTTGGAATGTCGAATTGAACCCTTTATTTCGCTGGGGTAGACTGTTCTAGTTCCACGTGCCATGTTTAATGGATGTCAGTTATCAGTTATCTCCTGTTAATTCCCACTTTCCAAGTTCTCCACTGCCTTAACCAGGTATTGAACTCAAACAGTTTGGGTCCTGTCACTGAATCTAACTAACGCCTTTAACAACTGTGCTATGTGGCACACCCTTTCAAATACTCCAACACGGTGTCTTATAGTCCCCATGATACGCTGATGAAGTGTTCTTGCATTATTAATATCTTCTGTCATTAAACAAATGGTTTACCTGTCTCCATATAAAAAAAAGATTGAGGTTGGGGGAGGGTGCAGGCCATGAGACCAATCTTCCTCTACTTATCCATCTTTCATTGTAGATATCAACCAGTATCTCGCGAAAAATGTGACTAAAATGTGCTGGATCACGATGATGTATGAACCACATGATTCTTCGTATTAGCAGTGGTACTTCCTCTAGAAGATCTGGAAGTCGGTTCGAAAGTTCCCTGTATGTGCTGGGATAACATATGGACATACCAGATACCTACGATTCCAACTCACACATTACTCTTAAACTTATAAATGGTAAATTGATGCTTGTGTCTAGCCTGTATTATACTATGGGGATTCCGAAGCGCCCACAAATGCTGGTTTTGTAAATTTGTTATTCAATCTCTTCCAAATATGTCCTCATGTGTAAACATGACTGAAGAAACAAACAACGGATCAGCTGCTATTTTGCAATATACCTTCGGCGAAGTACTACCGTGGTGAATGATCAGAGTGCGAAATTCCTTGCACATCTTTTAAATTATAAGGATAAATAGCTGCTCTTTAAGTACGCTCCATGTGGAACTTTGAAATGTAGGACATGCTAGGGCTTCTTAGCGTGTGCTGATAACGGGTTTCTTTCCGACAGCCTGTAGAATATGTTCTTCCTGTCCATGTGTACTAGCGGATCACAGCTGCCTCGATCCATAGCGTGTAAGTGCCACGGATCCTGTCTTAGCAACGCGACAATAAACAGCAGCAATGGTTTGATGACTTGGCCGCATTCGGCCTGGAAACGCAATCAGATACAGCCCTGAAGCCTCACGTCCATTACAATTCGGGCGACCTATGTAACAATCATATCTGCCAGCTCACGATATGAATATCCTCCCATTGTTAAATGGAACACTTCTCAGTTAAATCCCTACTTCACACGTTAAACGGTGAAGCCAGATTAGCCACAAATATACATGAATCACCAATGTAACCTAATCTAAATGTCAACCCTGAGCCATCCACCATAAGTTTTCTTTACACTAAATAACACAAAAGCAAAGGATTTGCGGATATATATTTATGTGGACTTTTGTCCTTGTTTTACTGAGAAATATCTGCAAAGAAATTAATCAATATTATTCGTCTTTTATATTATAACGCTTCACTTCAGACAACTGTGTTTTCTTGTTATAAGTAAATTTTCACTATAATCATCCAACTTTCTGCTTATTTTACTAAATCTTCTACCACTAACTTTATATTATTTAGTCGATCTATCCGCTCTTTCTCCTCTCTACAGTATGACCCGAGTGTGATAAATTCTAAATATTTCAGCTCACTCCAATTCTGATTGTTAATATAGGTTTCTTTGTAATTTTCAAATCTCTGCTTCTGTTGTACGAAGATTGTTCAAAGTTTTATGCCATACATATATATTAAATATTACTAAGTAGCCCACTACTAGGATTTTCTGTTGTTTCTTAAACTATTTCCATATTTCTTAATAAATTGATTAATACTTGGATGTCTTCTTTTGCTATTTCTTTTTTTTTTTTTTTTTTTCTGTGTCTCATATTCCGTCTTCGGTTAATACAAGAACTTAGATAGTCCGTTATCTGCATCCCATTTTATATGACACCCTTAAAACATAGCTAAAACAAACGGATACATATTTACGTTCGATATAACAGTTAAGCAGCAGTGTTTATATAGTCTCAGATACACGTTGAAATGGTATTTGCTTATAATATTCTGTATATCATAAATCATAAACGCACACACATACACCCATTTAGATATAAACATATATACACTGAGAAACCTATGTGTTGTGGTGTGGGGAATTGTATACACAAATAATTAATATTTGACCCACGATAACTAATTAAAATAGAATATTTATAAAGGACTGCCTAATGGATGAAAGAACAGGACATTTCTTGCCAACAACTGGCAATTGTTCGAATGCGGGGAATAATTTAGGTGGCAATATGTTTTCCTTTCTACCACATGTTTTCCTACACCATATTACTTTCATTTAGCATTACATCATGCAAAGCTATGGTTATTTAAATATGAACAATGCATGAATGAGGGACAATCACTGAATGAACGTAGTTGTATCTAAATATTAAGTAATGTATGGGTTATACCAATTAATCTGCAGCAATAGCTTTGTCATGGATTGTTTAATTACCAACGCATAACTAGCTCAACAAACTAGCATCTACTATCAAAAACAATTTATCCATTTTTAATATATATATATACATATATATATATATATATATATATATATATATACACATATATATATATATTATATATATATACATATATATACATATATATATATATATATATATATATATATATATATATATATATATATACACAACTTTAAGATTTCATGATTTTATGTTATTCGTGATTAAATTAAATGTTATCTGCAGCTTTTAAAATGTATATGTTATACGGTATTTTAATGACCATTCTGTTTTCATTAGTTTTTATATCTGCATAGTGTCTCATGGCCTTTAATTCCATCTCCCTTCAAACATTGGCATGATATAATAATCGATCAAACAAATTAATTATAATAAGCAAAAAAGAATAATTGAAATATGCTTTGTAGCATTAGTTTTCTCACATTCCATCCAAGCGACTGATGCATACATCTTGATATAGTAAACTGGCTATAAATTATGAAATATGAAGAGGTTATTGATCAATAACCCATGCACCATTGTTCAATGATTTCATGATTAAAATCTGTTATTTTTCGACGGAGATTTCAGAGGAGTTTATTAACCTTATCTTATATTTGAGAGAAGTATATTGACTGCTTCGTAAGGATTACACATTGCACAATATCAATGACCAGTGCAAACAATTTGCATGACTCAATGCTAGGCATTACATATATATTAATCAAATGTGAAGATAATTTATATATTTACATTGTTTATGGAAAACAGTTGAGTAGTAAATTAGATTTTATTGAAAATTACTTTGTTTAAAATGTATCTTATATTCTGAGGAACAAAATGGTATACTTATAGCTATTGATAATTATTATTATTCAAGCTGACATATAGAATCCTAGCAGTCATCAGAAGGATATAATTAATCGTTAAACGACAAGTTGACTGACACGTAATCTTTACCTTGGTTTTGAACTGAAATATTCATCCTAATCATGGGAAAGAAAAGAAGTCTAGATCTTTCATTGGTGAAGCATTTGATCATAGAATGTCGATAAAGTAATCATTTATTCACGCATATAAGATAATTTAAATCAAATGTATGTTTGTGAGTTGTACATAATTTTCGTATATTTATAAATAGATTAATCACTACTAGATTATATATCACAACTAGAATTAATCCTTCGTGATCATGTGCTTAGAGAAATGCACTATATATTCCCTTAATCCGCTTGAAAAGGTTATAGTCAATAAGTATGATCTGAAACATGTTTTATTAAATAAAAAGGCTGGACCCAAAGTTGGAATTTTTCAGCTGACATGAAACAATATGGGTTGATGATGTTAGTATCAGCTATGGAGATGGGAGGAAGAAAATGGGCTTTAAAGTGATTTTTAAAGAGCAGTTTCGATTTGGTAGTGTTAAACTTAACAAGCTATTCCATATTCCAGTTAACAAGAGACAGGAAGTCGTTTTTTTAGATTAGCTGCTAATTTAGCGCAGGCTGTAAAAAGATGTCAAATGTTATACCTGCAATGTATTTACACGTAAGTTAATATAAAAAGAATGCATGAAACAGTGTGAGAGAGACAATTTTCATTCAGTAATTATTTTGCTAATGGTTTTTGCTAACGGTGAAAGAATTAATTTACAGATATGCAAGGTCTTAGGGCACATCGCTGGTACCACTGCTGAAGCGCGTTATCAATCGAATTATTCTATTTGGGTTAACAGCTTGGTTTCCGCAAAATATTGCATATCATTTTTAGGTAATATTATTGCAGACATGGCCATCCTGAGAGGCTATTCATTGCCATCAGGGTATCGAAATCTATTTGTGTCCGTCCAATTCCTCGTCATCTCTTAGACTGGTTATATATATATATATATATATATATATATATATATATATATATATATATATATATATATATATATATATATATATATATATATATATATATATGTATGTATATATATATATATATATGTATGTATATATATATATATATATATATATATATATATATATATATGTATGTATGTGTGTGTGTGTGTTTGTGTGTTTGTGTGTGCGTGTGTATATATATGAAGTGTCCTGAATTGAAATATTATAAACCTGCTTCTTTTAGGAGATATATTCGAATAAACTCAAAATGTTTTATAAACTCTTAATTTTTCTTAAAGAATTTTTGTGAATCTATGCTTGATTCTACATGGAATCGTGTATTTCATAACTTTATTCTTAAAAAAAATATGAACGTAGAAAATAAATTCATATTATTTCTTGCTCATCATTTTAATGGAATGCCGAGTAACATAATATACATATGTAAATTGTTTCAACTACTCTGTCCACTTAGAATACTTTTTGCACTCACCTAATCAACTTGGTATCACCTATATAACTGTTATGTATTAAACTCACTTTGTAACGAAATAATATCTTAGATTTCCATGTATATTATTTGGAATATTCAATATCATCTACATCGCTGGAGGTAGAAATGGCTGACTTTTAGAATTCAAAACCAGACACCATTAGCATTTGCGATACTGCAGTAAAATAAAAAGTTAATAATAAAAAAGTAACATTTATTGAAAAACCATTTGTAACTATGTCATAAAGAATGGAATGCAGACCCATAATTCATAATTTTAATTGAAAATATTTCTGATTTTTCCATATTTTAACATGTGTGATCGATGGAAAAATTTTTTTTTTACTTTTTGCTTTTCTATTTGCTTATTTCTAATCACAGTATGTCATTACAAAATGTCTTGTCGTAAGTTTCAATTTAAAAATCAATTTCGAATATAAATTTATTTTTAACTTGTTTTATTTACTACTGCATTTTTCTGATGAAATTTATTTTTGCTATTTTAATTATCTTTGCTTTTTTAATCAAGCGTAGCTGTTAACTCCACAAAGAAAGGAAATCTGGATTGAATTATATTCGAATTCTATTTATGTCCGTAATATTTATAACAACTTCTTTCTTCCCGCGTATGACATCAACTCGAATAGTCTCGTCATTAGCATGTCACAATCGATAACACAGGAGTATGAATTTAGATGTTTCGATAAATAATTCGTCACAACTGCTTACCCAGTTAGGAATATCACAGTTATAATTTTAGTTTTTATCAAGGCCAATCAGTAGATGTGGAGAATAAACCGAATTGCTTTCACGCTATTCATCAAACAATGCAAAGCTCAATAGGTCCTCAAGGATTAGGGATATTAAACGGTGTTAGTTTATGGATATACCAATTGTAGATTACGAAGATTTAATGCATAGATAATTCGAAATCCTAAAATTTGAAGGGGTTTATATTTTTGTGATCGAAGAACCACATACTTAAGAGTTTATCTCAGAAAGCAGCGGCCCTTGGAAAGAGGTTGTCCAAATGGAATTTCATCTTTACCAGTGGAATAAGAAGGAAATTGTTAGCATCTGTGAATATGGCATTGTGGGTTTTTGTAATTATCAAAACTATAGAAATTAATATATGTAACTCGTCAGAATATTTTCCGTGAATATATATGTCGACAGATTAGCAATAGGTTTGCGATGTTGCGTCTATGCAAAAGAGGTTGTAGAGTGGAAATATTTCATTACATACAAGGTCATGCAATATTATTTGAGGCGCTTTCAGAGTAAGGTTTGCATTTTACTTGATAAATTTCTGCCACTAAATCAATAATATTTTTGGCATTTGCTAAAATTCACTGTAATCTAAAAAAAATCCTTAGCCATAATTTAGAAAGTGGTTAATTGTATGACACGTAAGAATGTATAGTGTATTTTCTCTAATTTTTGATGATCTTGAGCGTCGATGTCGCTGACTGTAGCCAAGGAATATCATGCTGATACATTACTCTAGTGGAATAGATATGGGCGTGAATAATATATTTATCTTACAAAAGAATCAGTGTACAGCAAAATAAAATTCTAGAAATTATTTTGATTAATATTTTGCAATCTGCATTTTTCTTAACCCTAGAACACTAACCATGTGTATATAGTACCCAGTGTATATTCTCCTATTTTTAATTACAATTTTCAGTACCTGATTTTCTTACCTAAATAATATATTTTTCAGTTCCTATTAATGTTAACTCGAAGTACAAAATTTGAAGTGCCTGCATTATATTTCAAATAATGATTTATATTTAATATTTTTTTTATATTTTCAAAATCGGATATGATATACCCATGGTTCATAGTGTAGTAACTTGAATTTAGTGTTCTAGGGTTAATATCCTGTATAAATTGTTCGTGGTATTAACAAAATCTATCATAACAGATGTCAATTAATCCCTTATTATATACGTCGAAACACAAGGCATCAAAAATATATTTTGTTTTAAATTGCCTTTTGTAAAATCGCCTTATAAAACTCACGATTTTAAGTCTATCACAATTGAAAATTTCCTGGATTCGTCCAATTTTCCCAGGTTGAGAAGACACTGTTATAAAATTAGATGATCGTATAATTTTTACAGTGATTTTGCACCCATATCATAAAAAGAACTTAATACTTAATATCTGGCCGAATTTGTTCGTAGATATGGCAATCGTCTAGACTGGATTTCAATTATAAAACATAGTCGGCAATGAAACAGCAAATGTACCAGTTAGAAAATAATTAAATAACTATTAACTATATATCCTTGTTAATCTTCACATGCAAGCGTGCAAGAGTTAATGTAAATTTCTAAGCTATCGCATAATACGGTATAAAACATTTCATTGAACAAATCAATGTTTTCTCATGAATTTGTCGGAACCAACTGATGGTGACAGCATTTTCATGTTAGATGTTTATATCTGATAAATATGATGTGAACATAAGCATATAATATACAGTTATATCAGAAATATTTACAGAAGCATATAACGAGTTATGTGATTTTATTTTGCAACTATCCTCAGATGAGGTGAATGCTGTGGAAATAACATTTGAGCAACGAGAAAGACAAGAAAAATAGAAACAAGAATGTTGCTTATGTCTAAAATCAGGAAAAAAGATAGTTTAAAAGGCTGTCACACAATAAGAAAAGACGTCTTGGAATAATTAACACTCACAGGACATAGAGATTTTAGGAACCACAGAGAAACAGAGAGTAAGTTATATAATATTTGGGGGGTGTGAAGTGATTACATATTTTCTGAGTATCAAATATATTCTCGTCTTTCTAAATGTTTATTCGAAACCCTATTTCACATTTGCTTCTATGGTTTCTGTATATTATTAATATTTTAATATGTAGAATATATAATTACCATTATATTTCAGAAGTACGTTTCACATAATATAAAAGAAGATAAAAAAATATAATTTGACGTATTATTAAAACTGTGCTTCAAATCGAATTAAGCCTTTATAGAAATCGGATGTAAAAGCAATAAAACAAAACTTGATTCTGCTACCTAAAATCGGTTATTTTTACATATCTTCTGCTGTTCATCTGTCCCTTGAGATCACATCCAGATTAGGATTATTATCACTTGCTGGTTGCAATTATTTAAAAAGCCAGATATAAGTAAATTCAACAACATTTCTGGAAAGAAATGTATGGCTGCGTAATTTATGAATTTTTAATACACCCCCGCATACATATATATGGACATAATCTTTTGAATATATGTCTTTTTACTGATTTTCTTTAAATTTGCCTCTGACTGCGTCGAACATTTATCGTTTGTGCAGATTCCGTTCAAAATTCTATTATTTTTGTGAAATAATTCACTTATATATTGAAAGATATCTTATCAGAATTCAATTGCGCGATTAGAAAAGGCCCATGATTCGTTATGCGATTTTTTTCCCCCATTAATTAATGAAATCTAATTCAGTATTTACATCTTCGGTAATTAGATAAATTGCGATGTGACAAAATGACGGTTATTTAATTATATTCCGTAGAAAAATCTGCTTTGGGAGAAGAAAAAGGATTTAGAAAGACTATTTCCTGTTTCTTTTTCCTGTCATCGTCACGCAGCTGCACAGATTCACACCCGTCAGCAAACACTAATAAACTCTCGCAAATCAACATGATTGATTTCTGTGAGAGGACAAACTACGTTTCCAAGCAGAAACATTTAATGAATGAAATAACTGTATCGGTGCCCTGTTTTTCATCTGATTCTTAGTTAGATTTTTTAACAGAATATGTATTTTAAGAGACATGTATGTAAAAATCTGGAGCAATTAAATCTGATAATAGTTCCATTGCAAAATATGTTTCAAGGCAGGAAGTTTTACAGAAATATGTCTGAATCATATACATTTAAACCATGAATAGTCCTGATTTTGGCTTGAATGTAGATTATCATTTTTTAACACTGTGTATATACTTAGATTCATTAATTTCCAAATTTGGTAGAATTAATTTTAATAGTTCTTAAAGTGCAAACTACGTTTACAAACTGAAACATCAAATATATCTGAATCATATATCTTGATTTTTATATGTCGAATTCTGCTGTTTGCTGTCTGTCAATCATCTTTTCTTTAAACATTGTCTGTATTCTAATATTCTCATGTATCTCAAAAATCAGTAGAAGTGGAGGGACAAACTGGCATAACGTAAGATCCATATGCGATAAGTTCAGATTGATGAGAGCCGTAAGATTTGAACAAAATTGAATAATTTCTTATTTACCTTTTATATTAACTGGGGTGAAAAAGGAGCGCAGTCAACATATTTCCACGAGCCGAATATTAAAGGTAAAACAGCCGCGTGTAGCGAGCGAGCCGTGGTTTGGCTACCCATGTTATAGTGGTTCAATTGATGGAGGGTGTTATCAGTTTGAATATCTTCTGATGATTATTTTCTAAGTGGACATTTGGATACAAAGATTCACTAATATGCGTCTTAATGGTATTCCAGATAATGATCTTGTTCTTAGATTAGTCTGTATGATAGTGATTTATCGTTCATTGCGTTCAAACTGCAATCTCTATTCTTGATCTATATATATATATATATATATATATATATATATATATATATATATATATATATATATATATATATAATCATTTATTTGAATATTACAACATAAATATGTTATAAAATCACTACAAAAATAGTCATTTTGTTTCAACACTCTGGTGTCTTATCAAGTGATGATGTAGAATATAGAATAAATGGTTTTAAAAGTTTCAAATTAATTAACGATCATTAGCTAGGAGTAAACGCTGTTAAATAAGCTAGAATGACCAATCAAAATACAAGTATAGGGTAATTCGAAAAATTTGACAACTAAGCAAGGTTATCATAGATATTAAAAGATTTATACAATTTGAAATTAAAATTAAAAGTAAAAAAATTACCTATTTAGAAATCTAAATCAAATCTCTATTAAGTTTTCAATTGTAGAATTACCGAGGAGAAAAAATATAAAATATAAAAATAAAAATAAAAGATATATATGCTATTTAATTTGTATTTTCATTGAAATTATGTTAAAAAGGATGTTCAGAACCCCAGACAGAAATGTATACATTTTTAGTTTCATTTCAACATGTTAGTCGCCTCTCACGCGAAATCATTCGAACATACTCAGGTTATAATACATAAGCGCTCAGACGTATTTAGATATATATGCACACATAAAATACGTTGACGAGACACAACCCTTGATAAAAAAAAAAAAAAAAAACGAATATCTACACTACACACACCCATACGTATATATATATATATATATATATATATATATATATATATATATATATATATATATATATATATATATATATGAATGATATATGAATGAAGAAATATACTCTTAAGGCGTGCTATAAAGTGCTCAATATCAAAGATAAAGCGTGTGTAAATATAAGTGAATATTTGAATTCAACACTTAGAGGCGACAGGCTGTTTCATGCTAGACACAATCGTCAGGCCATTTATATATATATATATATATATATATATATATATATATATATATATATATATATATGTGTGTGTATGTGTGTGTGTGTGTGTGTCTGTTTGTGTGTATGCGTGTTTGTGTAGACTGCCTTATGTACTATTTATTGTGGATATATTTTATTTATAAAATTCACAATTCACTAATTAATATTTTTTAAGTGTCTCGCTAATATACCGATGTGTCAAGAAATTTATACTTACTAATACGATTGATTGATTGAGAAAGCAGGACTCCAACAACGTGATGGTCAATTACAAATATACGAAGCTCAATAGATCCATCACGACACAGGTTTATTCCAGATACACGAATCCACGACAAATTTTCACAATACGCTGAGAGCTTTTGGTAAAGACATCGCAAAAAATAAATTTGGAGCTCAACTAAAAGATATTTCAGCTCGCTTAAACGGTCCCCGGTTGAGGGTGTTCCCAAATGTCTAGGTGAAGTGACCCCTAGGGAATATGTTCAACAGATCTGGTCAGACAAATGACAAGAAAATAAGTGGTACAGAAATAGGTGTTTACTATAGCCGACCTTCGCCCGGGCATAGAATACGGTTGCCATATCTGATCTGGTGCTCCTGCTGTACTACTTGTGATTAATGTCAAAATCCAAAGAAAGATATGTAATTTATTCAACCCTGACAATGACATCTGAACTTCAGTCACTTTCTCACCGACATGACGTCGCTTTTCTCTCTTTTTTTCTGCAAATACTTCTGGCAACTTCTCTTATGAGCTTTTTTCCCTGGTGTCACGAAGACGTGAATTTAAGTGTGATTCTAGATTGACAGCTTGGTCTCATCATTTTACTGTGGAACTAGGTAGATGTGGCAATCAATCCTCCTCTAACAGTTTCTTTTCTCGCACTTAAAATCCCTGGAACACACTCCCGATTTCAATCTTACCTGATAACTAGAATCTTCAAAAATTAAACGCAACGTCAATCACCAATTTCTGTCTTATTAAACCTCTTGTCATTTCTTTAATCCAAACCATTCTCCGTCTTCAAATTATCTTTCACTTTCACTCACTATAAACCCTGAATTCTAGTGACACTGTCGGCTTCTTTTGGGAGAAACGATCAGAAATACAAAAAAAGACAACGATTAATATAAAAATCTCCATTCGATTGATATTAGAATAAACACCTATATGGTGCTGTATTATTATTATTATTATTATTATTATTATTATTATTATTATTATTATTATTATTATTATTATTTTTATTTTCTTTGATATCTGGCGTTTACACATTTCTTTTCGGGTCCCGCCCAGGGACCTAAGTTTAGAAATGGCATCATGACACTTTCCACTGCAAACAAAAAAATAATTACATAGATAAAGCCCTTCGTAAAGTGTGGGCTGTACTTGTCAGAACAATTTTTGTATCTCTTTGAGGCATGGACTTCCAGGGATCCCTTCAATCAGCCTAATGGAATCTTTTCCAACCAGTCCAAGGCTCCAACTATAACAGGGATTGTTGATATTCCCATGTGCTACATTTTTGAGATTTCTATTTCAAGGTCCTTGTATTTTGACAGTTTTTCGAATACCTTCAAAGATACATTGCTGTCTGAAGTGACTGCCATATCAATAAGGAGGCACTTATTTTGTTTGTGGTCTTTAATAACAATGTCTGGGCGGTTGGCTTTGATTGTTCTGTCAGTGTGTATTGTGTAGTCCCGTAGAATTGTAACAGGCCCTATCTCCGTAACCGGGTCAGGGTGGTGTTCGTACCAGTTTCTTTCTGTTTCCTTCCCATAAGAGTTATTATTATTATTATTATTATTATTATTATTATTATTATTATCATTATTATCATTATTATTATTATTTGATATCTTTCTTAAGTAATTATTTTAAAAATAGTAATTTTTACACCTTAGTTTCAGGTATGTCGCATTGCATCTATTAAACCACTTTTCATTATTTCCAGCCTAAGCTGTTTTCAAATATCTGTACCATGATATTTGAATATTTTCACGGAATTGCAACTGGTAATAAGATAAAAGACATTCAGTTTGAAAACTTATAATGTTGATTTGAAAGGATAGTCTGTGTATATTATGATTAACAGATTATATTTGAGGATAGGCGATCAAGATAATTCGATTTAACTTTCTTACTTCAGTCGGTAGGTAGATAACAATGATTTTAATATCAAATTCTAAATTCCAATTGATAATATATTAATATGGTAGATGGTCTATTGATATACTAGATGGAAACCACATTCTATGTATTTTAAAATCTAATTTCGTCGGAAAATTTATAACAAATTGTTTCATTTTGTAATTACATTTTCTATACAAGTCGTTTTCATTATCTTCTCTACTTTTAAAGGCGACAAAAGTTGGCTCACTCGTGTTTGTCATTTGTATTCGAGAAATAGCTTACGTCATTTGACAACTGTTAGAAGAATGCAGCTGTGATGTAGGAATATAATTCTATATTGTGCAGCATTTGCAGGAGAAAATCAATGAAAATTTTGAAATCGATAAATTGAAAATGAAAATGCCGCTAGAAAAAATTCTAAGGTACTTTGATAATATTTCATCGTAGAATGTCATAATTTTAAAATTAAACCAGTTATTAACAACATTTGTAGTTTGATTACCTTAGGAATATTATGTAATTGCTAATCTTTTCAAGTTTCTATTTGAAAAAAAATAATGAAGTTTTGAAATATTGTGGAAAACTCACAGAGGGTAATTTCCGTCAAATTATGTGAATAAGCATCAACTTATCTTGGCTAAAATAATGACATAAATTATAAAATCCACTGATGTTACTTTCCTTCTTAAATAGATAGAAATATCTACTCGAATAAATAACGCGTTCACAAAATTAAATTAAATAATATGACATATCCATATATACTCAGCTACTCAAATATTGACACATACACACACCCCAGCACACACATGGGCACATCGGGACGGTGTAATGGTTAGCATGCATGTCTCACTAAAACAATTATGACTGAGTAGCGAGTTCGATCCTCACTGGGTGTCCCATACATTCGGCCTTGCGCCACATCAAAGCTACGCTTAGAAAATCACCAAATACGCATATATATATATATATATATATATATATATATATATATATATATGTGTGTGTGTGTGTGTGTGTGTGTGTGTGTTTGTATATGCTCACATTTGTGTACATGTGTTTTATACCTTCTTATTATAAAACATTATTTTTATACTAATGCGTTAAGAGTCATATATGTTATGCATTTTTTCAGATCTGAAGAAGTTGTTACAGCGTTTTCTGACTGAATTCGATTTTAATGTTGAATCTAAACAACGATACCATCACTTTGCTTAAGTGAGCTTTACATCTAACGTTTCAGTTACAAGTTTTAATTAGGTGTATCGTCGTCGACTAAAGTGCCGTAGGTGATACTCCCATTGGCTAATGTTACGAAATCAGAGAGTTCCACGTCGCAATACCTTGCCAAATTCCTGTGTTCTAACTGCTGTGATTAATCCCTTGGAGTCCGTTATTTTCTGTTACTGCCCGAAGAAGTTGGGGGTGTCAGTTCCGCTCTTTGATGCCACATGCAAGATGGATTTGTTTTCGAAGTTATCTTCTTTTATTCTTTGACTAAAGATCTACAAGGCAGCACATGGTTTGAATTTAGAATTCTGAGGAGTATATGTGAAACAGTTTCTATCCAATTTTCATTACAATAAATATAATATATTTCTTTGTATTAAAGAATCTCTTTCGTATGAAAATGCCTTATGAGGGCAATTTCCCAAGAAACACACACCTATGTGTATGTGCGTAAATAACACTTGTCTGCGTTTAAAAAAACTCAAAAATAACAACTTTTATTTCCAAACGTCAAAGTTTTATCAAGTGATATACAATCGCCATCTTATGCTGAATTAAAAAAATACCTGCTGGAATACTTCACAACAAGTTGTACACATTAATAACACATATTCAAATGCCTGTGGACTCTACTACTCATGGGTGCATGATGTCTAGTATAGCATGTAATGTGGTATGTATACCTAACTATAGTATACCATCCTACTCGCTAACACCCATTTACCTAGATGGAACGAGACTTATCCCTCAGCTTAAAATAATTTTAATCTACTGTGTCAAGTGTCAACAACGAGCTGAGTGATGATATATTTTTTTTTGTTCTTCTACTTAATGGGGATAGTTTTTCGTCTATCCCTATTGGTCATTCAGTATAAATGAAAGAAACTCACAACAGCATGGTTCATTTGTTGTCTGCTGTTAACTACCAGGAGCACAAATAGTTGTTTTGTGGATATCTTAATGTGATTGCATGGTCCTAGGGCTCCAAGATGGGTACACAAAATATTCTTATTTTCTCTGTCTCTTGGACAGCCGGGCTAACGACCAACAATATGTCAGACAAGAGTGGCCGTTAAAAGAGTTAAAACCTGGCTCGCATAATGGTCAGTCTCACACTCACGTTGAACCGAACAAAATACTGCTTCCACACAGACATAGCAAGTTAGGAGTAACGAAGAACATTGGGAAGGCAATGGACAACGAATGCATCGGGTTTATTTTCCTCCAGGAGAAGTTCTCATGGATAAGCATGGAGAAACCCAAGGCTGGTGTTTTTGACGGCCCTCAACTAAGAGAACTCATGAAGGAGTTATTGTTTAATGAAGCACTGAGAGAAACTGGACTGTCCACCTGGCAGTCACTGAAGTCAGTATTTGCAAACATCCTAGGAAATCATCGGAGTGCAGAATACGAGAAAGAATTTGAAGAGATACTGAAGAATTTCTGCCAACTCGAGGTACGAATGTCAGTCAAACTGTACTGCCTACAGTCACACTTGGACTATTTTCCACAGAACTGTGAAGATTAGAGTGATGAGCAGGTTGAGCGCTTTCACCAAGATATTCGCATCATGGAAGATCATTACTAAGGCCGGTGAGATGGAAGCTTTCTCTCTGACGACGTCTGGTGTTTGAAACGGGATGCAGTGGCTGCCGAGCACAGGATTCCAAGAATTTGTTTCACCCATGAATATATGTATTTATAAGTTTACTTAAATATGAGCTTCCTGCGAATATATAAGTCCTAAATTTCGCATTGTTTGTTTAATTCAACAAGAAAACTGAGTTTTAATACTGTTCTATACATTTCAAGTAAGATCTTGTATCTTGAAAATTTGATCTGATTAGGAAACGTGTGTATGATTCTTTGAATTCAGGGTAAAACCTGCCTTAAAATGACCTATTATATATTCCAACTTGAAAATATCGCAGAACAGTGTACTTAATTAGATAGATTTGTATATAATAGGGAAATAACAGCCACCATATCAGAATATATGATTATAAATACTTTTACTATCTTTATTAGAAATATGAAATTAACTCATGAATTTAATCCAATAACTTAAATTGCAATTCGTGATATCGATGTATAACAAATTGCAATATAATCGAAAAAGGCAAGCTAGGATTATACACATCATCACGAAGGAACTGAATGTGTGCTTAGGAGGATTTATTATAAACGCTATTAAAGATGGAAATTTAAAAAAAATATTTACAAATTGCAATTTAAGTGATATTTGTTTTGAAATAAAAAAAAACAAACTATGTCGCAAATAAAAAGATAATAAAATAAATTGATCTCGTCTGGATAGTATCCAAACATTGGATAAATTATTCACATGACTCTGAAGATTTTGGTGAAATAGTTCAGGTTGAGCTGAAAAGAAAATGAATTACGTTCTGAAAATGCTATGTAAATAAATTTGGACAATGCCGTAATCTAAAACTAGGTCGATAGCTGAAATATTTTGTCTGAAAATTTGCCATAAAAGTGAATTACTTGAAAGCAATTGATTTTAAGATTTGTCGGGCCCAGTCTACGGATATTTTCTGAAGAAACGTGTCATCTTCAAACCAAGATTTGAAAGACTGAAATAGTATGGGTGGGGTTGGTTCTGTCATTATATTCGGCCAAATCATAAGCGCGAGATGTAAAACGTAATCGTAAACAAAGGCGGTTTGTCTTATCCTAAGTTGAAAACTGTAAACGAAGCTGCAAATATGGAAAATAAAATATGTATATATTCGATATCTTCTTGGCGACCAGCCGTCTGGTGTTAAGGTGATTGCCTGTATATAATTTGACTATAGAAAGTCCCTGTGTGTGAAAGCGGAAAACAACATTGATACAAATATACGAGCATGTCATGCCAAAAATAAGTCGACATCGGTTCGAAAGGCTGAAGTTATTCTACTACAGTAATGGAGGCTAACGTCTAAGAGAATGTAGGTGTTGTAGTGTGAACAGTAATTAAAAATAATGAAATAATGATGTAGACAATGAAAAAGGGTATTGCAAGAATATGTAAACACATAATGTCACTTACATTTTAGTAAATCTGTTACTAGCTGAAAATTAAGAACAGTTGAATAAGAAAAAAATAACTATTGTTTGAAAATCAGATTCTTTTTAAAAAGAATGCTGGCTAAATAAAATGGCAGCAATTTTATTAGATTCATGGATATGTAATGAATCATTTATTTCTCATTATCAAAGATAACGATATTTTTTGTTGATAATTTGTTCTTTTATTATAAGAATGGTTTTAATAGAACAAAACAATTGTTGAAATGGCTGAGCTTAAAACTACATATCAATTCGACTATCGTATTCGTAGCTTCTCTTAAAATTTTCAAAACATAGCAAAATGTTATTGTTTATATGATTCGTTTGTTTTAAGTTTTCATCGTTTTGCAATCTTGATCATCAATATTGCATTTCAACAAATGGGTTTTATTGTGTTTTTTAGTTGAAGTGAATGAGCGATTAATGGACTCCATGGTATTCTTAAGAGATGCTTTCAAACGATGAACAGTTTTTGTTTGCTATCTGTATTTGTTATTTACAAATTCCTGTTTATAGACACCGCGTTAGAAGAATTATATAGAAGATCAACGAAGAGAAAACTTGAAGTGATTTGATTTATTGATTAATACACAGTCAGCAGCTTTGATTTCGGCCTTCTATTGTTTTCAGTAGGAAAATACAGTTTAGACGAAATTATATCAGTGTGAAACCTTTATAATCGCGCTTGATATAATTTAACATTTTACGAAAGATTTAGAACAGAAATTTAATAGGTTGCAATATTGTGTCCCTTGTAATCTAATCTCTAAATAAGTATTCGATAGTTTACACTCAAATATTTAACCTGATATTGTGGGAAATTGATCTGAAAATTTCACTTTAAAACATTACAAATATTGTACATTAATGTACCGTGTCGCTTCAGGTCATGCGTAATATTAACTATCCACAGATCTTTAGATAGGTCAGCCGCAGTTTTCCTCTGCCTTTCAAGTTTTCATTACGACCTGTTATTGTTACATTCTACAAGTCCTCTATCTATATTATAGCCCAGTAATTTCAGCTGTCTCTTTCTGATTGGAATTATAAGTGTCTTTTATTTTAACATTTCCTTAAGACTTCCTCTTTGCTTACATGTCCTGTCCATGGTATTTTCAACACCGTTAAAGGTAACAGCTGGATTAAGTCCATTGTCAAAGAAGAGGATGGACTTATTGATGTAACTATGTAAATAATGGTAGAATATACTAATAGGAAGATACTTTTAATATCCCCCAAAACATTAGTGTAGATTTGAATTAACCTGGCAAACATTCAGGGAATTTACTTTTTGTGTAAACTCCCCTCCATTTTATTAATCGACAATGAAATGTTATTGCGTAATGTAGTGTACTATGTGAGTCTTATTCATAATGACTGAAGGATTATATCTTTCACATGGCCTGTACGTTCTCTTGACGGAACATCGCATCACCCATGGTTGCAACCAGGATATATTTACGATACGACGTTGTGACTTCAGTATTTCCACCATATAAAATGGTAATGAGAATATTGACGGTTTCCTTATAAGGAAACATTCGATAATCATTGCCTGGGGGGGTAATGTACTGCTGGTTGGTGGAATTTATAAAATAATACTCTTAAAACATTTTTCGGAAAATATGTTTCTTAAATTCAGTTGCTGTTACTGCTCTTTACTTTAACTTAATCTAACGTATTTTTTTTATCTATATTTCATTGTTAGTAATGTTATTATATGACAATGAATTCCTGACAGTCTTCTCACAGATGAAGAAGAGATTTGGGGCAACAGAAATGTGATTCTCCTGTAGGATTTTGAGAATACCATAGAATGAAATTGTGAGCAATGATGAAGTTTTAGAGAAAAACTTTAAAAAAAAAGGACACTTATTCCGAACATTAGGAACAGACAGTTAAAATTTTTAGGGCACATAATAGGGAAAGGGTGTTTGGAAAATGTGACACTCACAGGACATATTGATGGCAACATAGATAGCAGAAAACAGCACATGACATAACTAAAAAGCTTATGTATGACAGAACAGAATTTAGGAGTCATGTCAAAAGGGCAAATCATTCCGAAGATAAAAAGGAAGGAAATGGTGGAGACTCATGTTTGACAACATCTTCAACTGATGCGGCACATAGAAGTACATGTGCAGATTGTTTTGTCTAATTACACTGAAGCCATCTTCAGTTGTCCATTGTCTTTACCTATTTATGGCATATGTTATGTGCTGATTATAGTGCTATCTTGTCCCTATGATAACAGGCTTTGTTATTTCCAGAGATTAAACTCACGGTTAGTAGATGACAGATAATCTTTATACAACTCTTATGGATATAAGCGTTGATTATAAGCGTGATATAAGATGGATTAATCAATTCTAACTACCATATAGTTATCGCAAGTGAAATAGTTGAAAACAATATACTTTGGTTTAGCACTATCACAAACCGGCTCAAACTATCAAAATAAAATAACAACACTGGCCAACAATTTTTTGGCATATTAGATGAGACTGTTTCTGAGGTATATTGGGGTCACTGAAGTCGAGGAGAACATTGATTTTATCCAATTGGCTCGAGCTATTAAGATATTGCTTAAATGCGTTTTCCATGTTTGCGAATTTGTACACAATGTTACTAATTGGATTACTGTGTTACTGGTTGATGAATATTTCAGCAAAATAAAAGTTATTATGTATTTATGCTATTACATGGTAATCAAAAATGTTGAATAATATATCACCTTTATGTAAGTTTTCTGATTCTATATGAATAGTTAAAATGTGTTATTATCTTACAGCAGTTTATAATTTTAACAATAAACAAAGAAGAGGCAGAATATTTTCCAGTATTATCCTCATTTTTACAAAAGGTTAATGAAATAAAAAATGTGATTTACTCTCAAATTTCACACCAAAATCAAACTAGCAAAATATGTAATTATAGCTATTTAACAAAGTATTATATTGTCAAGGTCATTGTCTTTTACTTCATCTGAAATAATGCTTCTCTTACATTACTTTTTTGTGTATTTTCTGAGAGCTATCAAGGATATGGTTCCATCAGTTATCGGACATCATGTGGGCGTTCCATCGGCCTTGGTACCGCTCCTCTATTAGCTTGATGTCTTGCTGGAAACGTCCCCCTTGTTCTTCGCTTACATCATCAATGCTTTCAGGGAATATGTCTAAATGGTTAAACAGGTAGTGGATTTTGATACACGTCATTTTTTCCAAGAACGCGGAAGTTTTTTTAGCATCACTTCACTAGTCACTTGTAGTTACCAACTTTCTTTCCCCAAAAAAGTAGTCAACGGGAGGCAGAATTTTCATAGTTAAACATCTTTTTTAGTTGTGTCCCATGAACATTCTTGCTTTCAGTTTCTTATTACACCGACCAGATAATTTTGAGCATATATAATTAAAGAATGTGCCATCAAGACAAATTGTTACATTAGACCAAACTTGATAGATAGTGGGGGCAGAATGATGCAATTACGGTAAACCAGCGGTTCATTTATAAAATTTCCCGTTGACAGGACAATCTCTTCATGGATAGGCCAACCATCCTTTTCCCAGTGCTGATTGTTGGCTCTGTTGTTCCATAGACAGAAGAAACATGGATTCTTGGTAAAATAACCTTACGGCACTAATAAAGATTTAATTATTTTAGCATCCAAACATATCATCCATTTCTGCTAAGGTTTATTTTTTATGTATAATGAAGTGGTGAATATGTTATTACTGAATTCTACAAGAAGGTCTAAGAATGGAGGTTTATTATTTCGACTAAGTTCATAAGTAAAATAAATGACAGAATTGTTTCGAATGTGATTTTGAAATTATCGATTTATTGTTTGCTTTTCGCTAAAAATGAAAATCTCATCTACATAGATGATGTATTTGTTTGGTTTAGTAACTTTTAAAAAATATCGTGTTTCCTACATAGGGCACATAATTGGAGAAGTACGAGCCGAGTTGATTTCCGATAATAACACGTTTAGTTTGGGTGTAGATATTGCAATTATGGCCGTGTGTGTGTGTGTGTATATATATATATATATATATATATATATATATATATATATATATATATATATATACAGACAGGCAAAGACACATATATGTACATACTGGGTTTGTACAAAATAATTGAAACACTTTTTAAATTCAAAGAAAATTAATTTAATATGGAGTTGGTCCTCCTTTAGCCTCACATACAGCTTTAATACGTCTAGGAATGGAATCATACAGGTTACTGACTTCATCCAAAGGAAGTTTCAGCCATTCTTCCATTAACAGTTGTTCCAGCTCTTGAAGACACGACGGAGGAGGATAGCGGCTACTAAATTGTCGCTCCAAAATGCACCACACATTTTCAATAATATTGCTATCTGGAGATTAGGGAGGCCACTCCATATGTTCTACCTCACTTCCATGCTTTTCTTACCAATTCTTAACCACTCGAGCGGTATGTATTGGAGCATTATCGTCTTGGAAGATTCAGTCACCATCAGGGCTAAAATCTGGGCCATTGGTTGAACATGATCTCCCAAAATGTTCAGGTAATCTTTGCTGTTGATTCTACCATGCAGGGCAACTATTGGACCGAGGCATTTCCATGATATGGTGGCCCAAACTATCACTGATCCACCTCCATACTTCACTGATGGAAGAAGGCAGTCAGGACTGTAATCTTCTTTGGACTGCCTCCACACATAAACTCGCCCTGAAGTTGGCAAAAGAGAAAAACAACTCACCTGAGAATATGACTTACTTCCATTGATCTGCAAACCAGGCATTGTGATCTCTGCACCACTTCAACCTCCTCTGAATGTTGCGAGTGGGGAGTAGAGGTTTCCTTACGGCGGCTCTTTCATGATATCCAGCCTTATGGACAACACGATGAACAGTTTAACTGGAAACTGTACTATTCAGATGATTATTCAACGCAGCAGTCCGATGATATTTTGCCACATTGCGTTTCAATGCACGTCGGTCCCTGTCAGTGAGTTTGCAAGTCCGGCACTAATTGTTTTGGTTACTCGAGGTTTTGCCCTGTTTCTAGTATTGCGTCATAGTTCTTGATATGGTAGCTCTTGAAAGAACAAACAGTTCAGCAACTTTAGTGATCGGGGCTCCTGCTATACGAGTTCCAATAATTTGCCCTTTTTCGAACTCGGAGAGGTCACGCATTTAGCTAAAATTTTACCAAATTCTAAAGATAAATAAGACAAAGACAGTAAATTAGATAAATATAAATATTTACAATAGATATAACCTGAAATTACGAAGTTTTAGTTAAATTTCTTAATATAATAGGTCTTTGAAATATAGGTGTGGAATTTGCACCTGTTCCAATTATTTTGTCCAGTCCCTATATATATATATATATATATATATATATATATATATATATATATATATATATATATATATAATGATGATGGTTGCGACTCAGTTTCGTCTCATGTCACCATCCTAAATTATGGGCAACGTTGGTGTCGGTTTTTAGTTCTGCTAGGGCCTTATATACTCTTACAAAGATGTGGCAAATTCGGATCTCTTTTACAATGTGATGCTGCTTTTAGCACTTTCACAGTTGAAAGATGCCCGAAGACAGGTTCACCCTTTTCTCACTATATGCTGGATGTCAGCCCCACCGATTCCTTACTATATATTGGAAACATGTTCAGCATCTCATCGAATTTGTTTTTTTAATTGTATATCACTTTGTCTTTGATGATCGATTTTCTGTACATTTCTCAAATTCATGTGCATTTTTCTTCTACTTGCGAAACTTTCACACGGGCCTTTATAGTTCAGTCATCTTTGAGACTTATCCAGTATTTGTGTATGAATAGATGAATTTCTGCCTTCCTTTATATCGTATGCATGAAAATTAACATAGCAGACTTGTCTGGATTTTAAATTGGATCCTTTGATTCATTTCGTATGTATAACCTTTTTTGCCTTCTCTTTTCTTCCTCCCGTCAGATTAACTAAAATCTCTCCACCAAGAAGTAATATCATCTTTTTTTCTATAAAATCTCTGTAGTTTTTGCAGCTAAGTTCCACATTGTGATAGAGAAAATACATGCTTAGTCCACGTACGTTCTCATATATATCAACATTTGCATCGTGCATGTAAACATAACACTCCGTTTTCAAGAGTTCTGTGTAATTGCATTTTTGGTAAAAAAAAATAAAAACGTATGTTTTCAAAATTGCTATTCAGAATGATGTCAGGTTAGAATCTATCAATTTACGATAATTGAAATAATTTTGGTCAAATATTCAATACCTAAGCACATAATCGTTGAAACATTTCATCAAAGTGAAGTTATTGCATTATGCTGTAACTATTGGTTGTGTCAAAAATAAGATTACAACATAATTTGACATCCCGAAAAACATTTTGCGTTGTTCATACAAGTTTTTCATAATAATGCGTTTTGCAAGAAATTAAATATCGAATTATCACTAATCCTCTAAAATCGCTACGTCAACAGCGTACATGGAACGAATCGTTTTAAATAAAAGAAAAAAAGTTAAAAGTTTTACTTGACTATTTACTTGACGTTTTACTTGAAAAATAGTTTGGAAATTTTTAATTCAAGTGAACACTAATTAGTAACATTACATAGAACAATAATCGGTGTTCAATGAATTTAAAGGCTAACATAACTAATAACCGAAATTAATAAACGGTATTGGCTTTTCAGAACCATAGCTCATTGTAGCAATATACGATGATGCTCACTGATGATGATGATGATGGCATTAAATGAGTTTAAGTGGTTGAATAAAACATTAATTGGGCATAGTATCTCAACGCTTTTCTAAGCGACACATATGTCAATCAATCAGTCTCGATCAATTATTTTTGTTGTCTGCGACAAGCTTAGACTGTGGTCCTTGAATTATGACATTTCTTAAAAATGCTGACAGGATTGTTAATTTCAAGTGCTATAAAAGAAGAAATGATATGAGGAATAGAAAGTCAACTGAGCCCCCAGATCTAGGAAACCTTTTCGATACACTTTGTCTTCCTGTTTCCAACGTTTAGTAGCAGACGAATTGTATAGCTATTTAAGCAAAAGGATGAACCAGAATGATTTATTCATAATTTTTTGTCGTTGGTTATCTTTCAACTACGGTGTCAGTTTTCTATCACGGCACATTCTTTACATGCACCGAAGCGAACGCGCAAGAAACAACATTTTAACACTAAACTGATGTCTGTACAAGCTGCAAAAATACAGTGCTCAACACAGTGGGAATATTTAATTAATACTAATTGGGACCTATAATTCCTGGTATCATCAATGTTATGAAATTTTAATTTAAAGCAGGTGACCACATTTGAGCGGTCTTCGCGTTGTCGCTGTTTTTAAATCACTTCGTTCATTATATAATTATAGCTCTGCATATCCATTTCTGTAGTTTTAATATTTCATTTGCTTTTGATTATCCTTATTGACAAATTATCGCGACACATATGAATATACGGGATTCGAGTGTCAGTATGATTTATGCTAAAATGTACTGGGAAATCAACAGTGGTTGGGTGCTTGTGAAAATTGAAAATATGGGAACTAGATCTCTAATGCTTGTGTCCAAAGGTAATGAGTCGGAATGAAAGAACGAGGAAAGCTACAGAATAATATATGCAAGAAGGCACATCAAGGAATTAACATTGAAATATATGACAGATATCAACTAAGTGAAGAAATGAAGAAATGGAAACATTTGGTTACCTATTATGTAATTTAGGATTACAAAATTTAACCTTTTGACCGTAGCTGAAATATTTCTATATTTTAAGATTTCACTTTTATGAAACCTTTGCTTCGTTTGCACTTGACCAAAATCATGTATTCATATCTAATCATTGATATTTTCTGGTACTCTCCTGGATTTAAAAATTTCAATCTTTTCGCAATATATCAAGACATGATAATATTTTCATGATAATTATGTAAGATATCAATATTTGTAGATAATTATTTCTTTAATGTTAAACAATAGGACTAGAGAAGTATTCCAATTCTGGAAAAGATCCCATATTAAACGCTTAATGGGCACATATTACAAGGATTTGTAATACATTAACATGAAGATGGATGCACACAAATGGGGAATAATTTTGGAATTTCTCTTTATGTAAGCCCACAGTTTTACTTCTGATTGAATGGACTTAATGGTAAAATGTTGGCAAATGACCTTGGAATAAAATGGTGCTTTCTTTTTGGAATAAAATTGTTTCAGATAGAGCAAAATGTTGTTCTTGAAAATGCAATTTATTGTGTTCCATCCTGATAATGGGAGATTCAAATCTTGTTGTTATTCAATATTGTTAGATTACTGAAGAAGAAATGTCTCCTGTCGTCCTGAATAGTGTTCATATATATATATATATATATATATATATATATATATATATATATATATATATATAAAAGAAAGTATTCAACCATTAAACAGGGCGGTCGATTTCCTTTGACCTCAGTGTCCATATGTATGTCCACATATTATCTAACCATGGTACTGAACAAATTTAATCACAAATATAACATACAATGGATTTATTTTTTTATCATGTTTGTGTGCTTGTGTGTTTGTGTGTATTCCATTTTAAGGTAAGCATACATTCTCATTCACACATATTTATCGAAATGCCCATGTCTGTTTTTCGAAAACAAATCTGAACAAAGACACTCACACACACACACACACACACACACACACACACACACACACACACACACACACACATATATATATATATATGTTTGTATATATATATATATATATGTTTGTATATATATATATATATATATATATATACATATATATGTATATATATATATATATATACATATACATACATATGTTTATCTTCTACATACATATATATAAGAACACACATCTTGAAAATACATTTCAATTGAGCACTGTTGAGTGATAAGATAATTCTATAAACAACAGCCACCTGCACTAATGCAAAGCTCTTCAGTAAAATGAATGGAGCACTTTGGCTGATGGCATTTGTTTACATTAGTAAAAACAATACGCTAGATTTAGTTGTGTAACTCCACCGAGTGAAGATAGCTCTGGCTGACACCTAATCAGTTGAATTTCAATCCTGGCTTGAGGCATTCGGATATCTAGTCGCACTGAAGAGCTGTGATACAGCGAAACAGTACTGTCTGTGAATGACATAATATATATATATATATATATATATATATATATATATATATATATATATATATATATATATATAATATATGTGTGTGTGTGTGTGTGTGTGTGTGTGTGTGTGTGTGTGTGTGTGTGTGTGTGTGTGAGTGTAAGCACATATTTTTCATAAAAACGGTCACGGTTAAGCCTTTACTTAATTTTTCAGGAATTTGTACAAATATTTAATTTTGTAAGCATTAATATTAAAGAAAAGGATACAGCCACGACTTAATAATATTCATAATGAATAAGGCCACAACATGCTGACCATATTTCTGTAAAAATTATTTTCTGTGTATTTTCTTGATAGTTACTGATATCTGTCTATTATTATTATTATTATTATTATTATTATTATTATTATTATTATTATTATTATTATTATTTCCTTTTATTTCTGCTATATAATCAATTTCATCCTAAGGTCGGAAATGGTATAATGCTATTTTACCCTGACTATTTTTTTGAAAAAAGTAAAACAAAGTTCACATATATTTTACAAATATAAAGCCTTTCGTAATGTGTGAGCTGTTTTTTTTATCTTCTTCGGTCTATATTGTTAGTATCATTGTTCTTTTATTATTATTATTATTGTTATTTTTTTATTTTCTTTGATATCTGGCGTTTACACATTTCTTTCCGGGTCCCGCCCAGGGACCTAAGGTGAGAAATGGTATCATGACACTTTTCACTGCAAAAAAAAAAAATTACATAGATAAAGCCATTCGTAAAGTGTGGGCTGTTCTTGTCAGAATAATTTTTTCTATCTCTTTGAGGCATGGACTTCCAGTGATCCCTTCAATTAGTCTACTGGAATCTTTTCCAACCAATCCTAAGGCTCCAACTACAACAGGGATTGTAGATGTTCCCATGTGCCACATTTTTGAGATTTCTATTTCAAGGTCCTTGTATTTTGACAGCTTTTCGAATATCTTCAAAGATACATTGCAGTCTGCAGGGACTGCCATATCAATAAGGTAGCACTTTTTTGTTTGTGGTCTTTAATAACAATGTCTGGGCGGTTGGCTTTGATTGTTCTGTCAGTGTGTATTGTGTAGTCCCATAGAATTGTAACAGGTCCTATCTCCATAACCGGGTCTTGGTGGTGTTCGTACCAGTTTATTTCAGTTTCCTTCCCGTAGAAGTTGAAACATTTCCAGTGCAGATATTGGCCCACTCTGTCATGCCGGTTTTTATATTCAGTGGATGCCAATAACGTGCAACGTGATACAAGATGATTAATGGTTTCTGGATATTTATCACAGAATCTGCATTTTGGTCTAACAGAGTATTTTAGTATATGTGCTTGATAATTCTTAGTTAACAAGCATTGGTCCTGTGCAGCATGGATAAAACCTTCAGTTTCAGCTTTCAACCCTGCATTACGTAGTCACTGATGGGTACGGTTTTTGTCTACGTCAGCTTGTTTGGTACGGGCAGAGTATTGGCCATGAAGCGGTTTATCTTGCCATTGTTTCTGTATCTTATCGGTTGCATCTGTCTTTTCATTCTTTTTAAGTATTCTGCAGCTTCAGCCGGTTTACCGTGTTGTACTTGTATTTCTGCGCCCATTTGAAACTCCATTTTGAATTTGGTGGCTTCCTTTATTACGGAGTAAAGACGCTTACTGCTTTCATGTTCCTTGACACATATTATCATCCAGTCTTCTGTAGTTTCCATGTACCTTTGGAGGCCAATTGTTGTAGTTTTGTAGGACAGTTCTAGTTGAACTAATCCCCTGCCTCCTTCGGATCTGGGCACATATAGGCTTCGGGATGATGCATGTGGTAGCAAATGAAGAGCTTTCTCGTTTTGGCGTCCATTCGCTTAATTTCAGCTATGGTCCAGTTAAGGTCATTAAAGCTGTATTGCACCACAGGGACAGCCATGGTGTTTATGGCTGATATTCTGTTTTTTTTTTAGTTTAGCTTGGTATTTAGTACCAGTCGTACACGTCTGTATTACTCCTTTCTTACCTTCTCCTTCATTTGGGGCTGTTGTATGCCATCTTCTTCGCTAATTCCTAGGTACTTATAAGCTTCATCATGCTCCAGTTCCCTAATCTTTGTGACAAAATCTAAATCTATTAATGGTCCTTCTGTCATTCTACCTTTCTTGAATGTAACTTTTGCACATTTATCTAATCCGAAGTTCATACCTATGTCGCCACTGAAGTATTTTACAATATTGTGGAGGCCCTTCAACTCATTGTGGTCTTTGGCAAAGAGTTTGAGATCATCCATGTATAGTAGGTGATTGAATATTTTATTATTTAATTTGTAACCATAGCTGCTGTTGTTCAGTTCATGCGTAAGGGGGATTAAGGACAAACAAAACAGAAGGGGTGACAGGGAGTCTCCTTGAAATATTCCACGTGGGATATTTAGTCGGTTGGATATGGCAGTGCCTCTTGTGTGACTAAGGTATAGTTTGGTGTTCCACATTCCCATGCTATGCTTCAAGAAATTTAATACCACAGGAGAGACTTTGTACATTTCCAAAGTCTTAAGGATCCAAGAATGTCGAACACTATCAAAGTCTTTACGATAATCAATCCACGCTGCGCTAAGATTTCTACGTCTTCTCCTGCAATTTTCCAGGATCATTTTATTTATCAGTAGTTGATCTTTGCAGCCATATGAACCTCTCCTGCATCCCTTCTGTTCCAGCAGAAGAATGCTGTTTGTTTCGAGAAAGGAGTAGGCACGGTTCGTCAGGACAGACGTGATCAACTTGTACGTTGTGGAGAGACATGTTATCGGTCGATAATCTTTCGGGTCGTCTGTTTCATTTGTTTTGGTATGAGGTATGTAATACCTTCAGTAATCCATTCCGGGATTTTATTGGGATTATTTACAAGCTTTCATAATGTTTTCGCAGGGATATTGTGGATAGATGAGAGATGATAAAGCCAAATTGGGAACCTTGTCATTTCCTGGGGATTTCCATTTTTGGGATTTAGTTAGAGCTTGCCTAACATCATCTGTGGATATATTTTCCCATTCTTGCAGAGGTGTATCCAGCATTCGTACTTCTTCACGTCGGATCCATTCTGCATTTGGGTTATATTCCTTCGGGCTGCTCCAAATATTTTCCCAAAATGTCTGTACATTATCAGTCAGTGATGGCCTTTCGACATGTATAGGTTTTTTCCAATTTCCCTGTAAAATTTCTTAAGGTCCGTTTGGAATGTTTTATTTTGGCGATAGAACCTACAACGATTTTCGTATCGTCTTGTTCTCTGTGCTTTTAGCTAAAGTATCTACTTCAGCATTTCCGTGGTTGATGTCAAGTAGGGATTTAATTTTGTATTTCCACTTGATCTTTTTGCACTTGCGTGTGGAAATATTAGGGTTTCTGGTAAGCTCATCTAATATAGAAAGCTCACATCTGATTTGTTTTATGCCTCGTAACAGTTTTTGCTTTCCAAGCTGGCTCTTTATGTCTTTTAACTTTATTTATTGTCTTGATCCCAAGCTTCCTAGTCGCTGCTAAAGCTGTTGCGTATATGACGTTGGTAACTTCAGTGATGTTTCCCGGTGGTTTATCTGTTAACAGTGTTTCCAGAGCAGCGTTGTATATTTTCACAATGTGCTTGTTGGAATTCGTCATATGGATTTTGGGTAGCTGGTCTCTTTCTGACAATTGTATGAAGGCTAATCTGCTGAGTACTTGGATGACGTGATTTTTCACTTCGGTGATTCCGGATTTGTGGTTCTCAAGGAATTCTAAATTAATGTACCTGGAAACATCCTCAGTGACATTGTCTGGAGAACTGCAGGTTATGTTTAAGATAGAGTCGTTAATTTTATTTCCTGGGAGGTTATTTCGCATTTCATTTGTTTTAGTTTTTACCTCATCCTCTGTCACATTACTTATTTCTACATTCATCTCATTACCGTTTGAGTGATGGGTCATAGTATTTTGTCTTATATCTAATTTTATCCTATCTATTTCTGTCTTTGAGAGTCTGTTGTTTCGCATAATGTCCCTACGGACATTAGCAAGCATGTTTGGATTGAGGTAAGGTCTTATATCATTTGCCACCATACGTCTCCATATTTGGTAAGTTTGATTGGTGGTGTTCTTTGCTGGGTTTTCGAGTGCAGTGACGAAAGATGTCATAACTTGTCGATACTCTTCGCGGGTCCATTTCGTGCGTTTTCTTTTTATTAGTCGATTTGGTATTGAGTTACTTGGTCCAAGGTTGGGAATAATCCGGATTTGGTGACCGAGTGTCCCTTTGTTTGCGGAAGAGTTTGTTCCAGTGACAGATTTTTCGTCCTCAGACTGGTTCCTCTCTGAGGGACGCGGTCCTTGTTGACCCGGGTGACGACCGATCCGCTATGAAATTTTAATCGTATTCATTGAAATTGGTAGAGATTTGCGTTTTAACCTTGACTGCCAAGGGGTAATTCTGTTCAAGTTACAAGCTTTAGGACGACTCTGGAAAAAGGCCCATAAGCACGCCCAACATGATATATCGGAGGAGGAATAGTTCATAAAAGTGTATTGTATTCACTGGGGTAGAATATACTAAGTTTTAACTTAGTATAAGTCAGAGTGACAACTGCCAGTAGGAGTATCAGATTGTAGTATATAGAGTTATATAATATTATTATTATTATTAAACATATCTAATATTCAGTTGTAAACTGGATTTCATTTTATTGAAATATAGGATTAAATCGCATATTAGCAGTATTATGTATTGTTGTTTTGTTTTTTTCAGTTGATATATGGCATCTTTATAATTCTCATAAGGAATTTACAGAGTTCGTTCTGAGATTTGCAGTTCTTTTGGTTAGTGATATCTTATTTACTTCAGCTATTATCAGATTGCAGTTGTCGGGAGACCAATTATGATAAACATACTTCAGATCATTTTATCGTCTCGACTGGTGGTTCATCAAAAGAATGTTTTACATTTTATCTTAAACATCATGGTATATAAAAAGGGAGTAACATTCATTGTTGATGATCTAGGTGTCAACGCGAAGATTTTCCAGATAAACCTGTTGTTTGTAAAAGTTCGCAAGAAAACGAATGTTGCCCTTGCATTACCCTCAAGTGGGATTGCAGCAACAATTCTGGATGGAGGGAGAACCACACACTCCATGTTTTGTCTGACTCTAAATCTTACACGACAGGAAACTCCCGTGTGTAAGATTTTAAAAAATCATCAAAGATCAAGCTCCTAAAAACCTGTAAACTTATCGTTTGGAATGAAGCAGAGATGAGCCACAAACGAGCAATCGAAATTTTAGATCGAACACTGCAGGATATAAAATACATCACAAATATAATGGGAGGAATGACTTTGGTTCTTACTGGTGACTTCAGACAATGCCTTTCAGCTATTACTCGAGCAACCAGAGCTGGTCAGATCAATGCATGCCTGAAAGAATCTTATCTCTGGGATCACGTACAGAAATTGTGCTTTCCAGTTAATATGAGAATGCATTTAAATATTAATGATGCCGATGGTGAATTGGCCACGCATCTTCTAAATGTGGGGAATTGAATTCTGGAAAAGGACACTCATATTAAAATACACTTACCCTCACAAAACATTCAAACAGAAATCTTGCCAAAGTCTTCTAGATGTTCTTATCCAAAACTTTGATAAAGTGATCGAGAATTTTAACCTCATCCTCCCAAATAAACGTTTCTGTAAAAGCAATGAATATAAGGCTTCTGAATATGTTACCTGGAAAGGAAAGATCCTACAAGTCAGTTGATAGTATCAGTTCCCAGGGCCAAATTATCAAATATCGAACTGAGTTTCTCAAACATCTTAAACCAGGAGGTACTGCCCGACATAATCTTTTACTGAAACTTGGGACACGAAGCATGCTGCTTCGTAACCTCAATCCACACAAACTATGTAATGACAAAAGATTTATCATCAAAAGTATGATGTCCCATTTTCTGGAAGCAGCGATTATGCCAGGAAAATATGCTATGCTGGAGTTCATCCGCAGAATACCTATGAGACCAACTTACTTGACATATGTATTTGAAAATCTCCATTTTGATAATTTGATATACATTATGTTTATTTTATTAAATAATGGAATGTCAAAATAAAGATTTTCTGATTTAAAACATATTAAGTTCTGTACATTATTCAATTCCCTACAACACGCTGACATGCAACTGCACAATCGCATACTGCAAAAGAAATATTCAGTCAGGTTTTGTTGAAATAATTTTTATTAATAAATCTTATACTAGATTATTTCAATTAATTGCCTAAAAATATTTATGCTTTGAAAAATATCTTTATCCGATTATACTTTTTTAAAAAGAAAAAACCTTTCCTGTTGAGTTGTTGGAGTGGGATCAGTTTGCCACATTAATTTCACATATATAGAACTCTCTTAAAATATTTATATTTTTATATTATTTTACATATAATTTTTTCTCTTGTAGACAGGACATGAAAGATGTTTTACGACTTTACATATATACAGAGATTTATTTTTGAATTAACAATATATTTTTCATGAAATCATTGTCTGTCTTAACATTTATACTATACTGACAAAAAACATTTAAGCGTAACATGCCTTTTTAAAAAAAGTAATATGAATCCAAATAAATTATTTTAAGCAAAGTAATTATTTTCTGTTTTAAAGAAAACTTATTATTGCTGTTAATTTGATTAAAGACGTAAATAAAATATTTACTTTAATAGAGGAATGTCCATCCTGTATTTATTTTCTATTTAAACAAAAATAAAAAGTCATAACACTTCACAATATCATTCGGCAAAAAAAGACCTCCAGTCATATTCTAGAAATCTAGAACTCTGAGTTTATGCAATGGTATCAGATAGATTATCAAAACAATGAAGCAAAATGTTATTGAATTTCAAACTCTCATTGAAACCTAATATGAAGTTATTTCTACCGAGCCACGCCAGGTATCTCCGCTATTATATATATATAGAGAGAGTTATATTATATGGTGTTATCTTCGAATATAACAGACAATGAAAGAGTTTTGCCTTTTCTAATCAACTTTTCTTGTTATGTAAGTGATTGAGCGATTTAAAGTAGATTGAAACTCAGAAATGAATCGTTGATAGTTAATCTGGAAAGAAATTTAGTTGTTAGAAGTTTTTAAAATTCCATTGCCCTACAACAATATAAAAATTCTACATTTCCGTTTAAGTCTGTTGCAAAATATTTTATAAATCACTTGCTAAAATTTTGAAACTGCATTAATATACTATAATGTACTCTCATGTGATGTAACATCAAATATATATATATATATATATATATATATATATATATATATATATATATATATATATATATATATATATATATATATATATATATATGTGTGTGTGTGTGTCTGTGTCTGTGTGTGAGTGCGTGTGTGTGCATGTATGTATATTAAAATCGATGGCATGTATAGTGTTCTCTGACGTTGAATTCAGCCTATTCGTTACGGAATTTAGCATGACATTACTGAGATCCTTTTGAACCGAGTGAAATTTTAAATTAGTTTTATTCTGTCTCATTTGTTACTGTTTCTTTCAAATGAATGATTTTCTATTCATGTGGAATTCAATACTCGTATTTTGTCCGACATTCACGATAATGTACATATGACACTACCTAAAACACCGCCGACTCTGCTCCAGAACAACTCAGGACTAAGACAACTCTGGACCGATACAACTCAGCACAAGAAAAAACATAACGTTTTTATAACCGAATAAAATAATTTATTATGGGTTAAACCCTTAATTACAGATTATGTTTCTTCAAATATGGCATTTGAAAAGGTAATATGTACAATATGAAAGAGTTGAATTATTTTATATATCTATATTTACTTCAGAATTATCTGCAATCAACGAAGAAATGAGCAAATATATACTACGTCGAAATGTCTGCCGTATGGGTATGTTCGTCAGACTACTAGCTAGAATTCTCTGATAAAACCCTGCTATATAGAGACTCGTTCCCAGTTTTATCATCCTCCTGTCGAGAAAAATGTTTCGTATATATCTCGATGGAATATTGTGTAATACGAAGTATCGTGAAATGTTTGTGTTGAACAAATTACGTTCAGTAAAAATTCTTAAACAACTAAGAGATTGGATCTTTAAGGAAACAAAAGTTTCATGCACAGTACTGTGAAAAGGTTATTCCAGGTGAAGAAAATAAACGTTTTGTATTTGTTTGGTCTTAACTAAGTTTTATTACTAGGCATTTTATTTCTTGTATTTTCTCTAAAGAATGTAAAATAATCTTTGTATGTTTAAAATATGTTATATATTTCCTAAATAATTCAGTAATAAAATTAATGGAAAAAGAGGAAAGATTCTCAAAAAAATTCCAGCTAAATATATATCCCATCTTAAATGTGCAGTGGCATCAATATTCACAAACATATATCAGTATTTACGCGAACGTTTTCCCCGAATGAATACATAGTGCATGATCTATGGAACAACCGCCTATTTTCATAATATTTGATATTGAATTCCACTCAATTGTCATAACTTTCACGCTTGACCCAGTAAACTTCTCTTGCTTGGTGGATCCCCGACCAGTCGGTCATTCAGTTGCCATTAGCAGGTTGTCTGTATTTACGATAGCACTTTAAAGTGTTAAACGGACTGATGGTTACCACTTTTGCATGTGGTTCCAAAATAGCCACACGGATTATTTAGAGATGATGGTTAAGGACACTATATTTCTCAATGCCCAACCCGAAACGAGTTAGTAATTGCGTGATGCACGCATTACCGTCCGACTGAACACATCTTCCTCCGCTTTCATTCACCATTATTTCTCTTTGTTTCGACACATATCGTGACGCAAATTCATATTTATCCAATTATAAAATATGAATATTTCTTTCATCATATTTTGCACGTATTGGATATCTATGTATGTATGTATGTATGTATGTATGTATCTATCTATCTATCTATCTATCTATCTATCTATCTATCTATCTATCTCTCTCAATATACATAAATGAATAAAATGTTTCTCTATCTATCTATCTATTTCAATATACATAAATGAATAAAATATTTCCCTATCTATCTATCTATCTATCTATCTATCTAAATATACATAAATAAATAAAATATTTCCCTATCTATCTATCTATCTATCTATCTCAATATACATAAATGAATAAAATATTTCTCTATCTATCTATCTATCTATCTATCTCAATATACATAAATGAATAAAATATTTCTCTATCTATCTATCTATCTATCTATCTATCTCAATATATATAAATAAATAAAATATTTCTCTATCTATCTATCTATCTATCTCAATATATATAAATAAATAAAATATTTCTCTATCTATCTATCTATCTATCTCAATATACATAAATAAATAAAATATTTCTCTATCTATCTATTTATCTCAATATACATAAATAAATAAAATATTTCCCTATCTATCTATCTATCTATCTATATATATATATATATATATATATATATGTGTGTGTGTGTGTGTGTGTGTGTGTGTGTGTGTGTGTGTGTGTGTGTGTGTGTGTGTGTGTGTGTGTGTGTGTGTGTGTGTGTGTGCGCGCGCGTGTGTGTGTATATATATATATATATATATATATATATATATATATATATATATATATATATATATATATATATATACACACATATGTAGAGAGAGCGATAGAGCTAGAGAGGGATAGAGATGTCTGTTTGTGAGAGAGGACAAAAATAGAGAGAAAATGTTTGTGTGTGTATATGTTTATGTATATATGTGTTTTGGAAATTTAAAATATAGAATGTAAAATGTAAAGTGCAAAACACCTTGTCTACTTGAGTTACACAAATTTGGTCAGGAATCTTCAGGCAATGTTGCAATTTTACAATTACGTGTTTAAATATGATAAAATCATCTAATGTTTGTATTGACAGCGATATAAATTCCATCTGGTAACCATATTTGCCAGCAAATATGTTTTTCATGTACTCATCAAAACAACGTCTCCAATCTTTTATTGATCGATCAAAAAATGTTATTCGGGAACATCAAAATTGCAAACTATTATTCTTGGTACAATTTGCAAAATACTATATCTCCTTCATGGATTTTACTGTATCTTACTATGTGCTACTGCACATTCGGGTAAAATATATATTTCTAGTTAAATTTCCAGAGGCACTAGATAGTAAGGTGATACATACTTAATCTCAAAATTATATTTTTAGTCTCAATCTCACGATTGTCTACTGCTAAACGTGGGTTATTTATTAGAAGATTTACCTGCAACATGACCCTGTGTAGCAGATACTCTTAGGGCCTTAGCTATGGTTAAATAATGAACACTCCAAAAACAAAAGAAAATATTATGAATGCATAATTTATATGTTATAGTAAGAACCAGCGGTAGACTTTTACATAAAGTAAATAATGATACATATTTATAGTAAAATTGTCAATAATACATTTTTAAAGCCAAATAACTAGTAATGCATTTCATAATAGCCTGACCAGCAATGCATTTTCTGTAGTTGAAGGCAGACAATTTCGTTCAAAATATTTACATTTCGGCATTAAATAACACATAGAAGTTGATATGCCGCCAACTAAACTCAAACCAATTAGAATAAACTAAATAAACTGTTCAACATTTCATATATTAAA
>OZ038475.1:136813221-136828221 GCA_964036315.1 Acanthosepion esculentum | reverse complement strand
TTAATAACTTCATATATAAACGTATATATAATATAGTAAATGTTAGAAAGCCTAATGAAGTTTGATAACTTAAGATTGGATATACTGAATGGTTCATAATAATTATATATAGGATAAACTTATATATATATATATATATATATATATATATATATATATATATATATATATATATATATATATATATATATATATAATAAAAAAAGGGCAAACACTAATATTCCATGGTTATAATTTATTACATTGGAATCGTAATCACGATCAAATTCATCAGACATACAAATTCAAAAAGAAATCGGAAAATATAACTCCGGGTATAAAAATAAAATTTCAGTGAGAGTGTATGTGTGGGAGTGGGGAAAAAGTGTGAGAGGAAAATGTCTGAAAGCTCTAGAATGGGGTAACAGAAGAAAGAAGAACAGGATGGTTTAAAGATGAAGGTGGGGAGTGAGAGAACTTTTATGTCTCCACACGCATATCTAGACACATACGCATACATACATTCATACATACGCTCATATATACCCCTACACACACACACACACACACACACACACACACACACACACACACACACACACACACACACACAATAACATTTTTCTGAAGATTAAATGAGTTCTTAAATTTGGATGCATATGAATGTATATATATATATATATATATATATATATATATATATATATACACATTCATCTGAAGATTAAATGAGTTCTTAAATTTGGATGCATATGAATGTATATATATATATATATATATATATATATATATATATATATATATATATATATATATATATATATATACACATTCATATACATCCAAATTTAAGAACTCATTTAATCTTCAGAAAAATGTTATTACATGACATTTAATTAACGTAAAAATTATCTGATAGTTATTATTATAGCTTAAGGAATTGCAGTGGAGATTCGGTGCCTGTATGAACTGGATAATCAATGATAATTCAAACCTAATTTCAAAGGTGAGAAAAATAGAAAAGTTCTATAAACAATTTCAGGACAAACGAAGGAAAGAGAAGTTGGAAATTCCGTGTGGATATTATTGATTGTCACCCAGAATAATTAGTGACTTAGTGATGGACGAGGGTTATGTATATGGACAGAAGCAGATATGAAATTGTTAAGGGTATATAAAGAGGGGAGGTTAAGTTGGATGTGCTGTGTTATAGTGAAATGATAGCAGTGCATTATCTTGTTAATGATAAAAATTCAGTTAAGTTCAGTCATGACTGGGGAGGAGCAGAGATTTTCATGTGAATGTCCTTCTATGATAGTTCATGCCGGTTGGATGGGAGTTTAGGTAAGCTTAAATCTACTGTGGTGACAGAATTTAAGTGTTTATTCATTCATTTGGTTTAAGAGTATCTTTTCTATTTCAAATTTGATGATTCTAATTTTCTCCTGTAGGCATAGATTGCATTTACCTTTAAAGCTATTAGGAGTGCGGGCAAGCCTTATTATTTTCCAGTCAATGTGAGAGATTTTTGTTTTTTTCTCTCCCTCAATTAACAATGTTTTTGGAAAGTGTCGTTTATCACTTTAATTTTGGGATGGAAATCGAATACGATGAGCATATTGGTGTTGCTTCCATTCTTCCACGGAAATACCAATATAGACAAAGTTGTTGTCCTTGTTCTCTTTAGAATAGATTGTTGCCTGAAAAAATTACGTTAGATGCCCTTCATTTCTCATCTACTTGGCAGTTACTTGGAGTATCCATAATACTATATCTCGGTTTTTACAATTACATGGGTATTCATATTATATATATATATATATATATATATATATATATATATATATATATATATATATATATATATATATATATATAAGTACCCATATCAATGCACCCTTCCTTCGTGCATATATATATATATATATATATATATATATATATATATATATATATATAAAACATCTTTTATTAGGTCATTGAGAAAGTTCCAGGGTGTTTAGTCAAAGAGAAACTTACTTATTCTCAAAAAATATTTTTGCCAAGTACAGCGTTTCAATTATTTTCTCCCATCATTCTACAATTTCATGTAATTTTCTTTCAAAATTCTTGTGTTTTGTTGGAACACAATTGTGAAATATTTTACCTGATTGTACAGTGTGAACCACTGTGTCATTCAAATTGTTCTGTAGAGTTCGGGGGTGTCAAGTCAGGTGAATAATTTGGCGGGCGAAAGGATTCTCATTTTAACACTTTAAGTTTATGCATTATCTGACTGTGACATGCCGTGTTGAAATGTCGTAGATGAAAATCTCACCCTGTCGATTTTCAAAAATCACCCTTTTTTTCTTGATTAGCCGCATTGGGTGTTGTGGGCGTGTCACAATATTTATTTGCAGTTATTGTATGAAAGTAGCGCAAGGTAAATTATCCCACTGCAATCAAGACAATCGGACAGCAAGAACTACATTGGATGAAAAACCCGTTTTAGCTACAGATTCTGCACATTCCCATATTTGTTTCAATTTCCGTTAGCATCGAAATTTATGAACGATCCATTTTTATCGCCTGTGGCAATTTGTCCCATTCTGACTCCTTTTTTTAGTGTGACAACAATGAAATCGCCACCTAAACATGATTAATATTGTTCTGTTCTGGCCGACAATGTGGCTAACACGTGTCGAGTTTAGAAACGAAAAAATATATTCCAATGATGAAAACAGCGGAGATATCGATTTCCAAAATTTTAGCAATCACTTCCATCGAAGTCTTCGGTCTATACTCAACACTGTCAACAAGGGTGTCTATATTAGACAGATCCGCTTGGGCGTTGCTGATCGTTTAGATTAAAATCACCCAGTCGAAATCTGCTAAGCCATTATTGACCATCCGAAAGCAGGTACACGATCCAAATAAAGATTCTGGATACTTTTTTGTCGCAATTCCGACACTTTCTCCTTTCTAAAATTCACAGAGCATAATATGGCGAAAATGCATCTCATCATCTCGTTATTGCATTTATTGTTTGTGGACAACTTATCAACATTTAACAGTCTGACTTGCAACTGAACGATTTAAGGCTTCAATCTAGAACACACCAGATATCGGTACCAAATCAAACGTCAGTATCAAGTTGCGGTCACTTTATAGCAACAATGAAAATCGGTCCCGAAAATTTCCATTGATCTGATAAAATTAGACTTGTTGTTGGCTTTTAAGATCTTAGATCTTTCTCAGGAAAATGCATCAGTAAATATATACCGCAAATTATTTGCTAAATTGAGGTACCTAGTTTGTTTTTTAACCCTTAGTCTAATACAAGGTCGAGAAGTAACTAAATTTATGAATGATATGGGGCAAAATTATTAGCGTAGCTTAGTCCAATAAAAGATTGTACCTGCTCACTCGGAGAAGGAAAACCAAACGTATCATTTAAAATAAATTGTAGAACAGTTCAGGGGAGACAGAAATGTTTTTTTCCGTCTCAACATTGATTTCGTAGTCATCGGATCTCAACCCAATGCAGCATCTTTAATTTGTAGCGTGACAGAAATCTTGGATGTACAGCCAACCGATTTATTAGGTTGGTGCAAAAATAATGTCGTTTTTTGACGTTCAAGATCATGTCAAAAAACGACATTATTTTTGCACCAACCTAATAGAAGAAATGTGGAATTCCATAATAACAGTATGAATGCTACATGCGAAAGAATTAACCGATATATAAGGTGTGGTGAATAAAAATTCGCCTAAATATTACAAAAAGGCAAATAATACTGTCATTTCACTTTAAAAAATATATTTACCAAAATTACACAAGAATAACTTTAAATGCTATAGAATAAATTTATTCGATAAAAACGCCATTAGTTTCAACCACCAGACGATTTTGGAATCGCTTGCATATCATATGGTCGTTCACGTTGTTGGTGAATGCTGCCATAATCATTGCCTTCAGCCTATCTTCGGCGGTACAGGCAATTTTTAACTGCGCCCCAAACATAATAATCAAAGGGGCTGTCGTCTGGGGTGTTAGATGGCCAGATGTAAGGGGTGAAGTGGCAGAAATTGTTTAACGTTCAGGACGAGGTTCTCTTTCTTAGGAGGCATGGTGCAGAGTCCTGTTACCAGACATAAGTTCTTCCACCGGTTACCATCTTGAGGCAGGGCAGCATTACCTCCTCAAGGCATTTGATGTAGGCCTTCGTGTTGAATTTGAGGTCCTGTGGGAAGTTGCATGAAGCCATAACGTCGTCATCTCTAGCGATTACTCCAAACACCATGACGTTGACTGGTTATATCATCCAACTCTTTCCGAAACCTTTGCGTTTTCATCGGATTGACGCCCAAATATAGTGAAAATTTTGTATTGGATCTTCCGGCGAAAACGTAAAGCAGTGCAGCAGGCCGTTCCAAATTTTCTGGCAGAGTGATTTGCGTCATGGTGTTATTTTTCTCACAGACGGTGCCCAAATGACACTGCTGTAACGTGCCTTCGACAAAGCCAAAAATGAAACAACGCGCATGCGTGAAATTAAAATATAAAATAGTTATAAATTACCCATCACACCCTGCATGAGTCGTAAGGCTCAGAATCATGGACTCCATACTGGTAACATATCATTTAGATGGATGTCTACCACAAAAGTTGTGTCCGCGGGATCTGTGGCTATACATTTGACCATAGGTTGTCCAACGCTGATATTTTCGCAAAATGCAATATTGGTGGGAATGAGATTTTCCTGAGACAGTCACAACTTCACTGGGCTGGTCATGTTGCAAGGATGAGTGACCACAGAATATCTAATGTCCTGAAGTATAACCAGCTTGACGGTGGACAAAGAACTGTTGGACGGCCGTGGCTCAGATATAAAAATGAAGCTAAAGAGTAACGTCACAGCTGTCAATGTGCCTTATACTAACTTCAGGCGAGTTGCCCCGTTGAAGATATTTGCGCCAGAGTTGTCTCAGAAGTTTTGAAATCAGTCTTATTGATCGACTAAGAGACAAAAGGCAACGCCGAAAATTTTCAACAAATATTCCTGTAGCTATGTCCTGACAACCTCGCTGTGGCACAATACACACACACACACACACACACACACACACACACACACACACACACACACACACACACACACACACACACACACACACACACACACACACATCCGTGTACTTTATACTGTAACTGCAACCATTATGAAGAATGTTCTGTTTGGTGTGGTTGAGACAGTGCTTTGCCTAATTACGTCCTTTCTTAATTTGTTGAGACAAATTTAAGGTAACTGGATGGTGACGTCATTTACAACAGTCAAACTAAATTTTTACCTGAATTAACACACACACACACACAAACACACACGTAAAACACGCACACACGACTATGACCTATTCCACTTCAATGTATACTTCCTACGCGAGCAGTGATTCCAAAATTTTGATAAAGTGAAGAAATCCTGGTTACAGATTATTGATTCAAAGACAGTGGACTGGTATCTGGGAGAGATTCGGATGCTGGTTGATCATTGGCAGCTGATCGCCGCGAATGATGCACTTCAAGAATAAATGCTGGTTTTGCCCTATAAAAATAGTTTTTTTTTTCTTTCTGCTTCCTCAGGATATTCTGGACAATTTATTATGTGTATGTATGTATATATATATATATATATATATATATATATATATATATATATATATATATATATATATATATATATGTGTGTGTGTGTGTGTGTGTGTGTGTGTGTGTGTGTGTGTGTGTGTTTGTGTGTGTGTGGAAAGAGTGAATGAATTTAACCGACATTTTTATATCGAACAGACATATGGCGATTTTAGAGTAGCTAAGATGTCGAACAAGACACGAAGTGAAAATCAAACTCAGTCGTCATAATTTTAGCAAGACAAGATTACTAACCATTGCACCAAGTCTAACTCTCCCCGAACAGATTTATATTATTGGTCTTATCAGCGAAATCTTGGAGTGCGCCCAACTCACTTGCTAGGGCGTGATAACTCCATAATCTCCGTTAATGAATATGTATCGAACATATAAACATTTAAGCAATTTTAAAATGCATGCATATCGTTACTGTGACGATGTGCGGACGGCTCTGAAAACGCACGTTTAATGATAGTGCGTCCTTGAATTAGGCAGAAGAATGAATTCTTCCTTCGAAATAAATTTTTTTCAGGATGATTGGCCTGCTTAAAATGTAGATCACGCCATCAGTGGCTTGACAAGAAAATTGTCACCTGAAATGTATTACGGAATTTCGATCGAAATCGTCACTCTGTAATATTCCTCTAATGAAATTAACATTGCTGGAAGCAAATTATGTTCTGTTTGTGTAAAATAAATACGTTATCATGATTGGACTGTCGATTTACTGCTGAAATCAGGAGGACACGCACGGGCACACACGACCACAAAAAATCTCACACGCATGTGCACACACAGTCACACACACAGTCATCTTTCATATTAATATATAGGAGCATATGTATTGAACTCATTCTGTATTTATTGATAATACCTGTTGGAATATTGCTTTCCCAAACGCAAATAGATTTCTGGCATCTTTACCTCATTTGGCCTCTGGGTTGAACACAAGTCATAGAAGCCTTAAGTCGAGGATATTCTCACGTAAACGAGTAAGTTTTAAAATAGCAGTCAACAACGCAATGCCTCAGTCAATGTGCCTTCTATCAAGACCTAAAAGATCGGAATTCTGGCCCATTCTCCATTGAAGAAGCTCTAGAAATCGTTCAAAATAATCATATCCCAAATAGGATGTCTGGTTGTCTGAATTCCACCTCGCTGACATTCCCGCACGCTGACTAACAAGTTTACTGATTAACATTGATTATCGATAAATAATTCCGCCTCGAGAGAAATTGAAATCCGCCTTAAATTATCTGTATTATTCGAAAGTAACACGAGATCTCGTTTTCAATGTTTTGATGAGGAAAAGTTTTGACGGAAGAACTTGAAACTCTTTGTCGCTGGCAGATTGAAGGTGAATGAATTTATTCAATGTTTACGGCGAATCATTCAAATATCAAGTGTCCACAAAATGTTGGGAATATATATATATATATATATATATATATATATATATAAGTATATACATATATATATGTGTGTCTGTGTGTGGGGGTGTGGGTGTATATATATATATATATATGTATATATATATATATATGTATGTATATATATATATATTCTTCTTTAAAGATCAATAATGTAATACAGAATTTAAATAGGACGTGAAAGGACGGAGGGCGTAATTTTAAAGAAAAATGTTTGTCCAACACTTCTTCAGAAATATTTGCTGAAACGACAAAATGAAAACAGAAAAACTGAAAAGTTAAGCACACTTCGTGAAAAAGGAGCGATATAATATATGTGTGTTTGTGTCTATATATATATATATATATATATATATATATAGAGAGAGAGAGAGAGAGCGAGAGCGAGAGAGAGAGAGAGAGAGAGAGAGAGGAATGGGTAGGATAAAAAATCTACATACAGGCATAAATGCTTGCACGAACGCATAAATATTTGTCTTCCTTTGTTATCCAACGACGATAGCACGCCTGACTCACAGTTCTTGCAAATTTGCACATGAAGATTCCAAATATTGCATTATACTTCGTGTTGTGCTATCGCTGTTGTGTATATATATATATATATATATATATATATAATATATATATATATATATATATATATATATATATATATATATACACACACACACATACACACACACACACACACATATATATATATATATATATAAATATATATATATATATATATATATATAAATATATTATCTTGTTAACGTTATTTTTTAAGGATACCCATATTTGAGTAGGTTTCATTATATATATATATATATATATATATATATATATATATATATATATATATATATATATTTACTTTTACGACCCTCCCCATTCCCCTAACCCTCACGATAGCGGAGGTAGAGGAGGATCGTAATCTGTGTTATTATTATTATTATTTAAACATTTTACATTTTACTCAATTTTCGTAAAATATATTTCTTTCCCAAGGGTCTCTTTCCGATTGATAAGACACGGCCGAGCGGAATCGATTAAGGAACAAACACGATTTGCGACAAACAACAATGGAGACAGGAAATATAAATTTATTAACAACGTCAAAACACAGCAAACATAAAATTTAAAAAAAAAACGGCCAAAACAAAAATGACAATATGCCAAGAATAAACATTTAAACATTGTGAACAAAATAGTGGGAGGAGAACATCCTCTAAGAAAGGTAAAACACGTATGGCCTTCTGCCATATTTCCATGAATTTACAAAACATCAAAATTTTAAGACAAGTAGAAGAAACATGTCATAAAATGGATCTCATGCTGGACTTGCATGAAAGTACAAACATGAAAAGGAAGTACATTTGAACAAAAATGAAGCACAAGAAAAAACAACGAACTTATCTCGTAATAAAACATCTTTTCCACTAATGTCTCTTATATCTACTTTTTCTTTCCTTTTCTCTTTTTCTTTTTCAATTTCTTTTTATAAGAGTCTCCGTTTGAGGTTTTTTCTTACTATCCCTCTTTCTCTTTTCGTTCTGTCTAGGGGCTTGGCCGGCGATTAAGATGAAAATGCGTTCCCCTTCTCTTTCGTCTCGATATAGCAAAACGACAACAAGAAACACGCACACATATTTTAAATAGATTAAGCCCTTCCTGGGCTGTACTCGTGAGAAAAACATTTTGTATTTCTTTCAAGCATGGGCTTCCAGGAATCCCTTCAATGAGTATACTGGAATATTTTCCAACTAATCTAGGGATCAAAATACAACGGGGATCTTTGATGTTCCCATCTGCCACATATTTGAGATTTCAATTTCAAGGTCCTTGTATTTTGATAGCTTTATGAAGATCTTCAAAGCTACATTGCACTCGGCAGGGACTTCCATATCAACAAGGAGGGACTTATTTGTCTGAAGTCTCTTTTATTATTATTATTATTGGATAAATATTTATGATTCAGATGGTACCGACATGATATTAATAAAATACCTGGTAGCAACTGTTTGCATGATGTTAAATAGATTATCTCTGTGGACTTAGCCATCTTCCGATGAGAGAATGCAAGAAAATATAATTGTTGTGAATGTTAACGATCATATACAAATCAAAACGTTTACAATGTATGCATATATTTACAAACATGACTCAGTTTATCTCAAATTACATATTTTGTTGAAGAGAAAACAAAATTAAAATAATACATCATTTAAGCCATTCAGTTGATTTACGAGTATTTTGCATATACACCTAGACTCCAGTCGAAGTGAAGGAGAATTAATTTAATTCCTTTATTTAAATTGTGTATAAAGAAATATAATTTTCAATATTGCTATAAGACATATTTGTCATGAGACTGGTTTGTGATATAGACACCATACTGTGCAAAAGCGTCACCACGACCGTGAATTATAACATACAATCATTTGGTATTTTACCTCACAGTGTCAATAACATACTACCCTTTGGTAGTTTGCCTCACAGTGTCAATAACATATAACCCTTTGGTAGTTTGCCTCACGGTGACAATAACATACAATCCTTTGGTAGTTTGCCTCACAGTGACAATAACATATAATCCTTTAGTAGTTTTCCTCACGGTGACAATAACATACAATCCTTTCGTAGTTTGCCTCACAGTGACAATAGCATACAATCATTTGGTAGTTTACCTCACAGTGTCAATAACATACAATACTTTGGTAGTTTGCCTCACAGTGTCAATAACATATAATCATTTGGTAGTTTGCCTCACGGTGACAATAACATACAATCCTTTCGTAGTTTGCCTCACAGTGACAATAACATATAATCCTTGTAAATTTGTAATACTTGTAATTCTATCATTCATCATTTAAACAGAAATTATGATAATAGTAAGAATTGCCGACGAATTGTCAATTTGTCAACGAATTCTTTATTCCATATCTGGTGTAAAATATACATGTATCTGCATATTTACACTTTAAATATATATTGATTTCATCTCTATTACGTGAACTCATTTTATGTTAATATTAATTTTAATTAAACTATTGGGATAACCTTAAGAGAAGTTTTAAACATTAAGGTTAATAGGAGTAGATAGGTTCATCTATCGTCTGTTCAGTACTCCTTGAATGTTTATTGAACAGGAGTATAAGTTTATCCCTTGTTTCCTGTTTCGAATATGGTTTACCGGTTCTTTCTGCCATGGCCATAATGATTTAACTGTCTTAACTTTTTTGGCGATCTGACTGGTCAGATGATGCGGCTTTTCCTTATGAGATTACCATGTGGGACGTTTAATGATTTCTGCTTCCGACTGGTAGAAAGGTATCAGGAATCCTTAGGACCCTTAGTTTCGCATAATTTGGGGGTATTTGTAGTGCCACATCACGCATGATTAAGTATCCCAGCATACATTTCGAGCCATAATAGTAACATTTATCTTTTAGTCTTCAACAAAAATTCAAGGTAAGAATCACCAGTTAATTCTTGTATTTTCCAAATTAATTATCTGAACACTCATTATAGAGGTCTTTAAAAAAGCATACGAGAAAGACTGTATAAACTTTACTCATCGTTTATTTTATCATTCTGTCGGATTTTCGTTTTATATCTGTTCTACATTTGACACCAAACTCGCAATTCTATTTAGTATTGCTTTCTCTCTTGTCTCCACGTCACATAACAACCAGATAATTATAATTGTTTTGTTGATCCCAGGTTTTGCTGCTTCTCATTTTTACGATTATTTCTGCCTATATACATGTTAACGGCTGGAATATAATTAATGTTATGTCTCCCCTACAAAATATTTATTTCTGTGATCATTATTTTGAGAAGATGTTTGAATTGAAACTGTATATTCTACAGACTGGATCATTGTACCTTGCGAATATTTTGATAGCCTTTTTCAATAATTGTAAACTACATCAATCATTAAAAAGCTTTAGGTCAAAACACAAAACTGACCGTTACATAGAAAATCTAATGTCGTTATTCAGTGAAGAAAACATAGGATTTTTTGTTTTCTCACCTTATATCCTGAGCAGCCATGTTTCTCATTCACTGATTCCGTGACAAATTTGTGCCTGGGTGGTATCAGTCTGATTTGATACCTGTCTATATTTCTATATATGAGCACTGGTAAAAATGGTTGCTGAAGACATTAGGTTTATAATACCCAGAAATTCATACACAGATGTCCTCAAGGACACATGGCACAGTGGATAAAGGCGTTGGTTAGATCCAGTGACAGGACCCAAAAGAGTGTGAGTTCAATAGAAGGAAAAATTAACAGGAGATAACTGATAACTGACATAAAGGAAATCCATTAAACATGGCATGTGGAACTAGAACAGTCTACTCCAGTAAGCGAAATAAAGATGTTCAGTTCGACATGCCAACCACCTGAAGAAGGCCGGAGCGTACAACGACCAAAACGTTGTAATAAATATGGCCACAAAGATGAGGACAATAGTAAATAATGATTTGATACGTTTTTCTTTCCATGACTCAAAGCTAGACTTCCAGACGACGTCTTGCCTTGGTCTTCATTTCAGCCAGAAAGCTAGTTTCAAATAATAAACTGTAGATCACTAGCTAATGTCACTCTAAGTAATTGTGCCTCCTATCGATAGAAAAGAACAGAATCAAATGAATAGATTGATATAAGCAGAGAAATAGAAGAAAATTTATACGCTTGCTATTATATGTGTTTATATAATAGAATAAAAAAGGAACAAACTAATTATTCGGAGTTGCTGCGAGTTGTCGTCACGACAAAGGAAGAATTAAAAAAAATTGTTTCCGAGTTTGTTCATAAGGTCAAATTTCTGAAGTGAATCTGTCATTTCACAACCGCCGTCAAAATACTGACCATTATCTATGTAATTATGTGTCTATCTATCGACCTATTTGCTGATAGAGAAAATCGGGAGATTGAACGAGAGATATTTAGAGAGGCAGCGAGATCTCTACTGACGACAAGATTTAATTTTAAACAAATTATTCGGGTGATCGAGTTCTGCCATAGCAATGTTAGCTGAATTTGTGATTACACCCAATATATCAAAATGAATTATGAGTTCATGTAAATTATATAATCTAAGAGACAATCAATATATATATATATATATATATATATATATATATATATATATATATATATATATATATATATATATATATACCTTTGTATGAATGTATCTTTGTTTATATATATATATATATATATATATATATATATATACACACAGACATATATATATATCTTTGTATGTATGTATGTTTGTGTGTGTGTGTATATGTGTGTACATATATATATATATATATATATATATATATATATATATATATATATATATATATACCCACACGTGTATGTATTCAGATAATTATATCTGTATCTTCATATATATATATATATAGAGAGAGAGGGGGGTGGAGGAAGTGTGTGTGTGTGTGTGTGTGTGTGTGTGTGTGTGTGTGTGTGTGTGTGTGTGTGTGTGTGTGTGTGAGAGAGAGAGAGAGACGTGGTGCTCCAAATCGTCCGTCACTGCACAACCTGGTGACATCCAAATTCGGTTGTTTGCGTAGACACCCGGCTAGCTATGTGCGTAGCTTTGTCCACTTGGCCGTAATCAAATTCACAAAGAATAATGAGAAATGTTTTCACGACTCTCTGGTTGGGAAATGGCAATAATGCTAATTCTAACTTATTCGTGTATGTTTTCCTTCGGCTGACCTGCTATCTCCCTAACTTATAGCTGTTACCTTCCACCTCACTTACTGTCGGTCCCTTCCTCATTGGCCGCCAGTCACTTACTGCTTGACACCGATTTACTTTTGAGAGTGCTGGTCCTTTTCTCTGGTCAGCTTCTCACTTACTGGTCATCTACCTTCCTACTTACTGACTTCCCATCTGCCTCTGCTTATATGGATTCTAACTGGGGTCCCATCACTCCTATCCCTCCCTTTATGTTCCCGAACGGGAGACCACCAATTCGACTTTTGGTGTGGTCAACTTCTTCAAAGGACTACTTTTATGATTATTTAAAATCATTAGCGACATTTTATGTTTACCAATTCAAAGGCAGCCGGAGACAGAAATCTCGAATAAACTGATAGTTAAGATGACTCAAAGTTGGACTGGAGACGAACTTCCTAAGAATCTGAGATAACTAAAATGACTAAAAAGGAAAAAGAATGTATCTTCTAAGGGATGTATGAGAAATCGAATTGTCAAAACACACACGCACACACACACGCACACACGCACACACGCACACACGCACACACGCGCACACACACACATACACAGATACACACACACACATATACACAGATACACACACACATATATATATATATATGCGATAAAATATAGTTTTAATATATGCTATATTTATGGGTTAAAGTGCTCAATATCAGGGATAGAGCGTATGTAAATATAAAATAAATATAAAAGACGACATTGAAGTTAACACACACAGACGTTTATTCATTTGAAGACGAGCAAAAACACAACGTACATGACCTGTGGTGTGCGTTTAACATGAAACAGGCTGTCGCATCTAGGTGTTGAATTCAGTGTGTACGTGTGTCCTGTGTGCGCCTGTGCCTGTGAGCTGCGTGTGTGAGTTTGTGTGTGTGTGCGAGTGAGAGAGATCGAGAGATAGAGAGTGAGAAAGAGAGAGTGAGAGAGAAACCCCTCTGTAAAAAGTTAATAGATTTAAGTACTGACACTGACAACTCTTTTTTATGTTCATTGACAATCTCTGGATATTTGATATTTTCTATTCATATATAACCAGTGAGTACGCACTAGACGCGCAGTACTCTTTGAATTGGCAGATGATGAAATATATCTTGAAATTTTGAAGACTTACTTCAGAATATGATCGACAATATTTTCCCTCCTTAAAATAAATATTTAAAAATTTGGAAAATATACATTGGCCAATGTGCTTGAGATTAATAAACCTAAATTTTAGATTCAACCGTAGCCTACTAATTTATTATGAATGTGATCAATTCTTGTTTGCTAACTAGTCTGTCACTGAACATTTGACAAGGGTGTTTGTTCGATTGTTTGTTACACAAACGAAACTGAAATTCTCACACGTATTACAATAATTTACACATAATTTCGCATATTTATTGGAGTATAAAATATTGCGAGAATGATATTTAGCGATAGAGACGACATTCTTCTAACTTGTTTACATGCGATGACAGTAGCAACTAACTTTCCTTGTCTTTATTTCATGTGGATTATTGCTGGAATTTCATACACACAGAAAACAATGAAAGTTTGTGCCACTTAGATCTGCACATTACGGCCGCATTTTACGTTTATTCTATACTAACACAATTCTTTCGGTTGTACTTTAAAAAAACATGCACAAACAACACATTTTGTGTGAAATTGCTTGCAAAGAATGGTTATAATTCATTTCTTTCAATTGGAAAGAAATATAACACACAAATATATAAACATTTTTGAAATTTGTAGATCCATGTTTTAAGATTAACGGAAATCTTCATTTAAACAACTATTTTCCGATACATATATATATATATATATATATATATATATATATATATATATATATATATATATACACACAAAATGAAAAGAGATAAAAACACAGTACACTACCACAAACTACCGTAGTTGACATCGCTAGCTCTATTCAGGTGCTTGTGGTAACAAGTGTTCCTCAAACACAACAATTATACTGCTACGGCACCGGAAGTTAAGATGACGATGTGTAAGATATAATGGTGAAATCCAGCCCTACACACCCTCCCCTTGTTAACATACGGTAACGTAGCACGATAATACTGGTGTGTGCTACTTGAGGAATACCTATTACCCACCCACCAGAAGAGACATAGCTGTCGAAACCACCGTGGATTGGGGTAGTCTCCGTTGTTTTT
>OZ038475.1:136788221-136810721 GCA_964036315.1 Acanthosepion esculentum | reverse complement strand
CTCAACATAAAAGAAGTATTATATATTGAATTAATTACAATATTTCCATTATTCGGACTGTTATCCTCATCTTCATTGCAATATTCGCAACGTTTCTGCCGTTGTGTGCCCCGTCGTTCTTCAGGTGTCTGAAATTTCGAAACGAACGATTTATTTCGGGGTAGACTGTTATAGTTTCCCGTGTCATATCTCTTCCGGATGACTCAGTTATTTCCCTTTAACTCAACTCTCTAAGTTTGGTTCATTACTGCTGTTGCCCGGTATTGAACTCTCAACTGTTTGTGTCTAGTCATTGGATCTAACCAACGCAAAAACAGTAGTGAACCCCATTGCAGAGTTGAGTTAAAGGGAAATAAGTGAGACATCCAGAAGAGGCATGACTCGTGGATCTAGAGCAATCTAACTCGGTGGACGAAATAAAAGGTTTGGTTCGTAATTCCAATCACCTGAATAAAGTCGGAGCGGGCAACGGCCGAAATGTTGAGAATATGAAATGAAGATTAGGATGACAGTCCGAATAATATAATAACATAAGTAATCATAATACCTCTTCTAAGAGATAGAGACAGATAAATTGAATTACCGAAGATAAAGCATATTTTTTGTAAAACCAATGATACTTTCTTTTTTAGTAGCCGTTATACAAAGATTATTTCTCGCAGAAGCTGGTCTGTATGGCTATAGATATATTACGTCATGTGATTTCCATAGCAAGTTTACAGCTTCAGGGTTGTAATCACCAACTCAACCTGGCTTTGAATACAGAATTATACTTTCTTCTCTAAAGGTTGCCTACAAAAACTTGAATGTTCAGTCTATGTAAATTATAGATGATAGCAATTACTTGTGTTTCGCAAGGCTATTTGTCAGAAAATGAAAAGAGTTTTCAGTCGGAATTTGCAATATCATGCTTTTTAAACTTTCCGCACCGATAATCACTTACTAATAACTCCATTAAACACAAATTAAAACAGTGTCTATATATTGTTGGCTTCATTGATTTCAATCCTAAATATAAATCAAAACAACGTTTGATGAATATGTGACGCAAATATAAAATATGACAAGAATATTCCTTCCGTTTTTATGCTATGTAATTTCTATTCTTTCTTACCTTTTTTTTCTTAACAGGAATCTTTATAGCAACCATGTCAAAAGAACTTTGTCACTGTGAGTTATTCGTTGTTTTAATGCATATTTTAAGCGACAACATATTAAGATATGCACTAGGTGCCTCATAACAAAGTTTTCTCTTTTTGATCTCTATATGTGCTTAAAGCGTAAATAAATTCCCGAAATTTAAATCTCTACAAATCAGCATGTTCAGGAGAGCGTAAATCTGATTACCAGATGAGAATTCTTTGAATCAGAATCATCTGCTACTTCTGAATTATCAGATTGAATGAAAGTCAACTTCACTTTGCCAAATCAATGGCAGATAGTAAAGCAAAATTAATTGTATTACAGTCTTAACTTCTTCTTTATCGGGAGAAATAAGAAAATGGAATCATGGTCGTGGATAACAATAAATAATAATGATATAAAAATGATATTAGTCTCTGTGATTCATTATTGAATACTTGATAGGATTTTGTAGCAAAGATTCTCTGAGAAGAGAGGAAAGTTAACATGCACATGGCGATAACAGTCAAGCAAATGATGATTTCACCCGGCGGCTTAAAAAGACAAAGCGTATAAAAGTGATTCTATGTAGGTTATTCGCAAACGTTCTACAAACGTTTTAGGACTTTTTTAACGATACTAATTGTAAAATTAAAACCATGCATTGATGAGGAGGAAAAGTTTTAACGGACTTAACGAAATAGAAATAAAACAATACTAAAAGCTATGAAAAAAAGTACGTCTTTTATTTATCTAGTCTTTTATTTTGCCTACTTTTCATGTATCTTAAACTAAATCTTATATTTCTTTAAATTAATTATGAGTTTTCTCACCAGACTAGTCACTGAGTATTGAACAAAATTTCACGCTATAATCGGATAAAACTACTACGGATTATTAGTATTATATATATATATGTATATATATATATATATATATATATATATATATATATATATATATAATCATGTTCCCCCTATACAAAGCAATAAAGGCACTGAGACACAAAGAGATACCGTGGGTGGAAGAGTAAAAAACAGAAAAATTGCTGAGGAGCGAGAACAAAAATTACGGTGACAGTTGATAGCGATAGACATTACATTAAATTGTTAGCTGATTAAAGTAGGCCAGAAAGCATGGAGGCGGAATGGATTCCTACAATAAAGAAGGGCGAGAAAAGAAACTGTTAGCATAGAATTTACGGTTATATCTAGTCAACTCAATTTTAACTTGATGAGAACTCTTTGCCAGTCAGTAACTGTGCATTAAATCTGACGAGTCTAGAAACGATATTGAAGGGCCCGTCCGAATAACTACCACGAAATTCCATATAGAAAAGGCACAGTGAGGCAAGCGTACGGGGACGGGGAAATGCAGAGATAGCCAAGTGTACGGCGATGGGAAAAGGCACAGAGGGCTAAGTATACGGTGACGGGAAAAGGCACATAGAGCCAAGTGTATGGTGACGGGAAAAGGCACAGAGAGCCAAGTATACGGTGATGGGAAAAAGCCCAGAGAGCCAACTGTACGATGATGGGAAAAGCCCCAGAGAGCCAAGAGTACGGTGATGTGAAAAGGCACAGAGAGCCAAGTGTACGGTGACGGGAAAAGGCATACAGTGAGCCAAGTGTACGGTGATGTGAAAAAGCCCAGAGAGCCAAGTGTACGGTGACGAGAAAGTGCCTGAAGACGAGACGCCAATAATATTGCTGATTCTTCTTTGTATTTTATCAAAGAATTCAAGGTAAGCAGCAGGAGGACCGGGCCATATGTGGTAACAATATTCTAAAGAGGGACGAATGGTAAACTTATATATATGTAAGATATATACTGGAGAGAAAATAGTCTACCACGACACAGTGAACCAATTTTCTTACAAACTCACCTAGCAATTGTTTCAATATAATCATTCCACTTCGTGTAAACCGAGAACGTTATCCCGAGAAAACGCAACGAGTCACTCTTCTGGATAGAGGGTACCTCAGATGATTAATAGAGATCAGTTTTGTTTTGGTGATGTGAAAATTAATGTTTGCTGTAATTTCGTATTTATATTCGTACTTAAAACAAAAAATAAACGATGGTACGTGATATAAATTATCAACGGATCGAACCAAAGTGTAGAGCACAAATAAAAATGTAACATATAAATTCATGTGTGGAATTATCAATTTATAGCAGAGTAACGTTTACGGAAGGTTTTATCAAATTGCATGCGATTGATTGGTTTAATTCTTTTTTTAAATTTACATTTTGTTTGTTATTTAAAACCAAATTACATCAGATTGTAAGAATTATTAATTTTTTAAGATAATACTGTATTAAAAATATTTTGAAACAATCATTTTTCCAGATACGACTCCTATTATTTATCTCTTACCTGGTTGGAGGAATTTAATTCTAGATTTTTTTCACGTAAATGATTGTAACAAACACGGTTAGAATTGGAAATCAGCACTACGAATTATTATAGCGGGGCGCAATCTATTACACCACACGCACAAATGTCCCTTGAACTGAAACCTAATATAATCATGGTCACGTATTCCATTCAGATATTTATGCTGAATGATGAAATTTATGTTGAATGAAACAATTTTTCTCTCCAACCCGAAGAGGTTTGACTAATAAATAATTTGTTCCCAGCCTATTATACAAGCTTTAGACTACATAGAATAATGGTACTGGTACCTCAATGAAGTTTTTTTTTCTCAATTAAAAAATATATCTTTGAAATGCGTAATTCTTTTCTTTTTTTTTCACCAAATGTGTATATACTATTTCATTTGAGAAAAAAAAATTCCTATTAACTTTTTACTCCAACTGGGCACAGGAAATTCAAATTTGGTAACTGAGACGCATACTGACATTATTGAAATTATTACGAGTCTTAAGGAGTAACCCCCTTTGAACGGGCCCTTTGTCATAGTTACAACGATCCCTGTGATCGTCTGAAAAGGAAACCATCAGAAAGCCCGTAAGTAAAGCTGCTTTGTCCCGATCTGTGCAATATATTAAATCTTTCTTACACTTTCTCACGTTAGCTTTCAACGAGTAGTATGCAAAACAACTGCTCTCAGAAAAAAAAACTTCACTAACAAATCTATGGAACCCAGGACTGCAGCGCTTACTCCAGGTGAAGAAATATCTTCTCAATCCTCAGGAAGTCTGGACGACGAGACATCTGCCAGCAACATAATAACAAGAATATTGTAAGACCTCAATGAACTGAAAACAGGACGTTTCTTTTCGGAGAATTCCGCAAAATATCATTTTTTGAAAACACCATTATTGTAAACCTTCTTTCTCTTTTCTTCTGTTATACTCATAAAAAAATTTGCGTCTCAAAGTTTTGCTTTCGGTCTTTCTTCTCATGCCGTGTCATGTGACTAAATTAGCCTTTTTTTCTACAGCGGTAATTACTTTTCGAAAAATTTAAACGGGTGAAATACCAACAGCATTTCAACAACGTTTTTCAGTTTTAGCAGTAACTAGAATTTAATCGTGCCAAAACCTGACTAGTGATGGGAAAATAATAAGGTGACTGAAGTTTCTCTAACAAAAATAGATAAATTGTCAGAATCGCTATGCTATAAAATATTTCCAAGAACCAAGAAGTATATGGCATCAGAATCTGGCAAAGTAATCAGAAACGGCCTCAAGTAGATGACAGAATAACCCGTGGAACTAATTATTTAAGGTCTATTCTCAATCAGGCCATAAATTTACGGACCGCGGAACAATCAGACGCGGCAATCTTTAAACGGTTTATTTACCTAATTAATTTATAACATATCATTTTATACTACCGTATCTCCCTTTTACCATATCAAAAATCCTTAGTTATTCTTTACAATCTTAGACATTAGCATTCAGATATATGCTCGGATACGACATTACTATAGGCAACCTCAAATACCACACCAAACACCTTAAAACAATACATGTGCTAAATTTAAATTTGTTTCATTTTGCGTCGTTTGTTAATCAAAGAGTAAATATGTTATCCAGTAATTTTATTTTAAGTTTTTATCCTGCAGCTGCATGGTACACTCACAGGGATGATGAAAACCTTACTGAATTAATCCGCATTACCTTTTACATGGATTTATTTTTGTTTATACGTAACTCGAACAAATTATTAATTTCTAGAGAACATTATTACTCACAGCCACATATAGTGAATTGATACTAGTTTAAAAGTTGGTGCAGTGTTATTAAAGAAAGTATCAGCAGCGGCTCTAAAATAAAATTCATATCATCAGCAGCTCAAGCATAATAGCAGTAGCTCTCGAATATAAAAACACATGAACGCTAAAGTTACACTCTATACCGGGTTTTCGAACTGTTGACACTTTCCAGGTGAAAGGTACAAAGGGCTGTGAATGCTTGACATGAAACACACCAACAAAGTAAGTTCACACTGTAACATATTAATATTGGTGAACATTTTGATGTGTATAAAATTTACGTCTAACAAAAGAAACTCTTGTTTTGAACTTTTCTTTTGTCAATTTTGTTTTAATAAATGTTATCTTTGCATTGCAAATGAACGGGTCTTTTATTTTGTGCATATACTGCTTACACTACCATTATTCCACGAGATATATTTATTCTTTACCTATTTATTCAACTTCATTCTGCCATTGGAATTAATGACACTCAGTTAGAAGCGTTATCGGCAACAAAGGACATAGTGATTTCTACTTTTTACTTATTTTTATGTTGTGGTTACTAGACATTACACCAGATAAAATTTCCTTAATTTTGACTCAAAAATTTAATTTTTATTAAGGTTTCCCGAAACGAAGTCAGACTCTCTAAACACATTTGTATTATATATGGATTTTATTGTGATAATTCATCTGATATAGATTTATATATATTGTATTGTTAGCACTAGACATTTCCCATTCAACATAGTAGTGTATACTTTATTAAATTTCAAGAAAACTAGATTACTACACTGAAATTACGGCTTCCCTTCATACGATGTCAGGTCAACAAAGGATAGCTTACCTAATAGAAAAAATTAAAGAAATGTTAATTTAAGCTGCATACATAGCAGACACAGAAAGGGAACTACAAAAACTCGTACCGATATTATTAAAGAAAATAAAAGCAGAAATGACAAAACATCAATTGTAAGAAGATAGATTGTAATGTAGTGGGTCAACATCTCACAATGCGAACTAAAAATTTGACATAACAAAATTACTTAAGTAAAACAAATTAAATATCTAGGAAATATTTTAACAGAATACGGAACATACCACTCAGAAACCCGGAGATGCATTGGAAAAGAGAAAGCTGGTTTCCAAAATGTATTATGAAACATGAAAATTTCGTCAAAAGGAAAACAAAGAAAACAGTCCTGAAATGTTATATCCTCCTAAATAGCAGGGAATGATGGTTATACTCATTAAAGATGACGTAGAGATATGAGACAACAGAAATGATGTTCCACAGAATGATACTGAGGATACCATAGACTACATCTAATTTACTGAACACATCGTCATTGCACACATGTTCAAAGAGAACACACATTATTAAAATACGAAACGGACAGTTGATATTTCTAGCGTATATACAGAGAAAAGAGGACTTAATGAATTTGACAATCCCAGAAAATATTGAAGGCAAGAGGGAAAAACGAAAGCAGGGTATAAATGTTTTTCATAACAGTGATAAGGATAAAATCTTACTACAAAGAACAGGAAGTTGTGGAGTTCCATGATATCCGACCACATAGAAAATGAATGCTGTGTGTAACATTTTAGAAGGTGGCTCCCATTTCAAGTGATGAGAAGATCAGATAATGTTCCCCAGACGAGTCGTCGGAGCGATTGCTGGAGAGTCCTTCTAAAAATCACTAGAGACGGTCTACTGAAGGTAACATCACTCGGTGACAAATTTTATAATTGTATTAATAATAAATATTAATAATAATAGCTGCCACTCATATTCGAGGATACCTGTCTACTAGGGCGGCTAGCCAATCCCTATTGCAGACTCTCGCTCAGGCACATATGTGTTTGGTCAACACCCACAGAGCCAACTTGTGGTTAATACTGCAACTATGCTGAGCAGACCTTAGCTACAATTCCTGGGAGAGAGCGTGTTATCTAGAATGATAAACAATCTGAACAATAGCATCCCACTCAAACCCTCGGTCACGATGACATGTGACTTCGTACTAGCTCAGCTGTTGACGGCACCAAGTGTTCCGTCTGCCTAATTTCACTCACAAGGCTTGGGTCAATACGTGGTATGGTTTTCAGGCACTTTCCAAAGGAGCCGCAAATACATTCATACATGCATATTATGAAATAGACAAAGTCCGACAATTATTTTAAGACATTTTTATGTTTATACGTTCTTTTTATAGATACAAATATTTAAGTAAATGCCCTATTTATAATAAATAGTATTAATGACATTTACCGGCATGAATGTCCGAGAAATTTTCATAGAATATATGAGTCCTCCGACAGGAATCGAAACTGTATCCTATACGGAACCGTTATATAGCCTGACGTGTTTTTACCGATTGAGCCACAGAAGAGAGTTTAGGTTAGCAAGTTTGATTTTTCATGGAGAATTGTGGTTTTAAAACTGTAAAATCGACCTTCCTAACCGAAAGGCACGTCAGGCTATCTGGCGGTTCCGTATAGGATACAGGTTCGATTCCTGTCTGAGGACGCATATTTTCTATGAAAATTTCTCTGAAATTCAGGCCGGTATATGTTGTTAATACTGTTTATTATAAACAGAGCATTTACTTAAATAGTTGTATCTATAAACAGAACGTATAAACATAAAAGGTGTCTTAAAATACATACATGCGTGTCCTTCTTATTTCTCAAACCCGCTTTTCTTTTCCATGGAAGATCTCCAAAGATATATTCACGGTAAAATATTTCTGAAAAAAATTAAGAAGTAATTCCTGATATTTTCCGTTCGGAATTGCAGTTCATGAACGACAAAAACATTTTAATATAATAAACAATTATTAGTATATCTAAGTGCATGTATTCTTGCTTTGTAATAATTTTTGTTTGACATAATATTGACTAAGAATTGAACCCTAATTATATTTCTTATATAATATGTATATAATAATGTTAAGTATATATCGTAGCATGAATATACTATTGTGCTTTGGTATATTTGTTTATAATATTGCATAGATGAATGTGTTGGATTTACCCTACTTTGACAGGAACTTATAACATCTGGTGCTGCAAAAATGCAGTATGAAAGGAAAGAACATAAACTTAGTATTTAATTCATATCATGCCGCACAGACAAGACAGGTATAGTTCCATTTTGGGTGTGGGGATATTTAGCCCCAATCAAACCCCGTCTCTCATGCACCTCAAAAATACATATGTTAAATAAAACTTAATGATTTCCACATAAAAAATATCCCGATATCACTGGTAAACCTCACAAAATTTTGTTAAATTAATGCCACTAGAAACGGATCAATTTGTTACAAAGGAATGATATGAAACGTTATTAGATAGACGGTTCGGTCATGGAGAGACATCAGAGAAAATATCTTAATGATGTGCGTTTTCAAAAATAGGTAATGACTTGATCAAGATGTTCACCGTATTCTAACGGCGCGCTTATGTTTTCGGTGTGTTTTCCTCGTTTAAAAATAAGATGAAATTTCGATTTTTCACAGGAGCCACATTTGTGTTTAGTTCGACCTCGGCCGATTATTATTGATTTCTGTGCCTAATAAAATAAAAATAATGATACCTAATAAAACACCTGAACACACTAGAAATAATATTTTATAGTATTATATATATATATATATATATATATATATATATATATATATATATATATATATATATATATATATATATATATATATATATATATTTGAGAAGCTTTGAACCACCTCTTAATTACTCTTGTTCTGAGGTCTACCCTGACCAGGGAAAATAGTTAGTATCTAATCTGGGGTTAAAATATTAAAGTATAAAAATGCACTTTAGTAAAACAATACCAGTAATACGTTTTTGGAGAAAATAAAAATTACCTGAAATACATTTGACTTTCGACTAAAAAACTCTTTACAAAAATACGTCGATGAAAGCTGATCTAAAAACTTACAAAGAATACATATTCTATTCATACGTACCAATGACAAAAACCTGTCAGCATTAAATAACCGAGGTTGATGTAACCTAAAACAAAATTATCAAAATCTACAACACATAATGCCATGATAAAATCGGCGATGTCAATGAAGTTAAATTTGAATAATTATTTGAGTTAGTTTGAAGGAGTCATTATTTTCATTGACGTTAGTTAGTTGAACCAATAAACCTACGATCTATTAGTACACCCTTTTTGAAACAAATGTCCTACGACAATTATTTCAATGGAGCAACCGCATTAAATGTCAAACACAGTAGCTTATTTTTTAATGCCGAATATTTGTGCTGCAGTAATCAAGGTAATTTTACCGAAAGGGAAATTTATTCATAAAATGCTTTTTTTTATTTTATATTTGAAGATGGAGTAAAATCCTCCTTCAGGTTTTAGCTTAATGTTTTTTAGTATTGATTAATCATTTATTCTTTTGGATCTAGCAGTAACAACATTTATGTTGAGTTTAGATTCTTTTCGATTGTACACGTGATAGAGTTAGTTGAGATGGATATAAGTATCAATGTGTATAGGTCTAGTGACTGAATGGTTTTAATGTTCTTGTTCCATCCAAGAGATTCTAAAATAAATTGTCTGCGTGTGAGTAATGTGTGCAAAACGTTACTATTGGTATAGTTTGTTTTCCTTAAGGCCTCCTCGTTTGTCACATGTCTTGTTCATGATGTGGTTAGGATTCATCGGTAAGACTATATTTCTGTTGTTTCAATTATTTAGAGCAGTTTTATGCTTTTATTCATCATTCAAAAATATAGAGGATGTTAGATATTACCTAGCAGCTAGGCTCTCTTTCCTTTCTTTCTCACAACTTTTGATATCACATCGTAATCTATATAATTTATAGCAGTCGCCATTCGCTGTTACTATACGCCTCTATCATATTTTACTTGTTTGTTAAGACAAAACACATGTCGTTAAATTTCATTTCTTTTTGGTTTAGCTCATAAGATTTCGCTCTATCTTTTGGTGACCATCATGTATTCTGTCGTCTAAAAAAGTTAATTAATTCTTTCTTCTAACTCTCCATCACTACTCTGTGTCAAGAGAAACCCTTTGTTTTATTTCTGAGTCTGCAATCAACACAGTACCTTATTTCAAGACATTTTCATGTTTATGCATTATTTTTTATAGATACAAATATTTAAGTATATGCTCTGTTTATAATAAATAGTATTAACGACATTCACCGTCTTGAATGTCCGAGAAATTTACATAGAAAATATGCGTCATACAACAGGAATCGAAACTGTATCTTATATGGAACCGTCATATAGCCTGACGCGCTTTAACCGATTTCGCCACAGAGTAGCGTTTCAGTTAGCAAAGTTGACTGTTTTTAAACTATAATTTTCCAAGATTTTCTCACGTACATTCATATCTGATCGTAATGTGTGTTGTTATTTGTTTACATTAGGATACAAGCGCGTACAATGATAAAATGCACACACAGGTGCGCTCGTGTGCATATATTTTTGGTGTTTTAGCCAGCAGTTTTTTATATACATTTTAAAAGACTTGATATATGTAATTAAAAAACGTAGCGTTATCAGAAAATCTCGTGTGAAGAAGTAATCATCGATATTTGGAAGTGATGAAACAAAAACAGCATTTCTTTTATAATTCTTTATGTAAACCGGATGTGTGTGAGCGTTTATATATATATATATATATATATATATATATATATATACAAACACACACACACATATATATATATATACACATACCCCCCCATACACACATATATATATATATATATATATATATATATATATATATATATATGAAGATTGTGCAATTTATAAATATAATTTTTTCCCGATTTAGAAGTTTCTTGGTAAAATTTCCTTTCTTCAGGCGGTTCTGGTTTTAAATATTTTCATTTTTTTTCAATATGTTCTGCTTCTTTTTCAGTCTGTTTTTATTACTCTGATTTGTACACGTGCGTATTCGTGGACTTGGCGATCTTTTACATGCGAACGTTCATGATTTTTTTTCCGTCTTCATTTTTTCAGCAGTAGATTTTTTCTTCCATCTGTAAATCTTCTCTTCGAAATTAAATTAAATTATTGTTATGGTTTGCATAGAATATGTTATGTTGTATTATTAATTAAATTTTAATATCTGTTAATTAAATTATAATATTTTATGTCGCATTTGTATTATTACTTGATATTTTAATTGATTTATTATGTTATATTATTATTAAAGTAACAATGTAAATATTTGTTAATACGTTGGCATCGAAACATTTTCGCATTCTTCTTATTTAATAATTTAATTTGATTATTAATAGTTAATATTGGTAATTTTTCTTTTCAAATAAGTCTAAAATTCCTATTGGTATTTTTATATGGTGTTAATTTTTATATTTTCCCATTTAACTATATTAGATAGATTATTTTCTTTTTGACTCCATATATTGTTTAGTAAACTTTTGCTATTTGAGAATTCCTCTATTTTAAATGACGTCATATGTTTATTAAATGTTTCTTTTAAAGTGGTTTTGGTCGCTGCTATGTAAATCCTTTCTTCTGTAGATATTATTTGATACAGTTGCTTTGTATATTATGTTATTAGTTAAACATGTATTAAGTGGACAGTTTTATTTCGAAAATTACAATTATCATTGTTATTTTGCGGATTATTTTTATGTAATATTTTTATTATGTTTTTTATTATTTGCTCCATAGTATTTATATAATTATAACTGCATAGTTTTAATTAACTTTGTTTAATTTAGATCATCACCAGATACAACTTGATTCCTTTTGAGTTGCGATCTGGTGTCTATGGGAAGGACAATTCAGGCTCCCGCCAGTGATACCCAGCTTCAAAAGGAAGGAAACAATTGACCTCATTAGGTAGTACATGGCATGTCCACCCCTTTACCTTGCAGTCGGATCGCAGAAATTCGTAGCGGTGTTTCTTTCGCTCGTGAACCACATCCCTGTTCTCCTCCCGGGGACTGTTAATTTTATAGGAGGACACACTTCTATAAACCAAACCGCACTAAAACTTCAGGGCGTGTGTCTGTCTGAATGGAGTGTGCCTTAAATTGCAGAGGTGTTTTAAGATCAACTAACATACCACAATTACCGCCTCCACTCAGTAGCATCATCTTGGGTGTTATTTGGGTCTTACGCCCAGAACATTCCCATTCCCTGTGAAAACGGAACTTAGGCTCTCTGGGCATTACAGGCTGTTTCTTGACTGCTTAACACTGTGTACTGACTAATACAATGAACACTTCCAGCACATTGATAAGACGCCACGTATACATCTGAAGTGATTGTGAGCAGTCATAATGAACTTAACGTAAAGTTTCTCGATCACATTCACATAATTAGCATACATCGGTGTCATTGTACACCCATAGATTGAGGTTGGTCGCATTAGGGAGCAGATCATAGGTAGATCGCCGGAGGAATGATAGTCCCAATGGCTCCGTTGAAATCATGGTATTCCATGATAGTTTCGTCGAATGAATATTACTCCAGGTAGTCCAAACACATTATTTGAAGTGAGACAAAGCAGTAGCTATTCTCTGCTCTTCCTCGAAACTCCTAATTTCTTCAATAACTGTCACGTTTACCCCTTGGACTATGTTTGGTTAAAAATCTCGTTACTTGTGTTGTTCAGACAAGCTCGATTGTTGTAGGACATCCTCATAATCTCCTTGGTTCAGAGGCTGGATTCCGCTTCTTGGGCGGCTTCTACTTCCAGAAATTTGGTGCCATTTTTTATGTGTCGATAAACTGCGGATAAAAGCATCGGTCGAGTCGCTCAACATTATGTGAAGAGTACCTGGCCGACCTTGAACTCCACAGATGAGGAGATGGGAAGATGCGGGTTTCTGGCATTGCTATAGAGTCGTAGTGTAGGGAAGCAGGGGCGAATTCCAAGCCACTTGCTCGGGTACTTCAAGATAAACTGTTGTGTCTGTTGAATTCCAGATACATTAATACCATACACATGCAACGGCCACAGAAGCTTGGGAAGCAAACCATGTTGCTAGCACCAAATCTTTAGTTTGACGGTGTGTTGTTTTCTGTTGATGGAGCCAAGTCCATCTAGTGCCAGTTTCTGCATCTCTTTACCTCAGTGGCAATCTACCAGTAGAATGTCATACAGCGGCCTTTGACTCTTCATTGGCTTCTCTTAGACTGTCGAGACCACGTCGCCCACAATACAGAATGAACCTCACTGTCAACGATTTTGAGTAATGGTAAGCTCCGGATTATCTTGAGTGTTTCCTTCACTCTCTCCCACGTGGAGTGCATCTGGCAGCGCTGTAGCAGTGTAAACAGGGCAACCAAGTTGGTGCCATCCATGAACGCTCTGGAAGGAAAAAGGAACACTTGTTCATTAGTCATCACTCCATTTGCTGTGTTCGCTGTACCCCGTAACACGAGTTCCATGGTCATAATAAAAAGAAGTGGTAAAATCACACACACAATCATGATGTCGCCCTTGATGGTAGAGTTACTAACGATGAACTGAATAAACACTTCTCTGAAATACGGGGTGACCCAAAAAAATGGGAATTTTTGAAGTGCGCATTGCCAGACACGAGCAACTGGCAACACTGCGAGACAGTGACCTTGAGCAAGTAAACATTTCGCCATTTTAGGAACGAGAATGAAATTCATAGTATCCCAGCTGAGATGTTGCAGCAGTCAATGAGGAATCTTAACAGCAGATTTCAAGAATGCATTCGTACAGGAGGACGCCATCTACAGAACGTAATTTTAAAAAAATGAAAATTCCATCATTGTTTCTTAAATGGCATGTGTTAAGGTTTCAATTACTATGAATTAAATATTTTTCTTCCATCACTCTTGTTTTTATTGGATTGTTAAAAATTCCCGTATTTTTGGGTCACCCTATATTTAATTATGATTTTTCCATCCTTACTAGGGAAATTGAAAAATTCGAGGGACATTCGATTTAGCTCATGTGGAAGCTCAAACCAAACGACATGAAGCTCAGTTTTCTTTTGTTTGGTTGATAGGATTATGTTCCAAATCATGTGTAAATGCTCCAGACAGACGGGAAGAGAGGTATAACAGCCTTCTAGACAGCTGAGTCTATGTAATTGTTTTCCTTGCAGGAAGTAAGTCATGCAACGGTCAAGGATCCCAAAAATATTTTACCCTTTGCATTCAGAGGAAGTCGGGCCGGTAATTTGCAATGACTTTTGTACTCTTTTTCCTTAGAGAGCCATATGCCATCCGATAGGCACCGTTCTTTTGGGAAAATACCTAGTTCCCAAGCCCGCTAGAGGAGGGAAATGCGTTGCTTGAGGATGTTTAGAGCATTTCTATATAACTTGTAGGATATTCCAATTATTCTAGATTCACGAACGGTACGGGATTTTCGGAAGAATTTACACACACAGACACACACACACAGACACACACACACACACACACACACACACACACACACACACACACACACACACACACACACACATATATATATATATATATTGATAGATGATATATGGATGAGATTTGTAAACAACAACTTTAAAATAAAATGGATTAAAACTTTAGTATTAAAAACTTTCAGCCATTTTTCTGAGTCTAACACGAACTAAAACATGGTAAAAATAACAAAGTATATAATAATAATAATAATAATAATAATAATAATAATAATAATAATAATAATAATAATAATAATAATAATATCTCATCTAAAAAATCGCACTAAAAGAAATTCGTATTTTTGTATGCAACTGTGTGTTTCCTTATTTATTTTCCATTATATGTAGATTTTTTAAATCAATTTTTCAGACATCGATCGCTATCAAAATGGAGCAATGATTTTCATATTTAATTTTTTTAAACAAGAATTCACACAATATTTTCTCGGCTTGCAAATAAATTTCTGTCCGGATTGATTCAGAATAGAATTATTTGAAATATCTAATGTCTTATCAAAATATACGTATATATTTTGAAATAGAAGAATTGAAATGCTTTCCTAGCGAGACTCGAGATTGAAAAAAAGGCGTATATATTAAAATATGTTCAAAATAAATGCAATTAAACAAGCTATCATGAAATTTTCAATGCAGAGAAAGTTTCATATTTCCGAATAATTTAAAAATATAGTTTTGAATAACAGCCTAGAGTGTATTGTAAACAAAAGAACATATGCGACGAGTTTCATCACGAGATGAATTTAAATAATTTTATCGATTTAATGCATGCGCATCTTATAAGCAATACCCAATCTTATTTAATAAATTTGCATTGATGAGAATATGCAGGTAGAGTGATAGTTTGCAACATGACAAAATGGAGATCAGAGTTCGGATTCCAATCGGTTTCATTGCATTCACTTAGGCGTAAATACACCTGGTAAAGGTATGAAACCACAGCTACAGGTTAAAAATTTTATTTGTATCTATTTGTAGTTGTTTAATGCAATAATTACACGTAAGAAATAAGAATTATTAAAATTCAAAATGTTTTTCACCTTTAAAATAACCCACTGATGTTTGCTTGGTAATCCATAAAAAATGTATCGAGCAGTCAATCAACTGCATGGATAAGTGGATATTTGTTGTCAAATGCATTTGTTTTCAATATGAAATCTTGGATTATCTTTATCATTTTCAGCTAATAAACCACCGTCTATTTTAATCTAATTTCCCCTCTGAAATTTATAAATTTATTAATTTATAATTACAATTATATTTCTATAAAGTTTCCTCTTTTAGAAGACAAGCCTCTTCAGGTGATGTTTGCTCTTCACCGCTTTTTGTCTTTTGTTGTTTAATTTACTTGTGATCTTTTACTCTCTCCATTTTACCTTGACACATCGATTCCTCAAAATATGTTCGCTTATGTTCCTTCTCTCGTTATGTAACTTCGAAATTTATCTTTCTTTCTAATTGTAAATATAAATCTCCTTGCTTTTTATTTGTTCCTTAAGACTTTCTCTACAGATCTCGGATTTTTAATCTAGTCGGATCTTTTTCTATGCTTGCTGGTTTTCTGTTCGTTTGACTGGATAATTTCTCATATCAAACATGAAAATGTACTGCGATGATAATAATGAATGATCGGCTACTACTCGTTTACATGTGCGTGCTCTTTTTTTTTTGAATTGCGGCCATGTTTTATTACTGTTTCTGGGAATGATTTTGATGATTTTTTCTGTACAAGCCAGTCCGCTAAAACCTACTGTAACTTACATGCGAGTACAAACATAGACGACTTCCGAACAATTACGTCCATCAATTATAAGTTCAACTCGTGATAGGGTTTACAGGCGCTTCCCAAGATTTCTGTGCGCTGAGTTAGCTTACCCAAGCCGATAACACCAGAAAGTTATATCCCTGACCATTTGACCGTGGTTTTATTCAAATCAGGGTTCCATGGCCTGAAAGCGATATTTTTTTAACCACTCAGTCACGCGCCAATCTTTGATAATATCTTTGTATCTTTTCCAGATTTTGTGTTACGATTGAAACAGTTAAAAATAATGCAACTACAATAAAACCATGTTACAACCATTATATTTCAAATTTCATTAACTAATATTTATGAATTTTGTATTATTTAACGATTCCTTACTAAAGACAGGTAAATGTTTATTTAGTAAAATATTCTAAACAAACTAGTTACTAAAAACACTAAAAAGTCAACCAACATCATATAATAAACTCAAGCCTAAGGTTCACTTAACCGTGAATGCTTTTAATGTCAAAATCCTAAAGACCTGAATCAGCAAAATATATGACGTGACTCATAAATGTCCTTTACGCGGACGTCGTTTAAAGATGGACGGTAGCATAAAACAAGGAACGGTGGACTTGGAAACATAAAACCAATGATTCTTAGAAAGTTGAAGCACTTCAAAACTATGGCAGGAAAAATAAGTGGTATCGAAAATTGAAAAGAACGTTAGACAAAAGGGAATGTTCTGCGATTTCATCTGGTTTTTACATCGCATTACAGGAGGCAATTTATATATATTTACATTACCATGACCATCTGACACAATGAATTAATAAAGTGACAACTTTTGGTAATATAGTTCAATAAACAATAAATATTTTCTTCGATTAAAATGCTAAGTTATACTCTACAGCATTGTCTTGTCATACGCGACATAACCCTAGAAAAAAATTAAATTACTAATATAGCACAATGTAGTAATCTATTCATCCATAAACCATTATACATCAAGAATATTATTCCGTGTTATTCCATCTTAAGTTTTAAGCTTATTATTTAATTTAAGCTTATTAAAATATAAAATTGCAGAATAATTCATTCAATTTATAACCAAGCCTAAAATCGTCAATGTTCAAAATAGATTTTAGATCTGAAAATTAAGAAACTGAATCTTCAGTGATATTTTGTATGAAGAAATGTCTGAAATCTAAACTGAAAAAGGATTTTACATAATGCACACGTATAATATATAGCATTTCAAAGCAAAAAAACGTTTTCCAGTAACCGATTTACTCGCTTTCAATGTATTATAGGCGACAAAAGAAACTAAATATTTTTCCCTTGCTATAACTAAAACTATTATATATTTTAAAATATTACTGTAACATTGCACTACTAGTATTTCCTTTAGTGAATTCTAAAAATCACCCAGTCACCAATCTGCCCAGTATCTGCGTAGAATATTTCAATATATGAATACAGACGGTACAGAAATAACATGCAAAATGCAAACACTCTCTTTCAGAGAGAGACAGACATACAGACAGAATTATCTCGGAAACAAATATATATATATATATATATATATAAATATATATATATATATATATATATATATATATATATATATATAAACACATATATATATATATATACACACACACCCATATATATATACACACGCGCGCGCACACACACACACACACACATACACACACATACACACACACACATATATATATATATATATATATATATATATATATATATATATATATACTGTATTTCTATTCAGTGTTTCCTTATTGTTAGACAATGCATGGAAAGTTTAGAATATTTAACATATTATGTATAAATTTCATTATCATTATATATTCTAAGCTTTTATGTGAATTTTATTGGATTACCTACTGTTCATATTGTAATCAGGATTATTTATCTTTAAAAACTTTGTGCTCATTAAAATTACATATAATGCATTAAGAAAAAAACATATTGAAAACATTATCACGTTAATGACGATATAATAATAATGAAATGAAATCTATAATCCATTCACTTAATCTCGTCTTAGAAGTCGTTCATATATTTATTTTTTGAGCTGTTGACATTTATTTTATAAAATAGGTTGCATAGCACCCAAGATAATACACCATATCCATTTTCGCTTGTAAACTGCCGTCGGCCAAGATATAACTTTCTCTTCAGAAGCGTACGCATATTTTCAGTAGTGTTAAAGGCGATTGAGCAAACAGGGCAATTCAACATACGTGTGTCTTTGAAACAATATTTCTTTAGATATTATTCACTATTCATCGCGGAAGGTGAGAGACAGCCTTATCAATCATAATGATTTCATTTCTAAAGAGGTTTGGCTTAAAGAAATATATTTCCAAATATGCATTCGCAAAGACCAATGTATGCATGAGCAGATATGATAACACAACCGCTAGATCGCTATTTCGAAATATGTTATTCCAACACAAAATTTATAATGTCTTGTTGATATATCAGAAATGTAATAGTTGTTTCTGTTAGTAACTAACCAACCTTTTTCCATATATATCTCACGGAAGCACAGTATTAATCGTTGAAATCAATCGTTACAAATATGTCTCTGTATTCTGATGCTCATTTCTTTCCTGCTATAAATGTTTTCATAATATTTTCTCTGTAAAGCGTTATGATCTATTTTTTATGGCTGGTATTGGTGCAATAAAAATTATGTCCCGCGATGTTTGACGTAAGATGAGAAAATTTGAATGTTTATCTAATCGCAAGTCACTTTTTCTTTCCGGAATGCGGGTTTATAACAATACTGTAAACTATTTCAAAACGTGTAAAAAATATATATTTAATCACCATCTTCTTACAGATCCATTATTCAGGAATTTATCATTTCTGCTAATACATAAAAATAAATGAAGATATATACAAAATACGCACGAGATATGCTTTAATGAAAAATCAAGCTAAAACGAATTTTTTCAAAATATCCTGCAGCGTCTCACTAACATTTATACACTTTAGCGTCCAGAATGATTCTCTCTCATATTTGAATATTATCTGTTACCTCATTACACTTAGCATGTATTTAACCAACAAGAACTAGCCAAAAAAGAACATAACATTACTCTGCATCTCTTTGCTTTTTATCATTTTATCATGTCTTTCTCAAACTCTGATGAAGCTTTTATAAAGTAAAATATCGTCTATTGATATCTGTTTCCTACTTGTTATTTATCCTATTATTTTCCAGGGTTCTCAATCATACTTGATCTATAAGAGTAGAAGATCAAATAGACACACACACACACGAACACACACACACACACCCACATATATATATATATATATATATATATATATATATATATATATCAGTCAGTTAAGCGGCATACGTGATACACGCTTCGGCGATCATTTATTCTTCGATACATGACTGACGAGGCTGATTTTCCCGCAATGGGTTGCCATATCTTTCTGCAGCAGATTAGCTGCACGAAGCCCGTTTACACGTCCAATCGAATGTCGCCGTGTGACATTGATTGTCTACGCAGTCCTAAGCCCATTGCTACCGCTTAATTCTGCAATCCCGTTTCTACTTCTATACGTCCAGCTCTGCTTACAGATTCCCCTTCTCTTGGTCTAACTTCAGTTTCTCTCAAGTGGGGTTACCTTTTCCGTTGCATAAAGCGTACTACTACTACTACTACTACTGCTCCTACTACTGCTACAGTTTAAAGGCGTTGCTTTCATTATCATTTGTAACGGTTACCAATTTATTTTTTATTGTCTTGTCGGTTTTTCCATTGCATTCAGCCTAGTAATAAGTAAGCTTGCATTTTTTATTACTCAACATATATTTTTACAAATTTCCTAAAGTTATTCGTGGTTAGTGATTCCTGTAGCTTTTCAGCGTTCTCTTCTGATATTTACCCACGCATTCCACTTGACAATTCATACTTGCCTAAGACATGCCAGCAAAGAGAACTTGTCCACGTCGCAAAATCGCTGCTGCCAGGTCCGCCATGCGAATAAGAGATAAGGCGTCGTCTTTAGAACGTTCAGTTCGCCTGTCTGAAAAAGACTTTCGGAATGCTTCTCTCAGAGCCACTGAGTCCGAAGATCAATATAGCTATCGGCTTTCCAGAAGAGCATAACTGAACGCGAGGCTGGAAATGATAATCGAAGGACTGAACGGCTTATGAGAAACGTCTCTTCAACTGCTGCTGCGCGTGAGTCTGAAACTACCGAGCAAAGGACAACGGCTGAAGAGAATATCATCCTCAATTGCTGCTATTCGTGAGGCTGTGGTTTCTAACCAAAGGACGCAACGTCTGAGGAGAATGGCCTCCTCAAATGTTGCTATGTGTGATGCTGAGAATTCTAATCATAGGACGCAGTGGCTGAGGAGGAACGCCTCTTCAACTGCTGCTGCACGTTATACTGAAAGCGAGGAGCAGGGCGGAAATCGTTTGCTACTAGTTCTACTGTTACTGCGCGGTCAGCTGAGTCGTCTGCTACCCGACAAAATAGACTGAACGCCGATAGTGCACGGAGGGATGCTCAGCGTGTCATGCCAACTATCAGCGGTGGCCGTTGGTTAAACCAGGTCTTCCATTACAACCCCAACAAACTTACATAGGCTAATCATTAACTTTATCTCTCATTCCACAGGCCACCTTCAACCACATTTCCTTGCAATGGCATCATTCTCAGCACATTGAAGAACAAAAGAAAATGCATCTACATCCTGAAGAAACATTCTTCACCCTCAATTCTCTCCTTTCGCCGTAACAGTCCACGGAAGTGGCTCCTTACTTGCAAGTTTGAGTAGGCAAAACGGCCCCTTTTCAGGTCCACTCCCCATTCAAATTATTAACACCACATTGGCGATGTGCCTCAGTTTCACCCAATTGTTGTTACTAATATCGATTTTAGGGTGGGTAGCCTTTAAACTTAAACTGCTCCAATTGAACGGCAAAAATTCCCAGTAATGAAATACCCGGTCGAAGACGGGTTATACTGCTAGTTTCCTTATATGGAAGCTTTTCCCATTCACCGAACGCGCAGTTTGAAATGTATCAAATATTTTTTATTAAATGAAATTAGATTTCCCAAAACTGTTTTTGCTACTGGTGACAGCTTTCTTCATAAGCTTTTGTTTTGAATAATTTGGAATGCCAACACCTTCATTATGTCATTATTTTCACTTTGAGATATATGTTTAATTTTTGCTATTGTTGGAATTCCTCTTCTAATGAGGTTTCTGATATTTAGTACATCTCTTACAATGGGATTATATACCGCCAGTTCATAATGTTCGAAGTAGAATGTTCCTCAGTACGATATAAAGGTTTCATTCTCTCCAAGTTATCTGAACCAGAATTCAGAGTAAACAGTTGTATTCAGCTAAAAGTTAAGATATTTCCGAACGTGTTTGCTGCTATGCATGATATCCATGTGATAGTAAAAATCTAACGAGGCTATGTAAGGGCATGTATTTTTCTGGTTGATGTTTGGTTTGTGTAGCAATTTGCGGATTTGCGTGAAATTTATCCTAACACCGATTATTCTATTTTCAATTTCCTTATCTCTTATATTACATTTTTTACAACAGATAGGTACAGCGAGGATATTGAAGAGGTTAGGATTTAATAACTCCACATCCTATTTCTTATGATCCTCACACTGTAGGAATATCACTGCTTTTATTACAATCCAAATCAAATATATGTTTTCCAAAGTTTTAAGTTGTGTTCTATTCCTCGGAACGCTTGGTAGAGGATGTTATGTTTTGGTTCAATTTCATTATTATCCCAACTATGGTACCTTTGTCGTCGGTATAGACACCCCCTGCCGCAAGTCATCATGAATACATTGATCTAGGAATGCCAAAACCTTGAATAGATCTTCTGTTTCATTTTTGCGCGCGATCTTGAGGCATGAAGATTCTATTCTAGCATGAAGTTTTTTTTTTTAT
>OZ038475.1:136780721-136783221 GCA_964036315.1 Acanthosepion esculentum | reverse complement strand
CCTACAGAAGTGAGGTCTCCTGAGGTGATCGAATCAGTCAATGACCTCATTCAGTCTTGCAGAAGGCTGACAGTGGATGACATTGCAAGGACTTTGAGCTTATCTGTTGGGACAAACGCAGGGGTCATCAGTCAGAAGGAGTCATCTTGCATCATGAAAACGCAAGGCCTCACACAGCAGCCCAAACTGTGCAGACCATCAACGAGTTGGGCTGGGAACTGCTCCCTCACCCCACTTACAGCCCAGACCTTGCCCCTTCAGACTTTCACCTGTTTGGTGCCTTGAAAACGTTCACGAGAGGCAAGAAGTTTAAAAGTGACGATGAAGTCAAAAGTGTTGTGAGCGACTGGCTGAGACATCAGTCCAAAGATTTTTACGCTGAGGGAATACGGAAGCTTGTGCACAGATGGGAAAAGTGTGTGACAATGCTGGGAGACACCGTTGAAAAAAAGTAAGCTTAGTATTTGTATTAGAAGTCCTTATACCGAAAAATTCACCTTATTTATTGAATGACCCTCGTGTGTGTGTGTATATATATATATATATATATATATATATATATATATATATATATATATATATATATATATGTGTGTGTGTGTGTGTGTGTGTGCGCTCGCGCGTAAAAATGCAATAAATATTTATCAGCATACACGGTACGATGGTATAAATTACGCAAAAATGAAAATAACACTGACATTTTATTTTAAAAGATATATGTACCAAAAATTACACAAACATATCTGGAAATACTAAAGACTACATTTAGTCAATAAAACTGTCATGGGCTTCAACTTCGGCACCAGATATTTTCGCAATCTCGTGCATCAATTCTGGACGGTCCCCTTCTTTAAGTTGGTGAATGCTGTCATAATACATGCTTTCAGTTCATATTTGGTCTTACAGGAAGTTTTGTTGGTCTCTCGCTCAATTTTTCGCACCACAATTTTTTTGACAGACAATATTATTTGACAGCCATGATTACTTTCCCTGCTTGTGTGACATGGTGCAGAGTCACCTTGCCAGACATAGGTTCATCCAGCAAATACCCTCTTGAACCAGGACAGTACTACTTCATCAAAGTACTTGATCTAGTCATCCGTTTTGAGTCTGATGACCGCACCAATAAAATTGTGAGTTCTTTTCTTATCAGAAAGATCAGAGTGAGTTTTCCGAACTGCCAGACCTTCAAAATTACCATTAAACTCATCCGACTCTTTCCGAATCCTCTGCACGTTCCTCCGATTGACACCCGAACATTGTGAAATGTTTGTATTGGAGCATTCAGCGCGAATACCAAAAAAGTACAGCTTGCCGTTTCCAATCTTCTGGCAGAGTGAATTGCGTCATGGTGCTCTTTTTCTCCCAGACAGTGGCCAACTGTCCCTAGTGTACTGTGCAGCAAAAAATAAAAAACAAATAAAGCGCATGCGCGTGATTAAAAATATGAAATGGCCACAATTTACCTATATACATATATATATATATATATATATATATATATATATATATATATATATATATATATATACACATCAAACCTTTTTTTCCCTTTGACAGAAAAGATACGGACTGCCACATGCCTATGTGAATCATAGCGCTATAATTGATCTTTTACATTGTCAATGGGCATCTGGATAAATATGTTGTTTCGCTTATAATAAATATTATCGCTTTTATAATAATATAAATCACACGATACCATGTTCAAAATAAATAATTTATATAGGTTTACCTTTCCCTAACTCTTTTACGAATATTATCAAGAAAATGAGATTAATCTGCTAATTCATATTGCTTCACTCATTTTCTGCCAACAATATAGCATGAACACTTGCACCATCTTCTGCTACCTACCAACAAAGAAATCTAATTTGTTTGTTTAGAAATCGGATAGTAATATTTAATGAGTCTGTACCGCAAACACAAAACATTTATAGAACTATAAAATACATACCCACACGTATGGGCGTCCGTTCGTGTATGTATGCTTGTTTATGTACGTGCGTGTTAGAATACATGTGGGGTATATGTGATAAACTTCCGATATCCCATAGAATTACATTTAAAATATCGATCGACGTAATGATGAAACGAAAATTTTAGTCGTTTATTAATAACTAAGCATAAGTCACTTCCCCCCAAACAGCTTTCAGTCTCAACACTGCGATATTGGCCTATAGAATGCATACAATATACTCATATTTAATTGTTAGTAATTATTTTCACTGGGAACTCAATATGATTTATCGTCTGAAAATCTGAGCTATACTTATTAAATATTTCTGGAATCAGTTAGGTATATACTTTTCTTCTTTCTTTCTACAGAAAGAATTGCAAGTCAACATAGAACCAGGAATTTATACGAGTAGGCGATTGTGGGATGAATTTCAACCAAAATGGATTTGAGCGTTAACCTCATTCTTATATATAAGTAACAATTATAAGGGGAATAACAATTCAGATGTCTATTTAAAGGCAATGGGTACTGATGAAATCA
>OZ038475.1:136755721-136775721 GCA_964036315.1 Acanthosepion esculentum | reverse complement strand
GGTGCGGGTTCAATCTATATATATAAGCAAAGAATCACTCTCGCAAACAATTTTTAATAATAAAATACATTAACCTCGAATCCGTTAATGAAGGGTATGACCCCTGTTTATAAATTCCGGATTTATAAAAAAAAGACCTGATAAAACCGGAATTTATAAACAAGGATCATACCATTCATTAACGGATTCCAGGTTAATGTATTTTATTATTAAAAATTGTTTGCGAGAGTGATTCTTGCCATATCATTAACTTCATTATCTGCTTTTCGTATGAATGATTTGCGTAATATATATATATATATATATATATATATATATATATATATATATATATATATATATATATATATACAAGTTTAGGATTGGTATATACGGAGTGAGATCCAATAACCAACAATTAATATTCTTTAAAGAGTGCTCAATACAGAGTAGAGCAGATATAATTATTTATTTGAATATTACAACATAAATATGTTATAAAATCACGACAAAAGTAGCCATTTTGTTTCAACACTTCTAGTGTCTTATCAAGTGACGATATAGAATATGAAACAAAATGGCTACTTTTGTCGTGATTTTTTAACATATCTATGTTGTAATATTCAAATAAATAATCATATATATATATATATATATATATATATATATTCACTCGAGGCACATTTTGCTTAAAACACCATATTGCTTAAAATCAGACCATCGCATGCACCCTTTACACATTCACATGTGCCCATTAAATAGGACGTTTAAAGAAAAAATAACTATTTTTAAAATAAGAATAATTTCATTGTTCGGTTCTTAGTCTTCACCTTTATTGAAATGTTCACGCCTTTTCGGACGTTGTACGCTCCGGCCTTCTTTAAGTGACTGGAATTTCGAACTGAACCCCCGTCCGCAGGGATCGATTGTTTTAGTTGTATGTGCCATGCCTCTATTTCAACGTGCCTTGTCTCTTATCAAAGGTATCCCCTTTTATCACAATTCTCCAAGTATTTGTAGGCAGGTATTGAATTCACTATTCTTTAGGTCGAGTCAGTCACTGAATCCAATCAATGCTTGAAGACACGTGTATTAATTTGGTGGACTTATAAAATTAATGTCTCAGTAATCATTTTGACAAGAGCTCATATTGCATTTTTAGTGATAATTTTTGCCTTTCTCTAGCACTCCGTATTACTGGATCCCATATTTCTTCATTTCTAGGCTTGACCCGTTTAGGAGATATTTTGGGCCTAGCATATAAGATGATTCCGTAAGTTTTCTTATTTTACAGTATTCTTCTCTGTCAATTATTTCAACCTCATCACATATGTGGTCAGCTAAGCCTGAGTTTTCTCTTTCCATTCCTCTTACGGCTTTACGATGACTTTGCAGTCTTAAGCCTGTGGCCTGACTCTCCCTTATATTGCTTGCTTGTTATCTTTATAACTCTTCAACTAAGATACGCGATGTCAAGCACATGGTAGCGATTTATGTACATCCATTTTCACTGGAGCAGCTTCTCACAAACGTACAATTCGATCCATTAAATAATGCGATGTTACATTGTTTACTGTCTCGATACGGAAGTAAAGATAGGGCACCTCAGCAGTTCTGAATAGAGGCTGTTTATTTATAAAATAGGATCACTGACCTTTGCTTAACTTTGAAGCATAGCTGGTTTTAAGGTGGGTTTACCTAAAATAGGGAGACGGATTGAAATCTGCTTGAAGGAAAATATATTTTCTTTATTAATACATTCGAAAGCACAGTCAGGTATGCGTAAAATTGCTCTAAGAAAATATTTACCTAATGAAATGATAAGGAATAAATGCGTATTTATTATTATTATTATTAGTAGTAGTAGTAGTAGTATATATATATATATATATATATATATATATATATATATATATATATATATATATATATATATATATATATCTCAGTGGAGTATTGACTTGAGTAAACGAATTCGATTTCCCGTCGATTTCATTACATGCTAATACTCGCGTGGAACGTACGGATCGATCTCTACTTCAATCTCCGGCTATAGATAACTAGCAGAAAAGACTGGGTCCTATAGCCTTGGTTGGCGAACGCTCTAGGTGAATGACAATTCTGAATTCAAGACCTTGAGGACCTTGTTGTATACTGGGCACCAGTCCACTTTATTCGGCTCTTCTAAAAATGTGGTGGTTGGGTGTGTACAAGCCTTCACCACTTTAATCAAATGATCTGTGTGGCTTGTCTGGCTGTTGGATCTAAGACTTGAGCTGTTTGACCCTATACGTCAAAACAACGAGGACCGTGAAATGACACCTATCGCAATGAACAGTTGTTTCTCTGCTTTGAACACATACTGGGACTTAAACAGAACCTAAACCTAAACGGAAACTTGCACATAAGATTCATCGTTAAAGAAGCTAAAAATTGTCGCTTCCTTGTACCGCTCCATTAAGTAAATGACGCCTCCTGCTAACTTCTACTTTTACAAGAATCTGTTCCGGCCGAAAATAGTGTACCATATATGGGTAGTAGCTGCCCATTATCCAAAGATAGAGTCCAAAGCATCCCCGCATCCTTGTGGTTGACTATTTTCCACCCTACAACACCTAATTTCAGACGAAGCGTCGTAAGCATCTCGCTGCTATGTCGCTATTTCTATGGGTAGTGTTCAGACGAAGTACATTCCTTAGTCCCACTAGTTTCTTAGCTCCACGAAGATTCACCATTATAACGAATCGTCCACATGCCCTTCGTAAGCAATTAGTGACATGTAAGATTCACTTGAGCAGCAGCTTTGATGAACCGCTGCTTTGTGGAACCGATTCCAAAGAAAGTGCTTCCCCAATCACTGAAATCTTACCCTACTTAAACTTCTCAGCATATCTCTATAAATTGTGCCTCTTATTCTCTAACACGTACATCCAGTGGGTTTGAGCCTTTTGCTGGTTGAACATCATAAAGAAAATAATGTGTGTATACACTCCTAAAGTATCTAAATAATCTTTAAGAATTTAACTTGGGCATTTTTGAATCATTTCATCCCAATTAGATCATAAATCCACTAAGACGCAAGGAGATTTCTGAGAATTAAAAATATCTTTGAAAATATTCATGAAGATAGTACAATAACATACTTGGATTCTAAGAGGTCAAAGACGAAGATTAACGTTGTATTAAGATTTTTAAATTTTCTAACTAACAGGAAATTGAGAATGTGTATACGATTTCCACAAGCAAGTAATACGAGCGAAGAAATATTTTTTTATTTACATTTATAGATTTCAACGGCAAAATGAAGTCGCATAGCATAGAGCAAAGATTATCAGAAAAATTACCATAACATTATTTATAGAAAAGGTAGAGGGAAACTACTTCAAACGGCTAGGAAAATGACTGCAATCAAATAGTTAGGCCAGGACAGATAACTCTGCTGATATTTCTGAATATTCATTCGAGATTCTCTACATACACACCAGAAGCGCGAGAGTAGATGAAATGATCGGGTTCCCTTCTTACCAGTCGGCTGCAGCAAACTGAGAACTAACAACCCTTATGAAGAAAAGCGCCAGTCAAGTGACTAATCAGATCAGCAAAAACTCAATATACTGAAAGCATTAGTGCCATGGAAGAAGAAAGTATCGTTAAACCATATCCTAACCAGGAAACAAGGGATAAACCTCTACACTTGTTCATCAAATATGGATGTATTGTTAGCCGAGCGATAGGTGAATCTATCTACTCCTATTAATATATTCACAGCACAGAAAGCTGAACATTTTTTATCGAGACAACATGTCTAGGAAGGTTGCTGAAGAAGACCCCTTATTGGGTAATTGAGTTTTGAAGGATTATTAATAATTCACTACATGCTAATCCGCGAGTAGGAATCTGAGGAATGTCAACATGATAGTCGCTTAAGGAATCAGGTTAAATTTATATATATATATATATATATACATACGAGGGTCATTCAATAAATAAGGTGAATCTTTCGGTATAAGGACTTCTAATACACATAGAAGCTTACTCGTTATTATTTTTTTTGTTTTACTTCTTTCTCACATGGATTTAATATCTTTTGCAAATTAAAAATAAATTTGAGAGTTTTGGCGATTAACAAAGATGGCCGACCAAGTAGCATGCTCCAGGATTGAACAGCGGTCAGTTATCAAGTTTTTGGTTGCTGAAGGGTGCAAACCAGTTGAAATTCATAAGAGAATGTCAACTGTGTATAGTACCACATGTTTCAGCCAAAAAATGTATACAAGTGGGCTAAATTGTTTAAAGAAGGACGAAGCAGTGTTGAGCATGAAGACAGGCCTGGGAGGCCTACAGAAGTGAGGACTCCTGAGGTGATCGAATGAGTCAATGACTTCATTCAGTCTGACAGAAGAGTAACAGTGGATGACATTGCAAGGACTTTGAGCTTATCTGTTGGGACATACGCAGGGGTCATCAGTCAGAAGGAGTCATCTTGCATCATGACAACGCAAGGCCTCACACAGCAGCCCAAACGGCGCAGACCATCAATGAGCTGGGCTGGGAACTGCTCCCTCATTCCCCTTACAGCCCAGACCTTGCCCCTTCAGACTTTCACCTGTTTGGTCCCTTGAAAGCGTTCACGAGAGGCACGAAGATTAAAAGTGACGATGAAGTCAAAAGTGTTGTGAGCGACTGGCTGAGACATCAGTCCAAAGGTTTTTACGCTGAGGGAAAACGGAAGCTTGTGCACAGGTGGGAAAAGTGTGTGAAAGTGCTGGGAGACTACGTTGAAAAAAAAATGTAAGCTTCTATCTGTATTAGAAGTCCTTATACCGAAAAATGCACCTATTTATTGAATGACCTTCGTATATGTGTGTGTGTGTATATATATATATATATATATATATATATATATATATATATATATATATATATATATATATATATATATATATATTAAAGAATATTTATATAGTGTAAGATTATTGTCAATGGACCATTTTAATAATTGATGTTAAAAAATATTTGATAAATAACAGGGTGGGACAACAATAGCCTATGCGAAGCCCTTAAGTAAGATAAGCTAAACGAAATAGTCATTACGACAAAGTTAAATTCGTAAAGAAAATTTTACTGGAAAAAGTTGTGTTTTTTTCCTTTTTGTGTCAGTTGAGAGTATTCCAGGTGAGGTATGCTCCGATTAAGCAAAGTCAGATTATGGTCAGGTCCTAGGTGTAGCAATAATTTCAGGTAAATGTCTTCTGTATGGGACTAAGGTATATGTTGGCAATTTAAGAGGAAACTATTAGATTTGAAATTTATAAGTCCTGATGTCTCCTATCAACTAAAAAATCTATTGCGAAATTAATTTCCTGTTGTCACCGAAGGTTCTGAATGGAGACACCAACTGGTTGTCTCAATTCATCAGCTGAATTTTGCGTTGAGCATGAAATCCCAGCCGTGCTACTGGTTAAGGAAAATGTATATCTCTTTATTTATATATATATATATATATATATATATATATATATATATATATATATATATATATATATGTGTGTGTGTGTGTGTGTGTGTGTGTCTGTGTGTGTCTGTGTGTGTGTGTGTGCATTTATGTATGTATGTGTATATGTATGTATATATATATATATATATGTATGTATATATATATATATATATAAATATATAATGTATATACACACATATATATGTGTGTGTGTGTTTGTACGCTCTCGTGCGCGTGTGTCTGTGCACGTATGTGTGTGTGTATATATGAACGGCATACATGTATCGATGTATATCTGTGTGTGCATGTGATGAAGTGATGAAACTTAAATATTTATCATTGTATATATAGGTTAATAACTAAATTACTAGAAGAAAATTTACATAAAGTAGAATATATATATATAGAGAGAGAGAGAGACAGACAGACAGAGAGACAGGCAGACAAAGAGACAGTGAGAGCATAAATAGAGAGAGAGGATAAATAGATAGATATATAGAGAGGATTGATAGAGTGTGAGAGAGTGGATAGATCGATAGATTGACATAGTGTGTGCATAGGTGCGCATTATGCTATATATGTAATTTTCTATTCTATGGCCTTTTCCATTCGATCTATTACACAATGATATTATGCATATAAAGTTATTCGCACAGAAACCTGCATACGCTGGTATTTTTTGATGTGTAATCAATTTTTCCCGTCAGTAAACATCACGATTTTACCTGCTCTTATAGTGCAAATAAATTGATTCGAAGCGGAAATAAAAAGCAATTATTTCTTTTACATCCCGCCAGACTTTTTTCAAAAATTGTCGAATAAGAGCACCAAAATATTGACGCCTTCGACTTCTTCCAAACCTATCACGCCATTAGGCTTTAAATCTATTCTCCACGTCACACCATATCAACCGACACGTTTTCCACCGCCAATATTCATCAAACTGAACAATAACTGTCTCTTAACAGAGAGAAAAAAATCAGTTCTATTTGAGCTAAGAAGAAAAAAAGACACAATTCTTTCTTAAAATCTCATAACGAAAATATGATGAATTTTTTCTTGCTACGTTGCTGTGGACATATTGCACATGCCGGACTTTTCTGCTGTAGGAGTCAAAATATCTGCTAGATTGCTACAATGCTATTCATTTGGTTTGTGTTTTTATTGCAGATTATTTGATTGTAACCTAATGGATAAATTACACATCTTTATGGATTCACTTCCATCGTGTGTGTTCAAGGTGCAATTTACTTTTGTCATGTGCATTTTTAATCTTGCATTCTATACACATATTTCTTAACCATCAAAAGTTGAACATCATCGTTGTAGACCAGCAGATTTCATCAACTGATGACTTAACATTTACCCAATGATAGGACCATCATACATACAAGCTTAGGAATTTGATAACGAATTGGCTACTCAAGTTTCACGAGTTTGCTATTTACTAGAATTATAGAGGCTATGTTTAAAGCTGTAAGTACATGTCAACGGCTATTTAATGTATCTGTATGACTATTTACAATATTCGGACTATTGTTCTCATCTTTGTTGCCATGTTTATCACAACGTTTCGGCTGTTGTACTCACCGGCCTTCTTCAGGTGGTTTGAATGTCGAACTGAAACCTTTATTTCGCTAAACTGTTCTAGTTCCACGTGCCATGCATTATGGATGTCAATTGTCTCATGTTAATTCCCCTCTGAAAGTTCCCCACTGCCTTAACCAGGTAATGAACTTACACTCTTTGGATCCCGTCACTGGATCTAACTAACGCCTTTATCCACCGTGCCATTGAGGGGAATTAACAGGAGATAACTGTCATCCATTAGACAAGGCACGTGGAACTAGAACACCTCAGTGAGCGAAATAAAGTGTTCAGTTCGACATTCCAACCATCTGAAGAAGGCCGGAGCGTACAAGGGTCGAAGCGTTGTGATAAACACTGCGACAAAGATGAGGACAATAGTCCGAATTATGTAAATAGTGTACATAATACCTCATCTCAGACATATAGACAGATGTATCTGTATGAATTTTCTCTCTCTCGAGAGAGAGAGAGAGAGAAAAACGATGAAAACTCTGTGCAAAAATGTCCAATTCCATTTGAATGCTTCCGAATGTTTCATTTTTTTTTTAATTATTAACGTTAGGAAATTGGCATTAGTTTTATTTCCATTTTTGAAAAATATAAAAGAATTAAGGTATCATTTTCGTAGTCTTTGTATATTATTAAACGGAATAAAAATGATAAATTCAACTTTTAAAATAATACATTTTCTTTTCGTTTACACGTTTGGCGTGATCATTTAAGCAAACATTTCTCACCGTGTAAAGGTTAATCTACCTAATATTAACAAATAGGTCAGCATTATTTTTTTAAATTTTAATACTTCCTCCTTAAATTCAATTAGACTTATTCTCTGGAGTTGTTTATCAAGATTCGTCCTAATAAGTATGGAGATCACGATATTGTCATGTAATTTGGTAAGTTAAACTTGTGAAATGCTTCTCTCCGCCGAGAAAAATACTACTTTATAAAACATTTTCTCGGCTAAAATATTTTTCGTCTTTAATACTCATGACAGCAACAGAATCTAATTACAATTATTAAAAGTATGTTTTCGAAGGCTACGGTAGTTTGTTTACCATCAGATGTCTTCGAGAAAACGCTTGTATATATTTTCGCTGTCAAAATTTCCATCTGTTTATACCTGGAAATGTATGTCTTGTCAATGGTACTCCAGAAAACAGTGAGTACGAAAGAAATATGTTAAATCACTCGACCATCTTGACCCTAAATGATCAACCTGCCATAACAGAAGTAGGAAAATTGTCTTAATATTTTTAGAGTCGCAACTCTCTCTCTCGCTCTCTCTCTCTCTCTCTCTCTCTCTCTCTATATATATATATATATATATATATATATATATATATATATATATTGATGCATGTTTTATTAAATTAAATAGCCAAGTGTTGTCTATTTATTTTATGTCAATTCTTTTCATAGCGTCTGATAATCTTAATAACATTATCATTAAACGAAAAAGAAAATCACAATATTGATACATATATTTTGAATCCTATCTAAGCTTTGGGCTTACATAAACTATTATCAAAGATGATAATTACAGTACAATATATTAAGCAATTCACGGACAAGACAGTGATGATAGTCTGTTTATGCTTATATGGAAGATTTCCAAGCAACGACAAACTCGTGCATATAAGACGCTGGAAGCGAAAATCACACTGCAGCTCATGACATCACACCTGACCACGCGAGAGTGAATTCGAGTAATATTAAGTATGGGAAGCCGTTGGTATGAAACAATGGCCTCTGTTACCAATTATAGGCATTTAAGAATAGTTGAGGAGATTTCATAGTTTATTTTGTTCAGATTAGGTTTCAACTGTTTTATGTATATAGCCTCAAGAATTTTTAATTTTTGTTTATTGTTTTCATCTTTAAGTATAGTTGTGTTTTCAACAAGGATTTACCAGAATTGTGTATGCAGCCAGGCATGTTGATTTAAATGCCTAAAAATGTTAGTTATCATTCAAATGTAGTGTCAAGCATCGTGAAAGCGAGTTTGTGGTGTGAGCAACCTAAATATTATTTACTTCGTTGGAGATACAATCTCCCAAAGAGCACATGAATTTATAAAGTATGTTGTTTTGTTGTGCAAATCGCTAACAGGGGGGGGGGGAGAATTTATAATTTGTAAGCCTGAATTTATTTTCTTTATTATTCATTTATTTCCCCTATGTCGCTTGAATAGAAAAATTGCACTTTGAAGACGCCGCCCTTTTAACCACCTACTATATTGATTCAAATGGTGGGTAGGGGATGCACATGCATCACCGATCAATCCTTGTTACCTCTCTTCGCTCAATGGTCCCCTTCGTTCTCAAGTGCAGAAACGAATATGCGTCGATGCCATTAGGTCTCGGGCCGATACGATGTTTCTGACCCAAATAGTATTTCTGTTGCCTTGACTTCTGGTCTGTCGCAACATGTCCACTCTGTGCATCACGCATATATTTTCTTTCCTGGTTTGATTGTCCCTTCATTAAGGGTGCTGGAGGTAAACGTTTTCTGGGTTTTGGCGTCACTGACATGGTTCCAAACCTTCGGGTAACTCTGAATGAAGCTCTCCTATCAGCAGGTGTATAATCTCGAGGCTGCTCTATTGCCATTTTGTGAATGGATTCTGGACCGTACAGCGATTGATGCCATGATGAGGGGAATGCTACGGCTGTATTTCTGAATGAATCTCTCCACCTTATCTATAATGAGACTCCTGAGGTTGAGTCTCTTCGTCTTCTACCAGTCTTCCAACAACCAATCCACACATGAAACTAATTAAAATACAAATGAACAAAACCCTCAGAACCAAACAAAACAAGAAACAAAACAAAGTAGGTTCCTCGTATAACATCTCCTACACAAACCTGACGGGACAAAGTCCCAACTTTCCAGAAGTAGAACACCATCTTTTCCAATCAAAACCAGATCTCCTGTTACATTCTGAAAACGGTGTCAACCCTTTATGCGTATTGTGGTGTACACAGTTCCGGGATACTCACCTTGGATAGCCAAACATAACCAACTAAATCGTCATGGACTCGTAGCCTACATCAAGGATTCTCTGTGGAAGGGACGCAAAATACGAAGATCTCTCACCTGTATAAGAGTTTCCACGTGGTACCTATCTATAGTACCACATTCGTTTTAGCTCTCTACCATTCTCAGGACGAAGGGACAGTAACCTTGGACCAAATATCTGAGAAAAGTGACAATATCATCACTCAATTGACATCGACCAGCTTTTATATCTGCGGTGACTTCCATATCCACTATAAAGAGGTGTTAGTCCAATCCAACAAAGCGATTTGGAAGGTGAATATTACAAAGACATCCACATCGCCTATGCACTAACCCAAATGGTCGTTAAACCTACCTGCGTTCCGGACAGGGCTAGACATGAGGCAAACCTCATCGCCCTTTTCCAAAACTCCTGCCCTGATAGATTCCTACCAGTAGTTGTAGTTCTCATGATGTACCGTTTCATAGAACAATTTTCGCTATGCGAAGGCAGAATGTGGCAGATTAGGGTCCTACATGTTGGAAGATCCACATATCAACATGCTTCAAGCATGCTGCCTAAAAGATTACGACCCTTGTCACTTATTCGATCATCTCTGGAATGTAGTTTTATACCCAAAACAACATTTCCAGCATAAACAGTCAACCCTAGTTCACCCAAGAATATGCTACCACCATAACGCACTGAATCCCCTACCACAATATATATATATAGCAAGGAGCGAAGTAGTCCGGCCCTCAATGTATTCGGAACTGCCTTCGCTGAAAAAAGGTTTTAGAAAACGCCAAGTGACTTTACGAACGAGCAATCAAGAAAAAGTTTGATAAGAAACAAATTGGATCACGTGAATTCTGGAAGATCACTTACGAAATCATGAAGAGATATAAAGCGGCTGTGTCCACAATTTCAAATGACCCCGTGGTCATAACTTCCTTGACTGATAAGGCAAACCACTTCGTCTCTATCTTTGCCTCTAAGACATCGGTAGATGACAAAGATCATCCCCTCCCGAATTTCCCAGGTATCACTGAGCATAGGTCAGTAATATTATCATCACAACATCTGAGGTATCTAGATTTATCAAAGAAAGCCACTGATTCAGCCTCCTAAGAAAGCCACTAGTCCGGACAAAATTCCGGTTGTTGTCCTTAAGAACATCAACCCGGAATTATATACAATTCTATCAAACTTATTCAACCGCTGCTAAAGGAGAAATCCTTTCCAAGCCTGTGAAAAGTGTAAAGCGTATGTCCAGTTTTCAAGAACGTAGGCGAGCGATCAACCCCCTCACAGTACAGACTCAGCATACTCCTCAGTTTCATCATCAAACTTTTTGAGGCAACAATCAATAAGACCGTCGAGTACCTTGAAAACAACAAACTCTTCAACGACGTGCAGGATGGATTTAAGTGGGCCCGATCCACTGACGATGTCCATCAGTGACAGAATCAATAAGGCTTTTGACGACAAATATACCTCGATGACCAAATCCCAAGAAATCTCAAAAGACTTCGGCGAGGATAGGCATAAATGCTTATTACACAAGCTCTCCGGGTATGGAATCATTGGAAGTGCCTTCCAGTTCATAAGATATTAACTGGTAGGTAACTGAAGTTATTTATCAATGGCGAGTCCTCCTGAACCCTAGAGGAAAATGCAGGCGTCCTTTAGGGGCCAATCCTCGGACCAAACCACGTTTTGATCTACATAAATGATCTGCATAAGGATATACTCAGATCACTTGTAAACATCTATGCCGATGATACAACTCACGATGCTCACAGATTGGCGACTGAACACTCATCCAATATTACACAAACTACGCAAATGAACAAAAACTGATTGGTTATATTCAATATCCCGAAAATCAAGCTAGTTAATTTCCATCAACAGCGATCGATCCCGAACTACCACCAATCTGGATGAACGAATGTCTTCTCAGGGAAGCACTGTGCCTTGAAAAACAGTTCAGCCTCAAACTCACACCAGAATCCATGTGGAACTCGTAGATACGATCCATTACAATGGATGCAGGTAAAATGGTCGGTTTTGTGTACCGATTCATTAAGTATCTTATACCTCCTACTAACCACTACATTTACAAACGCCAAATCAGTCTTAAAATGGAGTACAGTTGCCATATTTGGGCGGTAGCTACCAAGACTCCACTCTCCAGCCTTGATATAACTCAAAATCTCTCCAAGGTTTGTAGCCTTGTAACTGAGGAAATATTGTCCACCATAGTTCTCTCTTCAACAGGCGGGATGTGGCAAACCTCTCATTGCTCTACCGCTATTTCCACGGAAAGTGCTTGGACGAATTTCATTTCCTGGTCCCGCTACGACAAGCCTTCACAGCAAAACATGGCATGCCATTTACATAGAAAGAAGCCACCTAAATCCCCTCCGTATTCCATCGGTGAGAAATAAGTACCACTCGAAAAGCTTCTTCCCGCGAACAGCTGCCCTGTGGAAAGGACGCCCAACAGGATGAATTTTCCGATCATTGCAATCGGTTTAAATCTAAGGTTAGCCGTTATCTTGCACGCCTATATGCACAAATGGCCTTCAAAGGTACCCTCTACTTCGAGTTCCCCCCGCGCCCTTTAAGGTGCGGAACTGGCTTCATATATATATATATATATATTTTTTTTTTTGAAGCAAAGATTAAAGGACAAGAAATTGAAATGCAAAGATTAATAGAAAGAAAAAAGAATAATTACTGCAGAAGACATGGTAAGACGACAGGAGAAAAAAATAAGTAAAAGTAATCCGTTCAAAATTAATAATGACATACATTAAAACATGTGAAGTGAATGGTAGGTTCTCACCCGAATATAGAAAATGACAGAAGTAACTTTGGATGACGCTACGTAGAAGTGGAATATAAACTTACAAATGTATAAAAAAAAAACAGAAGATTGTTATGTATGCCATGAAAAAGACATATGATCAAGAGAAAATTTGAAGGAAAATAAGAAAGAAAAGATCTCTTTTGGTTAGAATAAGTAAAAGAGACTTGATATTCCTGGGATACATAATGAGGAAATATGTCTCGTAGTATTTGACACCCACATGGCACATTGCTGACTACATGGACAGAGAGAAAGTGTGAGTCACTTAAATAACGAGCTTGTTTCAACTCATTTTTTATACTACATTTCACCTAATACAAGCCACTCAAGACCCTTAAGACAGGGTGTTACTGAATGTAAATGTAAGAGCTGGTGGTAGGAAGTGGATATTATGGGGTTGTGGACTACAAATAACAAATGACGGTTCAATTGTAAGGATTATGAATTGTTTATTTTGCACTTTTCAAGGAATCATTCACGCTGGTTTTAATTTTAGAAAGAAGAATTTCTTCAGAAAAACACCCGACTGAACAGTACTTTGTTTTTTACCATTAAAATACAGATGTAATATGAGTGAAGAAAACAATGTTGCTTAAGTCTAAAGGTTTGAATTACGCGAATTAAATAATGGGGCTTTGAGAAGAAGTTAGATGTACAAATAAATGCTAAAAAACACAGGACATTGTGGAGAGCCCTTTTCGACCATTTCCTTTAGAGTCACACAATAAAAGGAAGGGCTATTGCTTCTGGCACATATGTAACCTCCATTCTATGTTTTTATTTCTGTAAATAAGGAGAAAAATATTTCAGAGTTATTTTTTCACTGGATGTATAGAACTGTTTTTGTCACCCTCCCCACAGCCAAAAGCTAACTCCCCAGAGACAATACTTTCTCATATTACACTATGGATGAAAAAAAGTAAGAAAAAATAAATATATACAAAGAAAAAAGAACCGTAATGTATTATAAGTTTGATAAATTTTATTTTAGTTAACTTAATTCATCTCAAGCAGTCTTATATTTCAATCTCTAATAGAAAATTTAACAGGAATGGATAGCATTATATTATTTTTTTAAATATAAAAGTAACAATGAGTGTAGTACATAAATTCTCAAGAAATTAATTATCTGTGAAATATTTTAGAACGATGAATTGTAAAATGAATTCACTTTCAAGTTGCGATCGAGGGAACAGAATAATATTTCTGTTCATTCGGTTATAATGGTTTTGTTCTATTTTGTAACCAGGCCTTGTTAGCGACATCAAATACTTCCTGATTTTAGGAATGATGTTTGCTGATGTTTTCGGCAAAACCAAAAGATGCCACTGAATGATGATGACATGGTTTCTCCATTAAAACACCGAGAGATCACAAGCTATATATTTTTTTCTTATATTCACCTTGAATTCTTAAACGAGGCCGAATTTAAATGACTGCTTTATGAGATTATTCCATCCTTACTATAAACTCCAAGCTATTTTAAAGTTTTTTTGTTGTTTTGTTTTCCTTTTCAAAATACATTTTTATCTTTAAATAAATCCGTCATTATTCATCGATAAAAATTTAAGTGTGCATAATTTCATTTGATTTTATACATCTACGGATATTTAAAAAAAATAATTTAATCCCAAGTAAGACAATAAAACCACAAAGATGCAAGGGGTTACTGTGTCTAAGATAATATAAGAAAACATATAATATTAAGGAGAGAGAAATAGTAAAAGAACAAGAATTTAGAAGACAGAAGATAACGATTGACATTACATGAAAAATAATGTTGAAGATGAAAGAGCAGGAAGAGCGGTTGACAAATGAAGATTTTAAGTTTATTGATAATCAAGATCACATTGGAAAAAATACTTTTTAATGATTGTCACATGAGTGAATAAATCGTTTCAATTTTAGTAATTCATTAATAATCAGTTCAAAATTCAAAATCGTTTTATAGTTTATTTTCGATAAGAATGTAAATATTTATTAACATGTGAAAGTAGTGAAACTCATTTCAAGACTTTATATTTAAACAATGAAAGTAGTCATTTCCTCTGTTGATTGCGATATCAGTTTTTAAACCATGTAACAGGTAAAGGAAGTATTTTCTGCCAAAATTGGAAAACACGTTTATAATAAGCGAATGACTAATACATTTGTTAAAATATTCCGCTAGCAAGCTCGCCAAGTATTTATTTAGATGCAGTAACATTAAATATATTCTTGCTATTTTTTCTTGTTACGCTATCGGTCTAACATTTCTCTTCAGACTATACTATGCTGGAAGGCGTGCATAATTGTTTGCTATTCAGTATTAGAATAGCGACCAGCCCTGACCATTTTAAATTTGAAATGGGTCGATGTAACCGTAAGTATCAGGCTAACAGTGTCTTCTCTCACACATTTCCCTTGTGGAACATTCCTCCGGATTCTTGTTTTTTATGCAATTTTTATATTAAAATAAAATTAAAAGCAACGTCAGTCGTTATATTCTGTCTTATCAATCCCGGGTTTTTATTCTTTTCTCTCCATAATAATGTTATTTTTCTAATATTCTATCACACCTGCTATTCCTGCCGTCTTAGTAGTTTTATTACCTTACTTGTCCAAATGGTTAACAAAAAGAAGGAAACTCTTACCGTCGGTTCAAATAATAGGGTAGACATGTTTATCTATATTTCTTTCGCAAATAAGTCTATGTCAATGTAATTACACGTTGTTTTTTCATTACTTATATTTAATAATCCCTTAATCGTTTTATTTATTAAAAAAATTCACTTTTTTAGAATGTAGTTCTTTTAGCAAAAGTCTTTTAACAGATTAAAATGAACATCCAAATAAAACTTAGAGAATAATGCGGTTATTTTTCTAATGTTCAGATAATATTAAGAGTGATTGTTATTGTCCAACAGGCAGTTATGTGCCATGAGTAATACACGCTTAGGCGATTATGTATCTTTAGATACATGAATGACGAGGCAGATAGACCAGTTGCCAGCCAAGGCTATAGAACCCGGTCTGTTCTGCCATTTTCCCATAGCTGGGTGAGGGGAGAAGAAGAGGATTCATCCCTTTCCTAAGAGTATTAGCATGTAAGTGAATGAAATGGATTCGACTGGAATTTGAACACGGCTGTCCGAATCCTAAATCGGAGCCTCCTTATAGTCCAACATGAGTGGATAAAATTGAATTTCTTTGATAAAATATAAATAAGGTTATCGGTTATATGGTGCGTCTGAGATATTAAAACAATATTTTTTACACAAGTTCTATGTATTCAGATGCAGAATATCATAAGATGAAATAAGAAAACAGTAAAAAATTGTTCTCTAACTTCAGAAAATTCAGAAAGGAATATCGTAACAATGACAATGTATTATCTAGAAACAATTACAGACTACACCGTGGATCTCACTCGTGATCAGATAAAAACAAAACGTAACGGCTTATTCTAAGAGAAACTCTGTTAACCTAATATAGAAAACTTTAAAATGACAAGGTTGACATTGCTGGAAGATTTCTTAGTTTAGACAACCCCTTTCAAAGTCTTTTGTTGTTCAAAATTGGCTTAATCAATGGACGTATTAATAGTCCAGTCGTATAAGCTAATAGCTCGTATCCTGGAGCAGCATATGCCAAGATGAAACGAACAACTAAACGGATGTTCTGAGACATTGGACCTATGAGGAAGAAACCTCTTTTGCTTTTTAAGGAGACATGTCCTCTGTTTCTGTGAACAATATTATTGTAATAAGATTGTTACAGAAAAGATAATGGGATTACTATCGTAATCAGTAAGACAGGCGCATCAGGAAACCAATTGCAAAAGAGATTAAGTGCTACAAATAAAAATCGTCTGTATCAATAAAATAGAAATGGGTGGTAAGCGCGATCAGAATATTTTATTAGCATTGATGTTACAATAGTTATCATTCACTTATTTATTGTCTCATATATATATATATATATATATATATATATATATATATATATATATATATATATATATATATATAATAAAAAGACTTAAACACTAATATTCCATGGTAATAATCTATTCCATTGGAATCGTAAAAACGATCCAATTCATCAAAAGAAAACAGAAAAAACAACCCCAGTAAAATATTAGTAAGAGTGTATGTGTGAGAGTGTGGGGTTTCAGTGAGAAAAATGTGCGTATTTTCAAACGTTCGAAGATATACCGGAAGAGTGTACATTTCTTGGCGTCTTACACACCCCGTGTATATATATATATATATATATATATATATATATATATATATATATATATATATATATATATGTGTATGTGTGTGTGTGTGTGTGTGTGTGTGTGTGTGTGTGTGTGTGTGTGTGTGTGTGTGTGCTTTTGTATTTTTTTTTAAGCGTATCACCCCAAGCAAGGCTGGAGGCCACTATGACGCAAGGGGTTATTGAAGGGTTGGAGGATGAGCAGATAGGAGTGGTAAAGGAGGGGATGTGGAGAAAGAGAAAGACAGTGGATCGATCAAGGCAAGGGGGTTACAGAATATTTGGAGCGAGAACAGATAGGAATGAAAGGTGAAAGGATGTGGAGAAGGGAAGTGGATAGATCAAGGCAACTGGAGATGTCGATTGACGTTACACTTAGATCGTTGGAGATTGCATTTGTCAGGGAAACAGTAATAGGGAAGGGAGTTCCACAGGCGAGATGTGCGAGACATGAAGCTATTGGAGGAGAAGAGACGTCTACATCTAACAGTTTCAGCGGTGAAGGGGTGGGAACGGGGTGCCAGCCTCGTAGGGCGTTTAAATTCATGAGGCCTAGGGACAAACGAAAGCAGCTCCTCGGAGCAATTACCGTGAAAGTATTTGTAAAAAGACAGAGCGAGGCAACATCGCGTCTGTGAGAGAGCGACTGCAGACGAGATGACAGATCAGGGCCAATCACATTGCATATCCGTCTCTCGATCTTATCAAGAACCCTGAGGCAAACAGCAGGGGCTCCAGACCATATATGGCAGCAATACTCCATGCAAGGGCGAATGGTCGATTTATAGACTTGGCGGATCGATTCCGGGGAGAAAAATTTCCTGGCTCGGCACAGGGAACCAACTTTCCTTGCGGTGGATGATGCAACTGACTCGATGTATTTGTTCCATCTCAGATCAGCGGACAGCGTGAGACCGAGCAGCCGCAGAGAGGAGCTCTCGAGAAGTTGGTCTTCAGATATTCTAATGGGATGCAGGGATGGATCCTTGTGGTGGTTAATAGAGAGCAGCTTTGTTTTAGAGGCGTTAAAGTTAACCATCCATTTCTCGCCTCAGCTCACAACCGAGTGGAGGTCCTTTTTAATTTGAGCTGCCAGGTTAACTTTGTCAGCATCACTAGATTTGTGTGTTGAGGCAGGAGTAAATTGTGGTGTCGTCAGTATAGATGCCGACTTGGGAGTCTATGGTGTCAAGAAGGTCGTTTATAAATATGAGGGACAGAGTAGGGCCTAGGATGGAGCCTTGAGGAACACCTGCGTTAGTGAGATAGGAGCTGGAGATGAATCCATTGAGAACGACCTTCAATTCCCGGTTTGACAGGAATGATTGTATTAGGTCAAACAATCGACCTGTGATACCATAACCCTGGAGCTTGCGAAGTAGGCCGGCATGCCAACCTCTATCAAACGCTTTGGAGATGTTTAGGGCCACGGCACGAGCTTCACCGTTATTATGAATAGCTTGGTAGACAAATTCAGTGATGGCTGTATGCACATCGGCCGTAGATCGGACAAAGCGGAAACCATACTGCTTGTCTGTGAGCAGATCATGGGATATCAGAAGATTAATCACTTCGGTGTTGATAATGGCCTCGAAGACTTTGCCGAAGAGGGGTAGGAGACTGATAGGACGGTATTTGGAAGGGTCGGAGGGGTCACCAGAGTTCTTAAAGACAGGAACAATGGTTGAGAACTTCCAGCAGTCAGGAAAACAAGACTCCTTGAGGCAGCGCTTGTATAATTTAGAGAGGGCATCCGCCAGTTCAGGCGCGTATTTCTTCAGGACAATGGCTGGTATCCCGTCACAACCAGTAGCCTTGTGGTGATCTAAGTTAGAAATAATGCCCAATACCGACGACGGGGTTATGTGCAATCCGTTCAAGAGGGCCTCGGTTTTGGGAGGGAAATCGGGCAAGGGTAACCCTGAAGAGTCTAGCGTTGAATTGGAAGAAAACTTCCAAGCAAATCATTCGGCCTAGTCAGCAGAGGTGGTCAGGACCTCACACTGATTGAACTGGGGAGGAATGGAGGGTCTGTTATTGTTCAGAACGCTCTTGCAGAGGCGCCAATAATCTTTGGAGACAAATTTGCGGGATGCAATACGTTCCTTCATCCGAGCAGCAAATAGGGACTTGGCATCGTCGAGGATACGCTTACACCCATTACGGGCAGAGGTAAATAGACGTCTATTGAAGTCAGACATATCACTACGAAAACGGTGGAAGACGTGGTTCCTATGGGCAATGGCGGCTGAGCAAATAGCTGTGAACCAGGGGGAGGGGCGCGGTTTGACCTTGAATTTTCTGGAGGGGATGAAAGCGTCGATTCCAGCTTTAACTCAGGAAGAGACCTCTGAAGCACAATATCGAATCGGGAGCTTCAATACAGCATCCCAGGGGACATCGCGGAGGAAATCACGAAACGAGTCCCAGTCAGCCCGTTGGTAGCAGAATGTGGTTCTGGTGGTAGGAGGCTCCTTGCAGGGGGTGGGGCTGAAGGAGATGCTAACAGACACTACAGCATGATTGGAGTTACCGATAGGACAGAGCTGCGTGGCACTGCAAGACTCAGGGATGGAGGTAAAACACAGGTCGAAGAGTGAGGTCTTACAGACACGGTTGTAAGCAAAACGCGTGGGGAAATCGATTATCTGAGTGAGGGATTGAGAGACTGCGAGGTCGGTAGTAGCGTTCTTAAGCCACTGGTTGTGATGGGCGTTAAAATCGCCAAACACAAATATGTGAGCGAACGGATGGAGAGAGAGGGCCCTATCTATGCTGTCAGAAATGACATCGAGTATTCCACAGTCCTGAGA
>OZ038475.1:136743221-136750721 GCA_964036315.1 Acanthosepion esculentum | reverse complement strand
AGGCATGTAGCAACATCAGCACGGCAAAGAGCACTGCTTTAAAGGCAAGGAACGGCAAAAATATTTTAAGTCAAGTGATAGCGATTGCTGTATGAGTTGGACGATTTTTGAATCAAAGCCATCTTGAATCACCGAGCCATGCTGCTAGTATATATATATATATATATATATATATATAATATTATATATTTTTAAGCTATAAGATTATATGTTTTTTAGACATCTCAGCATGTGCATCACAAAATTTCAGATTAAAATTGAACGCCCATTATTATACGTTTGACCTTCGATAGAAACGATCGATAGACCTTAAGAAATTTAAAAAACAAATTTTGAATTATACATATTATGAATAAATTCAGCACTATCAAATTACAATCAAACTTTAAATTCTGTGTTTAACTAAATTGCTAAATCTATACCACTCCTCTCCTTCCTCCAATTACCCTACGTACATCTCTTATATCTTATCCCTTTACTTCCATCCTTTTTTATTCCTTTGCCCCTTTTTATTTACTTTTTCCCATATCATATCCAGTGATTTGACCGATTAAATAGGTTAATATCTGATCCTTACGCCCTCCTCCTCAATATTAAGTATTGTAATAAAAATAAAAATAAATTTCAAAACTCTCCCTTCCCTATCTAAACTCGACCATGTTGCTCACTTTATTCCTCACCACCCTATATGTCAACTTATATAAGCTTAATACTGCCCATCAAAAGTGTAAATTTTAAGTTCATTTTTCATTTCAGCTTTGAAAGTGAAGTCTGAAGATCCATAGGAAAATAAAATTCTCTGGTGAAATAAATTATAACTAATGGAGCTTTAAAGTGGTCTGTTTTTCTTTTTTTTCTTTAAATTAACATATATATATATATATATATATATATATATATATATATATATATATATATATATACACACACACACACACAAGTGCACACAAAAAAGTACATAAGGTCGAATATTATTTATCAATTATATGTAATGCGTTACGGCATGTATGCATCTATGTATGCAAGTACACTGTATGGTGAAGACATCGACAACATTAAACTCTTGCAAATATCTAAGAATTGATAATATATAATTGCGTTTCTACAGAGGTTTCTGAATTATCGCTGAAATACAAAACAGTCTTCGAAAATTTCCTTGAATCATTTATCATATATATATATATATATATATATATATATATATATATATATATATATATATATATATATATATATATATATATATATTTGTGTGTGTGTGTGTGTGTGTCTCTGTGTGTGAGTGAGAGTGAGTGTCTCTCTCTCTGTATCTCTCTATATATGTGTGTGAGAGAGAGAATATGTGTGTGTGTGTTGCAATTGATCAAAACATTGTTAACGCTAAATATAAGTCAATATGGCAAAGTTACAAAGTTTGGATATCCAGCAATTACTACTATAACGTTTTGAATAATCTATTCCTAAGGAAATAAAATTAATGTGATATTCTGATACATGCAGACACACGCCATCTGATTTCGGCTCCTGTTTGTAAAGATATAGATAATTTTAAAAGATCATTTTTGTTTTATTCATGTCATATATTATAAATCTTCAATACTTATAGTTGTGTCTTATTCTTCCCAACACACTTGCTTTAATTCCCACTGTTTGAAAATATACACTGATTGCTGTGACTTTCAAAATTAGACATTTCCATACTCTCATCAATTTTTATGATACAGTGGTAGTACTGGGGCAGAAAATAACTAAAATTAAATCGTAAATGCGAGTAAAATCCGTTGTCACTGGTCAATCTAGACGGAAAGTTGTATAAGGATAGCAAATGCAGATTTAGTATTTATTATTGTAAAATATTTTCTTTGCTGCCATAATTTACTTTCACGATATATGCAAGAATTATTATTGATGAAAAAGTACGTATTTGTTCAATAAACCTTGCGCGTGAGATTTAATACAGCGAATATTAACTCTGAGGAAATATTAGGAAAAGAAAACTCCTAACAACAGATGAGTATGATGTGTTATATTTCCTAGTTCATAAGATGTATGAATTCGAAAAATACGCAAAAATATAATGGGGCGTATGACAAGAATGTGCCACCTGAACGGACTTATTGGACCTTTACAGTGATACAATCCTAAGCGAATTATAAGTCCTACAAGGATTCATTACTGGCGGCCACAATCTTAATAACATGATATTGACGATGACACAGTGTTGATAGCATACAGGAAATCCTGCAGATTGCATTAAATGAAAGACTAAAGGAATAAACATCAACACTAAAAATACATGATGGAAAGAGTACTAATCTATTGTAATATCATTTTTTCATGGCAGTGAATATTCCATAATCTCCTCATAGAGACTTAAATCAAGAAAAATGTGATTATATCGAAGTTTGATGAGAATTCCATAGGATTATCATATGACTAACAAGGACATTATAAGGAAAATGTAAACAGAAAGTGCGCACACGTAGAACAAGGAAGAAACTAGAAATTTCTATCCACATAATGCGAAAAGAAGGCTTGGAAAATCTGACACTCACAGGACTTATTAAAAGGAAATGGGATTGAGGAAAACAGCAAGTATTCCATCTAACGAGATTGTGTAAATGAATGAAATAATTGGGAGATATAATGAAAAGCTACATCTTACTAAGTGATGTAAACAATAGGAATTTCGACCATGTTCTGAAGAGGCATGGCACACAGAAGAAAAAGGAGATAACACAACACAGAGGAATGACCACTGAATATGATTTTTGATTGATCTTGAGAAATGTGGAGAACATGGGAAAAGTTTGTTAACACGAAATATAAACAAAATTTTTAATCCCTGTGAATTTACGTAATTTTTACGTAGAATTTGTGTTCACTTTAAAAAAAAAAACACAACACGTGGCAAGTGATAATTATACAGGGTTTTATGTGTCCTTCGAAATTTGTTCTTCTTCAGGATTGCTGGAATCTATGTCAGTTTATTTTTGGAATTTTTGTTCGTTTGTATTTTCGTCTTTAATTCTTTTCTGTACCTTTCGGGCCGAGTTGTGGCGGACCGTATGGGTGAAGATGTGAAGAGATATCAGAAGGTTAAACGTTCCTGCTGGCGGGTCCAGCTACATGAGAATGTTGGACTTTAATTATGTCCAAAGAAGACAAAGAAAACAAATAAGACCGATACATATATGTAAACAAATATATATTAATAACAAATTACAATTTAAACAAAGACATGAACAGTTACATATTGTTTGTATGGAGAAATTATGTGTGTGTGTTGTAGTGTTCGTACGTACGTGTATTGTTCTTAGCGTGTTCCCAGAATTTGGGAAACCCTGTATCCGTGAGAGGTCACATATTGGCCTAAGTGAAAAAGAGAGAGATTTTACCTCACATCCGCGCAAGGTAGCGGCCCAAAACCCTAAATGGAAAAAGAGAGATTTTACCTCGTCTCCGCGCGAGGTAGCGGCCCAAGGCCTGAGTCGAAAAAAAGAGAGAGGCGCGGGGTCAGCCAGTATTTATAGCCTGGAGAGAGAGACCCCTGTTGAAGGATTAAGGAAACAGAGGAGGATCTAACTCGGACAGAGTGCGCTTGTGAAAAGAAATTTCATTTTAACTTATTCTGTTAAATGATTTTAACTTTGCAAGAGATGTAAAGTTATTCCTTTGAATTAATAATTACTTTTAATATATATAGCTTACTCTTTCAAGAAAGTAGAACTTAATAAATATTTCTCAAGATTTTCCTTTTTTTTCCCTATCAAGAAATACTGTTTTCCTTTATATATTTGGTTATTAATTTTCTTGCATTTCTTGGTGTAGGATTATCTATATCCTAAATCTCATGCATCCCGATTTTTACAATCAATTTCTTTTATATATTTTTTTCATTAATGTAGGTACAAATAAATGAAAGATTTGGACAATCTTCATTCATGATAATTCAGCTTAATAATTAATTTTTTCCAAATCTAATATTTCTAATATAAAAATACATTGTCATAAATTTAGGTACCTCCACAAAAATCTATATACATAATTTTTAAATTAATTTTTGAAAGTGAAAAATCTTTCTTGAAGTTTTCAATTAATTTTCAATCCGTTGAAAGTTAATATTTACTAGTTACTATTTCTAGTAATTAAAATACTCCAGTGTATTTCAATCAGAAATTATATTGATGGAAATTGATTTTTCTTTCAGTAACATCGACAAAGTCGTTCACTTCTTAGACAGCTGTAAACACAACTTAGTTCTCGGATTTACAAATTTTGCGAAAGGAAAGTATACTTTTCTGAAACTTTATTTGAGAAATATTGGCTTAGTTAATGTATAATTAATCTGATTTGAAAGAAATATTATTTACTTTAAATTTAAAATAACGCAGAAATACATTTTTATCCCGATGGTAGATGAGTTTTTAATGCGATAGTAGTTGATGTGACGTGCAAACAACCAGATGACATGTCGAAATGATATTTAATCTGTAAAACATGACTTCAGAAATGACGTGAACTACTATAAATTTAAGTACTAAGTAATCTTAAAAAAATATCCGTAATCTTATAGTTCAATACATTTTAGAAATGTTGAAATTTAATTTACGATAGACGTCGCTCTTATTTTTTCATAATTTCTCAAGATTTTCCTTTTTTTTCCCTATCAAGAAATACTGTTTTCCTTTATATATTTGGTTATTAATTTTCTTCCATTTCTTGGTGTAGGCTTATCTATATCCTAAATCTCATGCATCCCGATTTTTACAATCAATTTCTTTTATATATTTTTTTCATTAATGTAGGTACAAATAAACGAAAGATTTGGACAATCTTCATTCATGATAATTCAGCTTAATAATTAATTTTTTAATTTTTTTTTTTTAATATGGTCGCCCTTACTTATAAAAATGGGCATGATTTACACACAAAAAAACTTCAAATTTCTTTTAAAAATATTTTTGTTTCATGATTTGTATTAATCTTTTCCATTCATGATTAGTAAATATAGTTTTCATTTTTATATGAATATTAACATAATACCTGAAATTGATCCGGAATTTTAAACGAATTAAATCTTAAAATTTTCGAATTGAAATGAAAAACAAACATGAAAACAACCGATTTTTTCTTAAGAAAACATTGTCTTTAATATACCTTCTTTATAAAAGCAACTCAAATCTTTTCTAATGAAATGATGTCATAGTTTATTTCATTATATTTTTATTTGACTATTCAGAGAAGATTTTCGGTAAATAATGATTGTGTTTGACAAAAACAAGTTGATGATTTGATTTCTCCAAATTGTCTTGTTTTTAAACAAATTTTAAAGTTCCGGATGTTAAAACATATCGAAATTTCATAAAATTAATTAATTCGAGGTATCCCGGAACACACACACACACACACACACACACACACACACACACACACACTCTCTCTCTCTCTCTCTCTCTCTCTCTCTCTCTCTCTCTCTCTCTCTCTCTCTCTCTCTCTCTCTCTCTCTGCTCATATATTAGCGTTTGGCGATTTTGACGCCCATTATCCCAAGCGGCTTATGAATGCTACTACTGACCTTGCAGGCATTCAAACAGTGGATTTTTCAGTTTCTCAATCCCTCACGCAGATATTTGACTTTCTCACGCGTTTTGCCTACAGCCGGGACAGTAAGGCCTCTCTTCTCGATCTGTGTTTTACCTCCATCGCCGAGTCTTGAGGCGCCACGCAGCTCTACCCTGATGGTAACTCCGATCATGCTGTAGTGTCTGTCAACATCTCCATCAACTCCACTCCCTGCAATGCCTAAGTGGATAACCACCTTACATCCAATGATCTGCTCTCAGACAAGCAATATGGTTTACACTTTGCCCGATCTACAGCTCTATGTTACTTACGGCCATCACTAAAATTGTATACCAAGCTCTTCAAAACAACGGAGAAGCTCGTGCCGTGGCCCTAGATATCTCCAAAGCGCTTGATATGGTTTGGCATGTCGGCCTTCTTTGCAAGCTCCAGGGTTATGGTATTACAGGTCGATTGTTTGACCTGATACAATCATTCCTGTCAAACCGTGAATTGAAGGTCGTTCTCAACGGATTCTACTCCAACTCCTATCCCACGAAAGCAGGTGTTCCTCAAGGCTCCATCCTAGACCCTACGCTGTTCATTATCTTCATCAACGATCTTCCTGACGCCATAGATTCCCAAGTAGGCATCTACGCAGATGACACTACAATTTACTCCTGCCTCAAAAACAAATCTAGTGTCGCTGACAAAATTAACATGACCGTTCGTCTCGAAAAGCACCTCCAATCGGTTGTGAACTGGGGCAGGAATTGACTGGTTAAATTTAACGCCTCAAAAACAAGCCTGCTCTCTATTAATCACCACAGAGATCCTTCCCCACACCCCATTAGAATGTCTGACGCTCAACTTCTTTAGAGCACCTCTCTGCGACTGCTCGGTCTCACGTTGACTGCTGACCTGAGAGGGAACAAATACATTGAGTCAATTGCTTCATCCACCGCAAAGAAAGTTGGATCGCTGTGCCGCGCCAGGAAATTTTTCTCCCTGGAATCGATCCTTCAAATCTACAAATCAACCATTCGCACTTGCATGGAGTATATATGGTCTGAAGCCCCTTCTGTTTGCCTTAGAGTTCTTAATATGATCCAGAGACGGATATGCAATGTAATTTGCACCGATCTGGCATCTCGTCTGCAGTCGCTCTCTCACAGACGCGCGGTCTCCTCTCTCTGTCTTTTTTACAAATACTTTCATGGTAATTGCTCCAATGAGCTGCTTGCGTTGGTTCGCAGACTTCATGAATTCAAGCGTCCTACGAGGCTGGCATTCCGCTCTCACCCTTTCACTGTTAAAACTGTTAAATGTAGCCATCTCGTCTACTCCAATAGCTTCATATCTCGCACCTCTCGCCTATGGAACTCTCTTCCCTATTCCTGTTTCCCTGATAGCTATAATCTCCAAATATTCAAATGTAATGTCAACTGACATCTCCAGTTGCCTTGATCTATCCACTATCCTTCTCCTCATCCTTTATTACTCTATCACTCCTATCTGCTCTCGCTCCAAATTATCTGTAACCCCCTGCACACCAGTGGCTTCACGCCTTGCTTGGGGCAAAATGCTTAAAATATATATATATTTTTACTAAGAGTTTCAAAAATAAATTTTGAAAAATACTATCATTAATATGTGAATAAGATCTGAAAATATCATTAAAATCCAACAGTTATTTGATTTTAGTAAATATTTAGAAAACAACGTATTTTTACAAAAAAAGACGTTAAATTTCCCATAGTAATATTTGGCTCATGGCTGACGCATAAAAACAATATTTTTAACCAAAGATTTAAACGTGCTAGAAATGATTTTTTTAAATTAATAAAATAATAATAATACTTTGGTTTTAGCTCTTAATAATAAAATACACATTTTGAAGATCAAAATTTGTTTTCATCAAATTTCGGGCATTTT
>OZ038475.1:136725721-136738221 GCA_964036315.1 Acanthosepion esculentum | reverse complement strand
ATTATTCATGTTTGAAGATTAAACCTGTAGGCAACCATCCATTCACATTTATCGAACTTGCCCACATTTGAACATGGATCACGGTCATTCTAGTATCATTTCTATTCAAAAGCCATCTCTCAAGAATTAATTAAACTCATTTTACAACGATATATTTTTTATTGCCACTAAGTTATTGGTAATGGATACCCGTATGTGATTAAGCGCTCTTTTCTTTAATATTTAATATTTTCTAAAGTCAGTTTCTCGCCTACCGGCTTGCGCACTAGAGAAAACTTATTAAAGACAACGTATCCTTTGGTAGAATTCGTACCGGCGTCCTATACAGGGGAAACCACAGAATGGTCCGGCATTCTCTAAGCTCCCATCTGCGAGTAGCTTCCCAATCGAGAAGAGTTGCATTTGCCTCTATTTGCACAATCATTCTTTCAGATTCTCTCGAGTGGGTATATATATATATACTCAGATTCGTACCTAGAAGGAAAAAACAAAACAATTTCTAAATAATTAATGGATTTTATTTTCATTTGCATATTATTTTTATATTAAAAAAAATAATTTTTAGTGGATACTCGTATTTAGGCAGACGTTAAATTGTTTGGTTTTAATTTCTACTTATGTCCTCTACCGGCCTGCACACACAAGAAAAACGGACGTCTATTCAAATACGCGTATCCTCTAAAAAAACGTTTTTAAATAATAAAAACCGTTTTGTACAAACACATACCATGAATTTCGCACCTGCCTTGAAAGACTCAATTTTTATAAGTTGTCAAGAAATCAATACCTAACTACAATCATCTTACAGAAGAACCTACTGAAATTTTGAATCCGTAATCTCGTGCAAAATCTCCCAAACAAGTATTCAACAATCTGCTTAAAAACTCATCCTATCAAATAATACAGTGCTGGTCTTCTATTGTCCACAAACTAATGAAAAATTCGAAATTTATGTTATCGCTTTTTAATATGACACAATTCATTTAGAATAACATATACAATATATTGATATAAATTTGTTCAAAATGTACCAACGTTTTATTCGTAATTCTGTTTTTCGTAATAATGTATGTTAACCCACTTCAAATAATCTTGATTTGATTATATGTAAAATTTTACAATTAGCCTCGCTTATTCACTTCTTTCGCAAAACAATATGATAATGTTTCCGATCTCGTTTCACTAAATTTTTTCAAAGATTTACTTAAATTCAGGCTCTCTTTTAATTGTTTGAACTATGTCTCTATGAATTGCTTCATGTTTTATACGTACGCATGTAAGTTCATGATAGTAAAATCTGAAATTAAAATACAAATTATAATAATTTGCTATAAAAGAGGCATAATATGAAAGCAAATAATATAATAAACATGATATTTTCCATTATTCAGAATGAGGGATTCACTCTAACTATTCCATTATTCGAAAACATTCGGACAGAGGGAGTCACTCTGGCCATTACGTATCACATGAAATACAACAGGAAACCCTGTGTTATTATTTTAATATGTGGGATTCTTTTAAAATGGTTATTTTTACATGCCTATTATTAATTTCAGGATTTGTTTCATTTTTTTATTATACAGTAAAATTGCATGGAACTTTTCTGTTAATTCAGCCCAAAATATTAATAGACCCCAAAATAAATAAAAGGATATTTATTTACTAAAATGCACACCAAATTCACCCAGAGCGAATTGCTTCCGTTGCACTCCATTTGGGTTCACCGCTACGATCGCCCCAAAATGTGTGCTCCTCGGATGCACCATATAAAGTAGACAAAAAACATTTTTTTTTCATTTTTTTTTAATTGTAAATATTTGTTGTAAGTACCATGAATATCTTCCGCACTGTCGAATTGTGAATAATTCCCTGATATTTGCAAACGCTTAATTCAGATGTTTTGAGTTGTTGCGAGGCAAGCTAAACAAATTTTGATTTAAAATTTATAATATAACAGTGCAAAATATTTAATAAAATAACAGACAAAATTTGATTTAAAATTTAGAATTTCTTAGGGTGAATTAATATTTGCGATAAGTCACTTTACAATATTTGAAGGGAAGAACCAGAAAATATTCAAATACATTAATAAAGAAATAATTCCCTATGCTAGAATAAAAAAATAAAAAATTCCAATTGCATTATTTACTTCGATAAATTATTTCTCGAGATCGCCCAGAGTATTGTGAGTTTCTGCAATATTGAGCTTCAATTGCGTGAATTAATATAGGATTTGATAGAATGTGTCTTTCAATTTACTAGGTTATCAGGATTGTCACTTAATAAAGGCCTTATTGTTGCATTAACTGGGGTTGCCCAAATTTTTACTGTGCCTCGGAATTCACGCTTTCTTAATATACTATGGCCACTGTTGCCATGGCTACTAAAACCCAGAGCACATTTCATTTTGCTGTCATATGATTCTGACCCCAGACTTCGTGCCAACGACAATTATATTAAATTTTGTCGTCTTTTCACAGCAATATTAAAAAAAAAATCCCACTTATAATCTTGTAAGTCATACGGTTTGGTAAATGTCTAAGTTACAGCAGGATAAACCTTACATTGTAATAACTGTCGCTAATTATTTGGCACTTCAGTTTAATTATAGCTGCCTCAGAGACAGAAATAATATATCTTCAGTTGTCTTCTCTACTATTTTAGAGATTATTTTAATTATGGAATAAATAGATTCTGTCAAAATCAAAGTTGATACGACATGTCCATCTGTAAAGGTCGAAAAGTAACCGGTTTTGTATTGATGTTGAAATATTCGATTTGAATATAGTGTATGCTGAAGGGCAAGAATCAATTTGGTGTTGCGCCGAAATTGTCTGCGAAAATTGCTGTCAAGCAAACCGCCAGTGTTAATATGGTTAGGTTAACGCCTTTCACGTCTGAAATTGAATTATAGTAGGCCATATGTGATGTGCGCTTAATTCCTAAACGACTACAACTGACATCCCGGTGTAAGCGTGACCCGGCGAATTATTAATTGGGACATTTATCTCTACGATAAAGCAATAAAACAGTGAAGATATTAAAAAATAAATAACAGCGTTTAATAACAAAGCAATAATCCACGAGACTTGCATAACAAAAGAAAGCAGAAATTTTAAACATATATATATATATATATATATATATATATATATATATATATATATATATATATATATATATATATATATTTATATATATATATATATATATATATATATATATATATATATTTATATATATATATATATATATATTGGGAGATGTTTCATTGAATATTTTAAACAAGTTTTGTCTAATTATTTTCAATTGGATCCTTTCATAATCGTGGACAAGCGTTTTGGCGTCATTATTAAAATAAGAGAGAAAATTACCCTGTTGATATATGTTATTTATTCGAAGTTATTTTGCCAATAGCAGAGAGACATCATAAATGAAACATGTCTCAATGAAAATATGATACAAATATATGCGCAACACACACACATGTGTGTGTGTATATGTGTGTGTGTTTGTGTGTGTGCGTGTGTGTGTGTGCACGCGCATATATTCATATTTTCCATAATTTATTTTATTATACGTTGATAGTTTTGATGTTCATTTAAGACCAAAAATTATAAGTTCATTTTAAGTTCAATAGACGAATTTCACTTATATATATATATATATATATATATATATGTGTGTGTGTGTGTGTGTGTGTGTGTGTGTGTGTGTGTGTGTGTGTGTGTGTGTGTAATATGTATGAACACACATACACATATACATATATATATATGTGTGTGTGTGTGTATTGTTTAGTAAATAAAAATGTTATAACTATTTCATTAATTAAAATCGATACATCATTTATCATTTTTCCCTTGTGTGTATTGCGCAATAGTAAATAAAATGGGTTCCCAAATAGAAATCCAACCTGCGTATTCCTGCGTTTTGAAAGCCATCAATTTGTCCAGTTTGCTTTATCGCATGATCATGAAGTACGTCGCTGTAACCGTCGTGCTATTTTCCCTTTTGCTCATATTTTTTCTCGACGGCTGCAGATGTGTTCAATTTTGTATCTGAAACGTAAACAAAGCAATTTCTGATGATTTTATGTTATATTTTTAATCTCATATTTTTATTGCTTCAAACTTATGTGAACATTTTCACAATTATTTCTCTACTTTGGAAAGAATAAATTCAATGATACATTTATTGCAACCTAATTAAAGTTTATTAATGCAAACAAAGGAATTTGAAGAAAATAATGCAATTTATATTTATCAGTGAATAAAACAAAATTCTAAAATGTTTTACCATAAACATTTCGCACGTTTCTTTCTGATGCTAAATATACTTCTCCTTTTTGTTTCTATTTTCTCTAAAATTTCATCGTTGCTCACGTATTCTGTCCATGGTATTCTTAACATCCGGATACAAAATAAACAGGCTTCTTTATCGCTATACAAATAGTATGTGAGAAATCACATTCCTCCACAGGTTCTTTTTATTTGTTGCCGTATGTAGACTTTCAGCCATTACCATTCTTTTTTGTCACAGACATCTGTTCAGAAGCTTACTCTCAGATTTTCCCAGTTAATATTTTATTTTTGTGCGTGTTAAATTCACTTGATCTTATTTCCTCTTTATATGTTCCAGAACTGTCACTATCTTATTTTACCTCATATTTTCCTTCAATCTCTCCAACTTACTCACATGTCATTCCCAGAATTTTTCGGTAGAATCACATCGTTATTGTCATTAATATAATTGTCGAAAGTGAATAAACACCTTTGAGATTTGTGTGCGAAAACTGGTTGCGATGGATACAATATTCAATTTTATCCTGAAAATTATGGCAACATATGAAAATCATATTTGTCATTATTGGGTCTTATTATATAATCTGGAATGAGGTACGGTTGACACTAAGCAATAAATGTCGGTGACACTGTATTTTGAATCTTTTAAAACAGATAATTTCCATATCTATAGAACGCATTTAATGTCCTTATATACTGGAATTAACCGAAAAGAAATAATACAATATCACTGTAATGTTGTATTTATTAGCATAAATTCTGAAAAAATGCAATTGTTTTCTACATTAATTTTTGAATAGAACTTTTTTTAATTAATTTCTTGTTCACCTGAGAAAAAATCATTTTTTGTTGTGATGACTGCTTACATAAGATAGATTTCTTTCGAAAGAAAATCTAAACAAATAATATCAAGTAAAGATTCAGTCCACCATCACAATTTTGACATATAATAAATTTAATGTATGAGTATATATGGTACTGTCTAACGGTATAAAACAATTCAATATTAATTTCCGAAAAAAGTTTGAACTGTTAATGAACCTGTCTAAAGTTGGATATTGTTTTAATGGAATTAAGAATTGTAAGACTGTTTATTTTGCATAATTTCGATATCTGGGTTTATGTTGAATATCTAGCGATGCCTCTACTCAAAAAGCTATGATGTGAAGTTTTTATTAGGTAAACGATTTTCCAAATAGCTCATGCTCTGACTATCGTTAGTTAGGCAGCAATGATTGTCCTGTTAGTTGTTCGAAATAAGTTAATTATATTTTATATCTGAATTTCTAGAAAGAGGAATTAACATGAATTGAATCTATTTAGAGGAGGACTATTTTGAACTATTTTTGCTGACATCAAAAATGAAGACAATAGTCCGCATTCAAATAGGATAAAGAATAGTTTCATGACATCAAATATTTTTCTCGAATAATTCACTGTATTAAACTGCAATCGTTCTTTGATGTGAGGGTAATGAAAGCCTACAGTTCGATAAATGAATATAAAATTTTATAATAAGAAAAATAATAAAAGTTATTTTCATGTTCTTTCAATCTACGAGAATCACATCGGTAGATTCGCGATCCTATGCATCTACAAATCATGACTACGTAATCTCTTATGATAGGCCCCAGGTTTGCGCTGACATTAACCGAGTTTCATTAAAACACCAAGTCATTATTCTCTAATTTTATGTGCCGTGTCCCTTCAGGACGTTGACGAACATATCCCTCCATAAATACCTTGTATTTGTAGCTCTTTCCTGTGAGTACCACATTGTACAAGCCATCTTTCCTTATTAAGTTTCTTAAACATTTCAACTGTTTTTTCCTGATGTTAAGTATATGTGTTTCCTTTTCCCCTAAAACTTCGTCGTTGCACGCGTGTCCGGATCATTTTATTCTCAGAATCCTTCTGTAGAACACAGAATTCAGGTTACACTGGATACCTAATTACTGTAACGCTTTCATTGAAAATATAACTATATTGATAAATAAACAAAAAACAACAACCAAAACATGTGTTATATATATTTTTACAGTCGATTTAACATAGATATGGTATGAAAAGCGATTTTCTTTTTACATAGGATGTAAATAAGATATTATGTTAACTATCTATTCGTGTGATTCTGCCACCATGTAACACAAAACAACCTTCCACATTTTGGAGTCATCAGAGACAAAATATTTAACACTATCAAAATTTGCTAGTACAATTTTGGCTTGATACTTCTCAGTATAAAAACAAGACATGTCAAAAGGCGGATGCACATTTTTGTCAGGTCAATGGACATGAAGCACAAGATTAGGCTTCATAGCAACGTGTGCATCCAGTGCGGGCATGAAACAGCATGGCGTGAAGAAGATTACTATTATACAGTTAAAAACCAGCGTGGGTTATCTTAACGGTGTCAGCAGCCAACGTACCTGTTCAAGTCATCCCTTCAAGTTGGAGGATATCAACACTGAATTTATCTGGAGAGGAATGAGTTCCACCATATCTACTGTACGTCAATGAATATATCTTCGTATATTAATCCAGATATCACGAGTGAACGTGTCGGGTGCTCAGCCGCGTAACACATCTACGGCCATATGTTGTGATGTGACTGTTTATTATCAACTCTGTTTACTGAACTCTTAAGATTTCCTTAATAGATAGCTTCCTAATATTATTAGAATTACCTGTAAAACATACCCGTGAATGAGTAAAGCGGTTGCGATAGCTGAAGGAGAAACCCTTGGTGTTTAATGAAAATTAACTTAAATTTGCGTGATGTCTTCCAACAAGATAAGCCGTAAAGTATAAATTTTCAGATATAAGCAATTACGAATGTGTGCTTCATTTAAGACGTCGTTTCTGGAAGCTTGCCAATACTGCCCGAAGGATTATATCTGCGATCTCTTGTGCAGCCAGTTCCAGCATTATATACATAGCATATTCACAGTTGAGGTAGCAGTTCGATTATTGTCAAATTTCCAGTAGAATTTCTTTGTATGTTAAATGAGTTTTACGTCAACGAAAAAGTATGTTACCTATGTATGACTTCATTAACTGTATACGAATGATATCAGAAATTAGAATTTAAAGAATAAAATTCATATTCTATCTTCAGTTTTCCTTCGACCTCGTTTTTAAGGTCTTGTGTGTGATAAAATTTGGTAGAAAAAGACAAATTTATATCAAAACATTACTGCACAAAATCACTTCTAAGGAAAAAATATAGTTCTAATTGTTTTTTTTTAAATTTCAGGTAACATCTTACTTTGACTTATTCGAATTAATATTGACAGAAAGAAACATTACCGACTATTTAGATACAGAGAGTCAAATGTTAGTGGCTTTTATCAGAAACTTGAATTTAAAAATTAATATTCATATTCTGTATCCACTTCGACCTTGTCTCATCATATTTATAGTTTGGGATATAGGTGGGTGGAATTTTACAGTTCTCTTTTTGTACAGAATAGATGAGTACAGACATTTTCCTTAACAGTTATTGTCTTGAACATTTTCGGTCAATTCATTGTCAATTTTCAAAGATTTCGTTGTTAATATGAACTCACATAATATGAGATGTAACTTAAAATTATTTGGTGATGTGTTCAGGAAAATAGAAACAAAATCTACACCTATTCTTAGGATCAGAATGAGACTTTTGATATTTCTAGGAGGTTTCAGTGAATTTGATTCTCACAGAACATACTGAATGCAAAAAGAGATGCGAAACATCGAATGCCATACTTAATAGGCTTGCTTAAGTGTCTTTGCACTGACTCTCCCACACCGAGAGAGACAGGGAAAATACAAACGGTGCTAAGAGTTATAAAGGATATGGTGTTGCGGAGTACCATGGTCGATTTACTGAACATAGAGCAATAATTTAATATATGATTTTTGATAATCTGAGTAGATTTTTCATTTTCACTACTGATAGCAAATATTTTCAATACCTTTACACGTAACCCATTGCAATATTGCTAGAATTCACTTCACAATATTTAATTCACATGTTGGAGATTTTGTTTTAGTTAAATAAATTCATAATTCGTTTTATATTTAGAAATATTATAATAATCATAATCAGGATAAAACAGCTTCTGAATTTCTGGGATGAATTATTCACATTATTTATAGGCTGTCTTTTCTTTGTCGTTGTTTTTATCACAACGTTTCATAGGTTTTGCCTCTAGTCTTCATCAGGTGAATTTTTATCAGAGACAATAACCGAATGAATTAAAGCGACTTTTCGGGAATTTTGTGACAGAGTAATTAACAGTCCAATCCTTAGGACGGGCAGTGTATACATGTACTCTGTGGAAACAACATTATTAAAAATTAATATATATATATATATATATATATATATATATATATATATATATATATATATATATATATATATATATATATATATATACACAGTCACTGTAAGTTTATCTAAATCTAAAGATAAACAGGCTAAAATTCACCATCATTCCTGCCGTGCTTAGTGGTAGAATTTCCGACTGACGCCAATTCAGTCGGGTTTCGATCCTAGCAAGAGACAACCGGACGTCTAGCCACACTTATGAGCTGTGATACAGCGAAACAGTATGTCTGTTGATGACAAAAATATGGGCACCTGAAAATTAATTTCGGTTGAGCTCTGTGGGAGTATAGCATGGTTTTGTAAACAGTGACTATTAAAGCTAATATAGCATTACTCTTCGGCAGAATTGAGTCACTGTGTGTTTATCTAATTCTAAAAATAAATACGCTAAAATTCACCTTCATCGCTGCCGTGCTTAGTGATAGAATTTCCGACTGACGCCAATTCAATCGGGTTTCGATCCTAGCTAGAGGCAACCGTTCATCCAGCCACACTGATGAGATGTGATACAGCGAAACAGTCTGTCTGTGGATGACAAATATATATATATATATATATATATATATATATATATATATATATATATATATATATATATATATATATATGATGTGGACCCGAAGTAGGGGCCATGGAAGGAAAACACGGAACACGGGTTAGGGGTAACAAAGATATATTAAACAGAAAAGTTACAAAGAATAGTGTAAGAGTCAGCAGAGCTTACTATCCAGTGGTGTCCGATATTAGCATCGTACGCGGCTGCGCACTACTGGTGTTACTCCCATGATACTACCATTCACATAATAATATAGTACTGGGAGAATCCATGATGTACGAAAGTATCGGTCTCACAACAACCCCCCTTCCAAGAGTTTTCCCCTTTTCTTTTTTTTTCTCTTTATTTTCTTGAAGGAAAAAAAAACTAAAACTGTTAATACCTCTTCCTCTTGGGATTCACGTCGAGTGGTGAGTAAATTTTCTCTTTCTCCCCGAGCGTCGTATTTCCGGAGAGACTTGGGGCGTGTCAAGATCGAAATGTTTGAATATTACGTCGATCGGCTCTTCGCAGATATTTTTGGTGATTCCTCAGATTCCTTCAAACGGCATTTCCTGAGCAGTTTCATATGGCGTTTGTGGGTATTTTTCGGTCCCTGGACAATATAGACCAGTTCGCCCATTCTCTGTTTGATGTTGCCTACTTCCCAGAATGTTATGTTATTTTTGTAAGCCTTAAAAAGGACTTTGTCGCCAGGATTAAAGTATTTCTTAGGGAGAGAGACGGTTTTCTTGAACTTCGCTTGCCGTGGAATGAGTTTATCAAAGACGGACTTAATCTTTCTTGCGAACATTGTTTCTGCAGGCGAGCGTCCCATAGGCGAGTTAGGATTAGGGGTTATCCTATTTGTTGTTTATGTAACTCCGTAAACAATTGTTGCTATCTTTCGTCTGATTTTTGTTGGTGGATTTGCTGTCTTTCTTCGCTTTTTTGTTGTTGAAGTTTCTGTTCTGTTTGTTGGTCCGACTGTCATTTGAGGAAGCTTTCTTCCAATTTCTGCTGTCTTTCATCTGATGTTTTTTGATGGTCCATCTGGACCTTTAACATTTGGACAATTAATTGTTGGAATTCTTCCATATTTAGATAATATGTAGAAAAGTAATGAAAGAACACACAAAACAGAAATAAATAAATAAATAACAGCAATTACTGTTGCTTTGAAAACCCGTGTACCAAGGGGAGGGTACACAAGTTATTAATAAGAACTACTTATTGGTTTAGATCTTTCGAGATACCGTTGTTCCGTTAATTTCAATGTGACCATTTAAATATTATCCACACTTTGCTTTGCTTTTTTTTAAAGAAAAAACTCACCTCAATCAATTTGAGGGGAGGGTAATTTTATGCATGAGATTTGTAGGAATTCAAATCAATTTCATAAAATTTTTAAACACTTAGCTAAATGCGCTACTTGGTGAATAGTTTTTTCGAACTTGAGTCAAACGTAGTACTTCGAGCTCTTGAGTTTGTCTGTTTGTTTTGTGCACAAGCGGGTTTTTTTTTAAGCAGTCGTTCTCGATAATTGGTTGCTCGTTTATTGTTTCATTCGCTGATGTAATAATGCCAGCTCAAATTCTATTTCAACACTGATGTGGGAACCAGTGGGGTTAAACGAGTCCTCTGTCGCCGCTGATGTGAGACTGGTGCTTTGGGGTTTCGATGTGGGTGCGTATCTCGAATCCTCTGTCGCCACTCATGTGGACCCGAAGTAGGGGCCACGGAAGGAAAACACGGAAAACGGGTTAGAGGTAAGAAAGATATATTAAACAGAAAAGTTATAAGAAATAGTGTAAGAGTAAGCAGAGCTTACTATCCAGTGGTGTCCGATATTGGTATCGTACGCGGCTGCGCATTACTGGTGCTACTCCCATGATACTACCATTCACATAATAATATAGTACTGGGAGAGTCCATGATCTAGGAAAGTATCGGCCTCACAACAATATATATATATATATATATATATATATATATATATATATATATATATATATATATATATATATATATATGTGTGTGTGTTTTTATGAGTGTGTATGTGTGTGTGATATCCGTAGACATGGGAATTGAAACGGGAAGAATCTAACCCTGAAGATTAAATAATGGGTTTAGTTCAGAAGGATAGACATAAAACTGATGAAGACCGAGGGTCACAAATCACGAAACGTTCTGAGAACCAAAACAAAGATGAGGAAAATAGTTCACATGTAAACAGTGTGAATAATGAAAAAACATTTTTACATAATGAAAATAAGTTTACAAACATTATTAATTCATATTATAATTATAATGTTGCATGATAATTATTGACCATTGTAATGTGTTGCTTATTAATATGTATCATTAATTTCTATTAAAACCAACAAACATGTGTTCAGTTGAATATAATTTCGGTGCATTTTTCAATTAGATATTTTCCCGTGTTTTAATTATAATAATTTACAAAAGAAAAACTTAGATGGCATAAACATTAAAAGTTGATATCCGTGCTTAAAATGTCACTGAAATTCGTTATTTGTTTTATTATACATAGATTCCAGTAAACATTTTTTCAGACAGTAATTTATAATATTGATTCGAACTTCTCGAAAAATGTCACTGCAACGTTTACTTTTGATACTAGATGAAAGCAGAATGAAAGGCCACGAGACAGCACGCAACAGGTTTCGAGGGCATATAAAGACATTTTAAATGTAAAAGTATTTTCATTTAGACACCTTCTTATACAAACATATTCACATATGAAGTTAAGAATAAAATGAAAACAAAATAATTTTAAGTCTCTCATTTGAGACTCCCACCAAGGTATAGAGAGAAATAATTCACTTAACTCAGGAGATTGAAAATTACCAATAAAGAATTGTACATAATTATCCAGAAATACACTGACAACGTATATCCGTTGACAACTGACAAAATTCATTAGGTTAATCTGACTGAAATAGAATTATATTTGTGGATTGAAAGTTAAAATGAAAATAAACAATTTGCCTGAAATCATGAGTTTATATTTATGATAAATTAATTTCTCTTTTAATAAATGGTGGCTAGAATCCACTGTTGTCCACTTTTCGCCGATGAAAATAGTATTTAGAAATAGAAAAAGGACACTGCCAACAATATTACTGTTCGAGATGTTACGAAAATTAAGTTATTTCTACGTGTAGATGTAGGGACTACGTACTTATGTATATGTACATGCTGTGTTAGATATTTTTATATATTTTATATCATTTGATATCGTAAAACCACGCTAGCTATC
>OZ038475.1:136706320-136725521 GCA_964036315.1 Acanthosepion esculentum | reverse complement strand
ATATGAGATCAGAATAAAAGAACAAGAATTAAAATGACACAGGAAACAGTGCATTCAAATTTTGTGTAATGGGAAAATGATATATACATTTTTCAATACCTACCAAGGAAATTTTAGGAAAATCTAAGCAAAAGTCTAAAAATATTTAATATTTAATTTTACATTTTCACAATCCATAGCCTCTCCTTCATGAACATATGTAATCGCTTCAACATAAACATCAGTGTCGTACGAGAAATTCCGGAAAATGAAACGGGTCAAACGAAAAATGCTTCTTTTTTTTCATTTTGACAAAGATTACAGATATATACAGTCTGTATCAAAAATAAACTTACAAATCCGGGGGCTGGTTACTCACACCAGAACTAGGACAAAAATCCACATGAACATAAAGTTTCCGGGAGACGCTGTTAAAACTACAATCCAAGATACAATCCAAAAATACTACTATAAAAAGTTTGTGTTCGGGCTCATGACAGCAAAACAAGATAAAATATCAATATAAACATCTGTCGAAAGAGCTATCGTTTTACATCGACACAGCAACTCATAAGAAATCTTCATAATATCCCCCGCTTGCTTACGCACGAATGCAGCCGTAGGATAATGGAAGACGAACCCTTCCAAATACACCAACACGGTTTCGAATGGTTTAGCAAGCTCCCATGACCCGTTGATGTAGCGTCTCTTCATTATTAATGTCTGCTGCATAAATCAATTGTTTTAGGTGGCTTCACAGATAACATTCCAAAGGATTGAGGTCGATGGAACGTGCAGACCATGGAACCGGTCCTCCTCTAACTATCCATCTTTCATGGCAGATGTCAACCTGTGCATCGCGATCAATGTGACTAAAATGTGCCGGAGCCCAATCGTGCATGATCCACACGTGTCTTTTTATTAGCAGATGTACATGGTCTAGCTGATCTGGAAGTTTGTTCGAAGCAAAGTCCCCAAAACATCGCAATCTACTGAAAGATTTATTTAACTGAATAACACCAAAACGATGAATTTGCGGACATATGTTTATATGTAATTTTGGATTTAGCTGGAGTGTGTAACCCCCCTCTCAAATTTGTTAAAGTAATTTTGATGCATTTCTTCTTTCCCCCCACTCTCTCTCTCTCTTTCTCTCTCTCTCTTTCTATATATATATATATATATATATATATATATATATATATATATATATATATATATATATATATATATATATATATATATATATACAAGGTAACCCAAAAAGTTCTGTCCGTTTTTTGATTAGTCATTGAATGAAGTTGAAATATATACGAAATGCGTGTAGCAATTGTTTTCAAATTCTGACAGCCGGAAGTAAAAACATCAGACGTCATAAAAAATCACGCGCACCATGCCGGGCCATCAGTTATAATCCGGACAGCTGTCAGAAGGATGGAAGTGTCTCAAGATCTCGTTCGGGGCTGTTTGCTTTACGACTTCAAAGTGGGCTTATCAGCAGCTGCATCAAGTCAAGTGTTTGGGGATAGTGCTGTGGATGAACGTACTGCAAGGCGTTGGTTTTGAAAATTCGAGTCGGGAGATTTGTCTCTCCATGATGAGCCTCGTAGTGGATGAACACATGCCTTGAATGACAGAGTCCTGAAGGCGGCTATTGAAGAGGACAGTAGTCTAACGTGTGGTGAACTTGCAAGACAGGTCAACGTTTCTGATGAAACAGTTAGACTTCACCTGCACCGCCTATGTAAGACGTACAAACTGAGCAAATGGGTTCCGCAAACGCTGTTGGATGTCCACAAGGGACAACGAGTGGCAGCCTGCGTATCGCTGATTTCTCGTCACCGTACCACATCCTTATTCAATCGAGTGCTTACCAGTGATGAAAAGTGGGTTCTGTACGAAACTCCCAAGCGTTCCAGACATTGGCTGTATCCTCAGGATGCTGTCCCTCACACTGCAAGACCGCCTATGCAATGCACCCATGCAAGATTATGCTTTGTGTCTGGTAGACAGGTCATCAAGTGTTTCATTATGTATTGCTACCAACGGGCCAAACGGTCACTGGAGACCTATACTCGCTGCAATTGAAACGTGTGCAACAGGCATTGCGCCAGAAGGAGCCAGCACTGGTGAATCGCAAAGGTGTGCTTTTCCTCAATGACAAAGCCAGGCCGCATGTCGCGCGAGTGGTCAGTGATACCATAGAGCAACTTGGGTGGGAGACTTTGTGCCATCCACCTTATTCATCTGATCTTGCGCCACCCGATTACCAACTCTTCCACTCCCTGGATACTCATCTTCGTGGAAAATCCTTTACCAATGAATCAGACTTGCGCAAAGTCCTAACGGACTTCTTTGCGTCAACCCCCCCCCCCGAGTTCTACCGCAAAGGCATTGAACAGCTGGAGACACGATGGCAGAAGGTGCTGGATGCCGATGGCGATTACTTCTAAGACTAAATATAAGTTACACATACTGTGAAGCGTTTTCTTCTTTTCCTTTAAAAACGGACAGAACCTTTTGGGTTACATTGCATATATATATATATATATATATATATATATATATATATATATATATATATATATATTCATATTTGTGTATGTGTGCGTGTATATATATATATTTATATATATATATTAGACACACATGCATACATGTGTATATATATAACAATAGTATATATATATATATATATATATATATATATATATATATATATATATATATATATATATGGGGTGTAATGTGTGTGTGTGTTTTAAAATCAGAACAAATGACTAAACCTTTACATTTGGCATGATATTCATTCAATCACGCACACACACAGACGCATTATAGGCATAATGAAATACACAAGAAATGACAGGAACACATCATAATTTAAATGACAAAAGAAACTTTTTTATAAAAAATATCATTATGGCAAATACTCTAGATATGTTTAATAATTACACCATGCGATTCTACCGCAATCTAATTTGTATTTAGTGTGGAAAAGAATATTTTTAGTTAATTTTTTCTTGTATTTTTCCAATATGTTCGCGTATATTTATCTTACTCACTAACTTCGAAAGACAAATAAGCATGAAGAAAGAATACTGAATGAAGGGAATGCAGAAAGAAATAGATATATGCATAGAATATATATATATATATATATATATATATATATATATATAAAATTCATTCTTCACGAAATCAATAGCTCTATCCAAATAAACAAAAGTATCTGGAATTACTTTTCAAAATATTACTCATTTGTTAAAATAATTGAAACCATTTAATACCTTGCATTAAACAGTGTTGCATTCCTTCAGGAATATTGTCACGTTTGTTTGGCATCTATATGTTTTAGAATACTAAAATTTTAATAATATTTTTCATCCGTTTGGTTGAAAACTTCTCAGAGTATTATTTTTGGAATCGACTAAGTAAAGACAGAGTAGAAAACGTTAATTCTAAAATAAATACACAATACAAACCGAATACCAAATAAAGGAAAAACACAAGCAAAAATGAAGCTACAACTCGCTTCTAAATTTTGGATATGACACTAAAATAATACTATATTATAAATGGTTAGATATATTTAAGCTGAATTCCAAACATAAAAACAATTATAGTCGCTGCCTGTTTATAGTTTCGGTAGCTGATTGCATCGAATGTCGCTTATTAACAATTTAATATTTGCAAAAATTATTTTTAAAAATGGAATTTAATATATGGCGCATAATCTAACCGCTAGATTTTCTAATATATAGCTTTTTGTTTATCCACTGAATTTATTGCATATATATATATATATATATATATATATATATATATATATATATATATATATATATATATATATATATATATATATATATGTATGCGTGAGTGTGCCTGATAGAAATTAGGAGGTTTCGCGATAATTGTAATTAAGTAATTCATCGAGTCTAAAAGAAAACTCAACAAAATGCAGAAAGCACTAGACGGCCGTTTCGTCCTATATTTGGGACTCAAACTCAATATAGAGTCACTCGATCACATATTCCGTGGTGGAACCCATCTTAGTTTCTATTTTACCCATATGGCTGTGCTCCCACGAGCCACGACTACTATCCCCAAGCCTCTCCATCCAGAGCAATGGATGCCGGTCCAAGCAAGTATATACAAGGGATAGAAATTAGGAGGATTTGAGATAATTATAATTAAGTAATTCATCGAGTCTAGAAGAAACCGCAACAAAATGCAGAAATCACTGGACGACCGCTTCGTCCTATATTTGGGACTCATCGGCAGTGCGTATCCACTACCGAGAATTGAAACCTGGACAGTTATGTTAACAGACAAACGTCGTATCAACTATTCCAACGGGCCTCGATGACGAAGAGGTAGCTCGATATAGCGCCGCTCGATCACATATTCCATGGTGGAACTCATCGTTAGGGCACATTCCTATGGATAAAAGAGAAAGACGGATGAGTTCTACCACGGAATATGTGATCGAACGGCGCTATATCGTGTCTAATTCCGAGCTGGTATGACGTTTGTCTGATAACGTAACAGTCCGGGTTTCAATTCTCGGTAGAGCATGCACACTGCCAATGAGTCCCAAATATAGGATGAAACGGCCGTCCAGTGCTTTCTGCATTTTGTTGAGGTTTCTTCTAGACTCGATGAAATACTTAATTATAATATGTGTGTGTGCACCTGCGCGTGTATGTGTGAGTGTATGATTAAAAACATACATGCACGCACAAAATAACTTACGTAATTATAAATATATTACTTCTAGAGATATTATAAATACAGTGCTCATTGTTATGAGACAGATTTATAAGTATATATTAGTGATAAATTTATTATAAATATTTTATATTTTACATTTAATTTTATAATTAAAGTTAACATTTTAGTTTCTATTTTGAAACATGGTAATTCCTGTGTAACGATGGATCAATATTTTCAAATTGAAAATAATCATATTCTCATGTTCTACTGTTGTGTATCGAGCACTGTTTTATTTAAAAATAAAAATAATTACGAAAAACCTCGGATTGTAAATCTAACTGTTCTTTCTTATTATTTTAATATATATATATATATATACACACGCACACACATACACAAAATGAAAAGACAGTACTGTTTCGCTGTATCACAGCTACGCAGTGCGACGAGACATCTGAATGCCTCATGCCAGGATCAAAACCCAATCGTGCTGTCAGTCAGAGTTTCTACCACTGAGCTAACTTCATTCGGCATAGTTACACAGCTGAATCTAGCGTATTCTTTTTACGAATGTAAACAAATGCTAATCAGCCGAAGTCCTCCATTCATTTTACTGAAGAGCTTTGCATTAGCGCTGGTGGCTGTTGTTTAAAGAATTTGCTTATCTCTCAACAGTGCTCAATTGAAATACATTTTCAAGAGCTAAATTATGTCATTTGCAGACAGTACTGTTTCGATGTATCACAGCTCCTCAGTGCGATTCAAGCATGCTTCTTGGAATAGGACAAACAACGAAAATTTGATGAACGCTTTCGTAATATCCTTATATGTTCAATTTGATATGAATTTGTTTCCGATATTATTTCGTATTACATTGAAATGGCTACATCCTTTTTGAGTTACTCTTGCGGTTACTTATATTCTTGTCAATAATATATGTTGTCAGATTTATGACCGCCATTAATTAATCTAGGTAGGATTCCTATTTCTTACAGAATTACCTCACTGTATAGGTTGAAAAGATCCGATGAGAAATACATACTTTTAGATTTGTGTTGATCTTGCTGATGTCATTCTGAGCATAAATATCGTACTTCCTGTTTCTGTGTCTGTAACGAGCCAACACTTTTCTCAACCTTTTTCCGGTCTCATTCTGTCGGGCGCTCTTTTCATAATTCAGACGATGGCAATCTCAATATTAAGCGTTTCCCTACAAGGAAATATTTAGCATTAATTGACCGAGTTGTCGGTACTGTTTTTTTCAAGTTTCTATATTTTTTATAAGGTTTCAGTAACTTTTATCACTCTTTCCGCTATTAGTAGGGGTTCATTCTGAAACTTCTGTTTGAAGTGTTGTGGAATTTCAACATTTCTCGTCAGTTACATGTACCATCAATTTAATTGTTTCTGCTGTTGATTATCCTCAAGTGAGGTGGTTTCTTTTATTTGGTACAGTTCTTTGTGATTCTATAGCGTCAGTCCACAATGTTCAAAGAAGTATGATCTTTGCGACGTCATTCAAGCTTTATTCTCTCAAAGCCATTTTTCACTATTGATCCTAAAATTCGGTAGTATACAGCAGACAGCTTAGATAATTCTGAACGGGTTTGGCACTATTCCTGTAATCCATGTGAAAGTCTGCATCAAACAAGATTTATAAGAACAAGAATCGTGTTTTCATGTTAATGTTTGGTTATGTGGTAATTTGCGGTTTGGGGCGAAACTACATCTGCCAAATCCTCTTCTATGTTCAATTTGTTTTCCAACTATACATAATGTGTTTTGTTATGTGGATTATTCAGCTGTCTTTCATTCTTAGGCGGTGTTATGAAAATATATATATATATATAGGATTTTTGCTTTATCACCACAGTTGTATATATAATTTATTATGTATTTAATAATGTCTATACCGAAATTATTTAAGGCTGCGAGTATCTTTATTACAATTCTGTCTGGTCCTGATGCTGTTTTTTCTGTTTAATTTAGCGTTGCGGATTCCGTGATGGAATCCTGCACAAATAAATAAACAACGCCAGTAATTGAAATAGGAAAATAAGTGTATTGAACGTAAGAATACAAACTTGAAATGAAGAGAAGTAGTCCAGAAATGCGGGTTAGTAGAAAGTATATGTACAAGTATCTGTAAGTGAAGCCGTAATTATCTATATCTCTCTCTCTGGACTTTACGTATCTCAACCTTGTCTCAACGTATCCCCACCCTGTCTCCAACTCTCTCAGTATAAGTATACTTTAGACGAGTCCAGCTTGTGTAAAAGGGGAGAGTCCCACAACATTTAGGCAGCGCTGATTTCACTTCCTATTATAATATGTGTTCTACTTCAATCTGTATGTGTATTACGGGTTGTTATATCTCGTCGTGGAAGAGTTAGCCGATATATTGGTTCCATCTCTGACGTATTTTCCTTTTATAATATCAGTTTCTGTCCATTACATTTTATTCATCATTTTCAGGAGCATGCCTTTTGTCCTTATTCGACTTTTATTTTGCTTGTTTATCTGCTTCATCTCTTATAATCTCTTATTGGCCAAACATAGGCAAAATTAATTGCGAAATATTAAATTATAGGAAGACTCGAGAGACTTGGTCTCTCACTGCCTTAAATACACGGTCTATATAATATATGAATTTACATAGACATTCTAATAACCCCAAAGATGTACGTATTTTAACTTATCATAACTTATTTATTTCGCGGCATGATATTTTTTCCTTTATTTACATTTTTATCAGCCAAAGAGCAAATTATTCTATATGACTTAACTTATGCTACAAATTCATTTCATCGACTTACAACACATAAGATTTACTGAGATCATGGAATTTTGAAATTTCTTTTTGTTTGTTTATATCCAAGTGACAATGAAAATGATCTATATTCCAATAATAGTTGTTTTATAGTTATTTTTTTTCTGTTTTACATTGCAGAAGTATTCTGTCGATGTAAAGCTCAAAGTTTTTTGTAATTTCCAAAACATTTTAACTGTTTGTAAAATTACTCATTTCTTTCTTAATTGTACCGCACTAATACCTAAGAATGTATAACGGAATATAATAACATTTTGGATAAAATTCATGGTTAAATAAGTAAATAGACATTCGAATTTGAAGGTTTAACCTCGAAAATACTGTATTGAAATAGAAATATTCAGGTAATTAAGAATTAGATATAAATGGCCTTCGTAGTTAAGCATGCAGACTTAAGCGCAGAAGCAGATCGTCGAAGTGAATATCTCCTAACTAGATAAGGGATTTATTGTAAAGTGTGGTTGAAGGTAAATAATGTAGAAACGACTCTTCAAATTTCTGTACTGTCAGTAGTGAATCAGTCAACGGATTTAAGTGTCTCGGTTGACAATGAAACGAGTTTTGTTTTGTCAAATGTGTTGACCGGTTATTTGAAGAACATGACTTCCTCTCGTCAGTAACGCAACACGTTAATTGATTAGATCGTATAAGATGGTTCATATCCCACTTTCAATGTAGTGCCCATGTCTATTAAATTTAGAGTATGACATTTTGACGTGCAATTACAATATGTTCAAGACATTGAAAATGATTTTAAAACATTATCAAATTAAAACCAGATTTGATCATTCATAAAATAGATGGTTTATTAAAATGCAGTAATTTAATAGAAGGTGACAATAAATATTTGATTGTTATGCACTGCTAAATATGAGTTTATGTCTCGTTATGAGAATGTGCCTCAAATTAAATTTCAGTCGAGTCATTTGTACTTGTTAATATGTTATACCAGATTTCACATAAGACAAGGCGCAATTGCCACGCGTGATAGGCAATACTGAATTGGGAATTCAATATTAATGCAAAAACAGGTAGAAGAGACTGTGGATAATGAGGATAAAGATCATAGGTAGCGATTGTACGGAAACTTAATGCAGTTATATTTGCAGAGTCCAGGGAAAAGTTCACGTAGGAATTTGTCCACAGAATAGTGTTTCTCATTATTGGAATTTCTTCTTTGCAAATGGAATTCAGAGGAAATGTTGGTGATTCAACTCGGAGGATGTAGTACGGCGAGTTCTATTGCCAATTACCATAACTTGTTGAATTATTGAGCTGAACTGATCTGAACATTTGCCATGAAATTATCAATGTTGCTCCATTAAGTTGCCACAGAATCGAAATAGATTCATCTCTACAAGACAGAGTAAACGATTCTGAACGGTATAATTTCTGGAAAATGAGGATTGGCAAACAAGATTTTGGTCTAATCCGTCTATTATAAAGATAACGTTTGACAAGAATTAGGTACATTTTCTAATGGTAAAAGAAGCCTTGTATATTCAGTCATCTTTACCGATGGATCGTGTATACGTTCCACTTGAAGTCTGTAGTGGTCCTGGTTCTACATGGACGTTCAACACACGGATCCTCGTTAAGAGTGCAGCCTTTCGGTTTGTCAGGTGAAAGTTTATGTTTTGATTGGTAAGGTATAAATTATATTAACTTGGTATTAGTGGTATTAAAAGTTACGAAACTCATTTATTCCATTGAATTGTACTAGCCAGTTCTATAAATGTTAGTATCAACTGCATACCTATTTACTAATGTTCTGAGAATATTCTGAAGCTGATGAGTAATAAAAAGAGGAAGAACGTAGAAATTTACATGTGATTAACATTTTAAGAAAATTACGTACTAGAGAAAATTTAAATTCATGCATTCCTATTTCAGCAATTTTAATGTGTTTACAATTGGTGATTTTCTTACTAGAGCGTTGAGAGTAAATTCAAGCAATCTAATCTGGTTAGTGTATTTGTTAGTTTTGCCTTCCAGCAATTACAGTCTCTGTGGTGCTTTGCAAAGTATTTACCAGCTTAGTAAAGCTATCTTAATAAAATGTCGGGAAAGCTTTGGAAGAAGCATAAAAACATAGTGTATACCCCAGACATAAATATACGTAAGTATTTATTTCATTAAAACGGAGAAGCAATGTTAAATTTGAAAATCAATATAGTGACGAAAAGAGGGGGGAAAAAGAATATCACATATATGACGAGAAATAAATAATAAAATGTTTCAGTTTATAATGGTGTTTGCAGGAACTATTTTTGTATTAAATATCTTACAACCATAGTAATGAAAGAAAACATCTGAATGCATGAAAATATCCAACAATATAAAGAAATATTGGTGACATAAAAATATTAAAGTATTTAATTTTCCTTCAATGTATAAACATTTATCATTTTCATGTTCTTCTTTAAATAGTTATAATGTAAATCCTAATTCTATTTTAAAAATTCTCTTTTGAAAGCCTTCAATATAATTACATCATCGTTATTATGATGGAATTCATTCACTGCTTCTTTATAAGAATCTAACGCAATTTACATTCTTATGAAATATTTCGTAACGAAAAGTTTCTAAAGCGGAACATTGGAAAAAATTCGAATATTAATGTTTTAATGTTTAGTTATATGTACACATATTATTGTCTATGTGAGATGATACTTAATAATGAAAGTATTCTATCCTCAAGCAACATATAATTCTATTAATTCTTTTTCTTTTATTACTGACTAGTAGTAAAATATTATAATTTCACATTTCCAAATATATTATTTACTTGTGCATATACTCATCTCTGTAAGTATATATTAATGTTTATCGTTGCACACTATAAAAATATTTAAAGTAGACATACTAATGTGAATTTATATATGAAGGAAATCGCAAATTTGGTCAATAAAATCGTAGAATCACAAAAGACTCTGAACATGTGATATATCTCATCAGCTAGCTGCAGTGACATAAGAAATATATAAACGTGATATGAATAAGAAATAATGCCTGAATTTATAAGTAGAAAAATAACTCACATATGATCACCAATTACAATTCTTAGTTTCACTTAGAAAGAAACGTCTGCAATATTGATTTTAAAATTATAAATTTGTAAAAGAAGGATGTAAACAAATGATTATTGATAAAATAACGAGAAATATTAATAAATTACCAAGGTCCATGAAATACATGACACTTTCTCCATATCATCAATATTCATATAAATATAATAAAAAGAATAAGCAGTCATTTGCTGTTGATACAACCTAGCATTAAACATCAATTTCCAAGATTCGTCCGCCTTATAATACAATTACAATATACGACTATAACCGATTTTAATACTCACTTAAATTACGCTAAGATCTCAAATATTATACATGAACACAGTTACCATGAATTATACATGCGACATTTACGCAAGCGATACAAAACAAAACCACGTTTGTTTTTAAATAAATACATCAAAAAACCACATTGTTCGAAATTTAAATTTACTAAATAAGTTATGTAAAATAATTTGATAAATGGATGTATGATATACGAAATATGAACAAATAATTCACACAGCATAGTGACTGTCTGTTTCAAGCATTACTCTAAGAACATTGGCCGGAAGCTAGCTATTTTTTTTGGATTTAACATACTGTTGACGCATATATTCACATTGTTTATGTATACAATTATTGCAAGTCCAATATTAGACATTCTTCGTACATAAATAAAGTACATTTTTAATCACACATTTTTTATCTCTATCTCTCTCTCTCTCACACACACACACACACACATATACACACACACACACATATATATATATATATATATATATATATATATATATATATATATATATATATATATATGCGCACTAAATTGTCGTTATATTATATTTTTAATTTAAGGCATGCGCGTTGATTGTTTTTGCTTTTGTTGACTACACAGTATATTCGGATAAGTTGAATACCGTCTGTGAGAGAAAGAAACATTATGACGCAATTCGCTTCACCAGAAATTTGGAAATGGCATTCTGTACAACTGGGCATTCTAATCAGATGCCCCAATGCGGACATTTCAGAGTGTTTAAGTATTAATTTTAGGACAGTGCAGTGGAGGCTGTATACCCAAAAATGCACCGAAAGTGATTAAAACAACATATCTAGTCGACAACATGGAGCTAGGCGTGTAGGCGAAGTTATGACTCCATTCATCTTCTAAAAATTCCTCAGACTCAATACGGAGGAATATATCAAGTGTCTTGTGGAGGTAGTACTGCCCTGGTTCAAGAGGTTGGTTGCTTGAAGACCCTATCTGAGAAAACTCTGCACCATGCCACACAAGCAGAAGAACCCATTCATGGCTCTCAGACAACTTCAACGATCACATTACCCATATCATCTGGCCACCTAACTCTCCAGATTAGAAACCCTTGGGGTGCAGTTGAGCGAGGGGTCATCAAAACTCCTTGTAACACCAAAGGTGGACTAAAGACAAGCATTACGGCAGCATTCAGCAACTAAAACCGAAAGTCCGTCTGGAAGATATGCAGGAAATTCCTAAATCGTCTGGAAGCCATGGCTGATGCCACTAGTAATTTTATTGAATAATTTTCCTCTAATATTTCAAGATATTGTTGCGTAAAGTTGTCACTATATCTGTTAATTTGAGACATCAGTATTATTTTCATATTTTGCCGAATTTAGATTACTATTCATCCTTTCGCACGCTGTGTTTGTATGGATTTATGTACGTCTGCCCCCATCTAATATACTACAATGTCCGTTAAACATCGAATTGTCATAAGATCTATAACCGCTAATTAATTCTTCAAGTAAGTTATTTTGCATTCATTACTCGAAATAATTTAACTGGAAATCAGAACCATGACTGATTAGTTTGTGTATGTGTTTTTTGTTCATGTTTGTTTCTTTTCTTTATTTTTGATTTTTTTTTATAATATGAGTACATAAGATATTCATTTCGCCCAGTACATACTCCTTCCGCTCCTGTTTAACATGAGTAGAGGATTATCATTTGTTTCCTTTTTAGGAAGGAGTTTACAGTTCCTTTCCTTTAATCAGGTTTTAATTGTGGGGCAGTCATGAATTTTCGTGGGGTCTCCGGATGGTGGCAACATCTCTTCATACTGAGAGTAACAGGTTGGCAGTTTTCTAGTTACTGTTCTCGACTGGTAGTTTAGGAGCCCGAAGTTTTGAGATATTATGCAACTTATCAACTGGTGCATAATATCAGGTTTCTTGCAGTAACATGTCAGGCCTTCACATTCCTCCGCTGGACAACCCCGTGGCCACTCTATGTGACAGTCAGCGCCAGTCACTTCCGGAACGTTACATTAGACGACCGACTGCAAATAATATCCTATGCATTTCCTTACGAAAACAACACATCATGAGAATAAGCTACCAAAGATAGAATTCTAAACCAATTCAATAAAAATCAACTACGTTTTCTTTCTCCAACAGATGTGGTCTTCATACTAAGATCTGCAGTGTAGAATCTTTCAACTTCGAAAAACTCTCCGGACATCTGCGCTCTATGTAAAACTAAACTTATCCCTTCAATCCCCTCCTCTGTTTTCTAGATTCCTGGCTATCTTTTCTTTAGGAAGGGCTCTGATGTCCACATACATGGCATACGAGTTTATGTCTGAGAATATCTCCCGGTCTCTCATTGAATCTCCACGTCACACTTACAAGTGTCGCCATCTCTATCTCTACTTAACTCAGCTAATTATTATTTCTTTAATGTTTCCCTTTCGCTCATGAGTGTTGCGTGCTAGATAGTTTTTTTTCTGGTGATATAGGCAAGCCCTTCTCCCTATACCCATTTGCAAATACATTTGTGTTTGGCGAATTGGATCCCAAACCATGCCAGGTGGTTAAACATAATGTCAGTGACCCCTATGGCATAACAAAATTAACTTCTCAATCATTCTCATTCACGCAAGTGGCGAAATTCCCCACGCTTTTCCCCAGTAACCCTGACAGACACGCCTGTCTTCTATGTCTCTTTCTTTTTTATCTCTATCCCAGAGTATGCAGCTGTGCCTCCTTGTTAAATCTGATCATGCGTTAGGGTCTGTAAAAATCTCTTTCCGCTCCCCTACCAGCCAGGATCCTCTTACAAACAGTATATGGTTCTCTTATCAACGAGCGGATTAGGGTTCGTTTTGTTACTTCCTTCATGATCTCCCTTGGAAGGCAGTTTTTAGTTATCATGTTTCTAAATGAGCGTCTGCTGTCTCCTCCTCGCGGAAACCCGGCATGCATCGATGTTATCATTTCAACAATGAAATACAAATTTAATCCGTATTAATCTCCTTGGTTCTCACCTGCATGCACGACTATTATAGCCCACAGGAATCATTTCTTCCGACTGTATCAGAGAGAGATATCTGATTGCAGCAGATGTCGCTTTCTTTCTGCTCGTAACGAGTGCAAGCCTGTCGTCAAATAAGCGAAGTAACTGTTTGCTGATAGAATGATACAACGTATAGCATCTCACATGTTCGTTTTTACATTGTGCTGAACAAAAGCAAATCCTCAATCACTCCTCTATTCAATCAGTCCTGACATCTACAATAGAAAAGGTTGAATGCTTTCCTCGGAAATACTGTTGCACCTCAACACTAGACTCATTGTGAGTATACACACCTGATGTTCCCCTCCAAGAATAGCAGCTCCACTGATTTATATGCGCACAACCCCGTCACTCTTCTCGGATATTATTTCTAAATTGGACTTCCATAAGGCAAGCAGAGGTGACGGGATCCCAGCCGTCCTTCTAAAAAAATGTGCTCCTGAGCGTCCTCCTGTTCTCTCCAATCTCCACAACTATCGCCTCGCTGCTTCCTGCTTGTTGAAATTCCTCCTCCGTATTTCCTGTTTTTAAGAACTCTGGAGAAATCCTGACACCTCTAACTATCGCCCAATTCGTCTCCTACCGCTTTTCAGTAAATTATTCGACGTATTATTCAATATCTGTAGAATTAAGCATCTTACAACACACGATCTACACTCTGAGAAAAATATGATTTGCGTTTTGACAGGTCTACCGCTGATGAGATAAGGCCAACACTGAATATGCATACTAAGCTCTTTATCTGTTATAGTGGAAGACACCTTGTCTAGATAATAGACTCTCCCACCTATTATAAGTAGGAGTAAGTTAGTAGTCGAGGAAGGAGTAAGTTATCAGCGACCACAACTCGATTACTCTGCGTAACACTTATTTACAAGTTCCTAACGTTTCTGTACGTTTACCCCATTTAGGACGCATTTAGTCCGACTACAAGTTCTATTGTGGAAATAACTCCACAGCATTATCATAAAGGTGAAGCTCGAGCCGTGGCTCTAGATATCTCGAAGGCATTTGATAAGGTTTGGTACGCTGGTCTTGTACATAGGCACCAGGATTATCCATTACTGGACGTTTGTTTGATTTCATCCAATCGTTCCTATCAAATAGTGAAATGAATGTCGTTTTGAACAGACTCGCTTCCAGATCCTTTCGCAAGAACGCGGGTATCCTCAAGGCTTTATTTTGCATCCTACGCTATTTCTGATCTTCTTAAATGACCTCCAGATGTCATTTCTTAACAAGTAGGCAATCATGCTGATGAAACTAACATTTACTTATGTCTTAATAGAAAATCCGTCAGAGTTGACAAAGTTAACCTGACCGCTGCTCTTGAAAAGAACCTCCAATCAATGGATCAGGGAATGTCTCGTAAATTTGAATGTCTCCAAAACAAATCCGCTCGCATTTTACCAACATAGAGAAACTACTGGCCCACCATCAACATGGAGGATACTAGATTCATGGAGAACTACACACTGCGCCATAGCGGCAGCATATTTTCATCTGTCTTGAAGTGAAACATCGAATCAATCGCTACTGAAAGGAAAGTTGGGTCAATTTGATGTGCTATGTTTTTCTCGTCAAATTCCATCTTGCACATTTACATATCTACCATTCGTCCGTTCATTGAATAATAATACCATATCTGGTCTGGTAAACCTACTAATCATTTCGAGATTCTTGACAAATTCCAAAATATCTGCAATGTAATCGATCCTTATACATCTCGACTTCAGCGAATTTCACACCGACTAGACGTGGTTATCCTCTTTCCTTTCTACAAATATTTTCATCGCTTCTCCCCTGACGAGCTTTTTTCCCTGGTGCCCGGATTACGTGACTTTAAGCGTGCTAATAGATTGTCATGTAGGCTCCATGCATTTACTGTTGAATTAGTCAAAATTAACCGCCACATCTACTCCAACAGTTTCCTTACTGGCATTTCCCTCCTGCGGAACTCCCTTCCGTTTACTTGCTTACCTGATAACTACAATCACCAAAAATTTAAATGCATTGTCAATCGCCATCTTCTATCATTTTGAATCGCTCAACCTTTATTCTTTCCTCACCACCCATACCCATTCCTTTCTCTCGCCTTCACTCTCTGATACCCTTTGCTTACTAGTAGCACGCACGTACACACACACACACACACTTATATATATATATATATATATATATATATATATATATATATATATATATATATGTATGCAGGTATGCAGTGAAATAGGAAAGAACACGTTAGTTAGATAATCCGGTGTTCCTTAATATTTAGCTTTATTTTCAAAAGGACAGTGCTCCATACAGAAGTAGAGCTTATATTATAATAATATTTTTAGTTTTTAAAAATATGATTCCTCCGCTACATAAGAGTTCTCATGTTTCAAAAGCGAGAGCCGAGACCCCTAACATAATTTTTTAAGTTATGAAGAGTTAAGGCGTCTGGACCCGCTTCCTTGTCAAGCGAGAATTTGGGAATAAGCTATCTTTTGGTTAGCTGGTGTTTATAACTACGGTATCATTTGGGACATTTGTTGCTATGGAAACGGCTAGTTTCGGCCGTTGAAGTTTGGTGGTTTAAGGGGCTAAGAATTAAGAATTAATTTTTATCTACAGGCCAGTCCCTTTCTAAAGAAGCGTATCAAGTTACAATGTCCAGAGTGTTTTTGGCTTATGCTAGTCAGACGGCGTCTTTTTTATTTATGGGTTTGCCTTTAGTCGTTGAGTGACTAGAAGGTTATGTTTCATTATTATCTATTTGATCTGTTTGTTTATTTGTTTATTTACATGGCTTTTTTTATCAAAGGGTTTTTCTCAATAATTATTGGGCTGAGTTTTTTTAGGGCTTTTAAATTATGGATTTAATTTGTTTAAATCTATTTATTAATTATTTAATGCGAAAATCATTTGATGACGACAGAACACCGTTAACTCATGTCTATGGTTTAGTAACTTTTCACTATTTAGACATCTAATTATGTGCAGTTTTTCGTGTAGGCACAGAGGGCATGGGTCATCCCAGGTTTTACATGTTCTAGTTCTATTTATTATTTTCCATTTTACTTTCGGTGTTTTGTTCGTTTCCTTTAAATGCCAGTAGTATTGAGATAGAGATGTCTGACTTCTATTTTGGATGTTGTTGAAGGAGCTTTTGTGTTGTCTCCATCTAATTTTAAAATTATTCTTAGTTGACCCTATGTATAATTTTTCAGTATTAGGATTCTCCGTAGATGAGATGGTACATTGGTATACCACGGATTTAGTAAGGCATCTGTTTTCTAACGGGCAGTCATTAGGGTTTCTACAATCACATGATTTTTCATTTTTTCTGTCTAGTTGCAGTTTAGGAGTTTTATTGGCACTGTTTTGGCATGGGTGTTTTCCTAAGATTTTACTATTATGCCTTTTTATTATTCTTTCTATGTTTTCAGTGCAGCTGTAACTTAACTTTAGGCTATTCTTATTAAAGATTTGGCTTAGTTTGCTATTTTTGGGGAAGTGTTTACCTATTAAAGCTAGGAACTTATGGCCAAGTTTAGTGCTGACCATTTGGTTGAACGGAGGTGTATACCATATGACATTTCTTTTCCTATTCTTCTTACTATTAGTGCTATTGTTTGTATAGCTTATTTCAGCGTTTCTGTATCCGCTATTTTTCAAGGCCGTGTTATAAAACTTACTATGAGCTTGGAATATTTCCTTATTTGCAGAGTTCATGCTTATTCTTTTCTCTACTGATGTGGGTATGTGCTTAATTATAGATGGGGGGTGGTTTGACTTAGGGTGTACATACAGGGGGTTGGTATTGGGTTTTCTGTAGGGTGTGTAATTTTTGTTTACTAAGTCTAGAGTTAAGTCGAGGAAGTTTACCCTTTTTAATTTGGTGTTTACTATAGTTTTTAGATCTATTTTTCCGAATTCACTATAAATTATCTTTCTAATCTTATCAGTTTTGAAATTTGTATATATATATATATGGAAACATGATAAATTTGACAATTAAAGTGCTCATTACAACGAAGAGACTACGGAACGTAAGGGGCAATAAAAATTAAAACCGAAACAATATGGGGAAATCATTCTTGTCTAATCAGAATTACTGAAAAAGAAAGCAGTATGACTCGGTAATCACATAAAAGATGTCGGTTTTGAAGCGTGGAAGGGAATACTGACTTCATTAATACCCTTGTAGAAAGCATAAAGAATAGTATCTATGAAACATTAGTTAGAAATGGCAATGCCACCCATTATTCGAATAATGTAAATTCCCTAACAGTTGTTAATTCATTTTATTTCAATGCTTTCTAACGTTTTGTCCCACATATTTTCTGTTATAATGCTATTGTTTGGGTTACGCAAAATAATAATTAGATTCTTCTTAAATATTTTCATAATATTTAATTTGTATAATAAAACCAATAAAAGTCTTTTAATACTCATTCCACACAAAAAGACGTTGAAATGTTGAAATCTCTTATAAAATAATATTTCTAAATTTATGTTCAGTATGTTATATAGGTTTCCGGGTACATGCATTAATATATTTAAAATATACAGTAAACTAAGTCTTCCGATATGTTTTTTTTATAATCTAAAATGGCCAACAAGTGGACATATGATGTCTCGACAGAACCGACGCTTAACAAACTCTAAAATGTTTTAGATATTTAAACCATTAATATATCACTGTAAAATCCCAGTATTGATTTTAAGAACCGGATATTGGTTTTTAAAATCTGTGGTGATACTTATAGGTTTCTACCTATAATCCATTTAGATCCACATTCCAAAAACGATTCGTTGGCTAATTAAATAGTGCAGCATGTTACAGAAGTACAAAAAGAAATTGAGAAGCGTGAGACAACCGGAAATACGACAACCTAGGCTGACTTCCGAAATATCACACTGTGTTATTGGTTTTAATCTAGGAAACACGAAAATAAGACGTGAGCTAAACTCTCTCTCTCTCTCTCTATCTCTCTCTCAATATATATATAATTATACATATAATTAAATTCATTATACTGTTTAAACATTCAAACTTATATCAAACATTATAATATTTATGAACTCTCAAAGTAAAGCAAAAAACAGCATCCATTCCAAAGAAAGTTAATGACACTTTATCACAACTTCTTTCTCTCTTTTTCTCTCTCTTTCTCTTTATGCCTTTTTGTCCTATCCCCCTCCCATATCAATATATAACTTCCGTTAAGTTAACCGATTTAATGTGTCAATGTCTGGATTTCCTCTAAAAATTTAAATTTGAAAGAATAGAAATGT
>OZ038475.1:136673820-136703820 GCA_964036315.1 Acanthosepion esculentum | reverse complement strand
CGCACATACACGCACGTGTCCAAGTCAACATACGCACACAGGAGTGTACACCAGTATGTGCTACTATATTACGTATCATCCTTCTAGAAACAAATGCAGTAAACTTTTTTTTTTTAATCCCCTTAATACGCTTAGCGCATTTTTTCCTCAGAGGACGAAACGTGGAATGGTGGTTCGTTGAACACGATAGTGCATGCTTCAACATACATGGTTGGACCTAAGACTCTGTTGCCGATGTGCACCTTATATAATTTTTGGTATTTGTTTTTTTCATTTCTATTCGACTCTTAATTCTCTAAATTTAATTGCTTTATTCACCTATTGTATCATTTTTTTTTAAGCGTATCACCTCAAGCAAGGCTGGAGGCCACTATCACGCAAGGGGTTATAGAAGGGTTGGAGGAAGAGCAGATAGGAGTGGTAAAGGAGAGGATGTGGCTGATAATATTATTGTGACATGTAATTAATATTTGTACTAGGGATTACTTCATGGTACCTAACACCAGTCAACTCAGTATATAAATCAATTTATATAGTTCCGAAAATTAAGAAATATTCAGGCTGCTCAATCTACCACTAGCCTGCCATTTCCTTCTCACCCTCTTCTTCCAAAGTCCCATCCATCCTACTAGACAAAGAGCGTTTTTCCACTTCTATATCTTCCTCTTGCGTTCCTTTCACCTCAATGTCTCCACTGGCTATTAGACTTAAGCCTTAAAAAACAAATGCTTAAGTATGACTATATTAATACCGACCTTTATTTGGATTAAGATCTCTTTCATTAATTAATTTGAATAGACCTGATTTTCCTGGCTAAAAAACAGTAATCTGGATCGGTCAATGAAATTGATAACTCACTATTAAAATCTGAAAAGAATTGGGTAAATTCTTACATTCTCTCTACATTCGCTCCCCATTACCAATCGTATGTGTCCGACTGGTGTATTTTCTCCATTTACGGAGTAGATTTCTGATTTCGTTTTGATCAGTTGAACATCTCAGTGTTCACGAAATAAAATTAAAAACGAAATGAATAATTAAAGTCTCCGTCTTCTTATTATCATTATAGTCATTGAGCTCTACCTGGATTTATATTCTCCTCGGAATTATTCCTTCCAGTTTCAAACTGGTAAAATTTATATAATATACATATATATATATATATATTGTTGAGTCTTGACTCAATGTTGAACCTCGCCTATTGCATGGAATAATAATGCAACACAAAATGTACTTAGAACAAGAATGTATTATAACAAGAAAGTGTACACAATAAGTACATATAGTATTTCTGTATATTTCTGGGAAGACGTTCCTGGAGAATGTGTTGACTAGTCGCAGTCGACCAGAGTCTCTAGTTGGATCTCGTGATTCCTTTTCCTCTTCCGGTACCAACCACTATTTATATAGTTGGTAGTCACCTATGCAGATTAGGTGGATCCCACCACAACATATATGTATATATATATATATATATATATATATATATATATATATATAATATATATATATATATATATATATATATATATATATATATAAAATTAAAAAATAGAGCAAATATTATTTACGAATTCAAATGCCCATTAATTGTATTCCTCAAGAATCCAATTTCGTAAATAATTATATAGGCCACACTACAAATTGTTAACACGCAGACTAACTCTACACATTTCTGACAGTAGTTCAATTAGATCCCATTTAAATTTTTCATGGAGACCTACCGGACACTATTCGGAACATACTTGTCAACAACACTAATATAATAGCATCATCCACATGCAAAAATAGCTAAAAATAATGGAAGCCTTATTAATAAAAACAAACAAACCAACACTTAATAATATTAACTTAAACATGGACATAATATCTTGACCATGTTTTGAAACAAAAAAAATTAAACATTTTATAAAACATACATATAACAAACTGTTTCTAATTCTAACAGTTGAAAATGGCTAAATGTATAGCCGAAAGCGCTCGGATAAAAAGAACATTCGGACAGTTTTCATATAATTTATCATCTGAAAAGAAAAACATTATTAGATCGCACGAGAAATAATATAAAAATAAATAAATAAAAGCACCTTGTCAGTCGTTTTTAATGAAATGTGCATGAAAGAAGGATTGCTGCCTAAATACACAAATATATATAATATTTGTGTGTGTATATATTTTGCAGAAAATTATATGTAAAATATTATATCAAGGAAAAATATTTGGAAGATTACTTAAATAAATGGAAATGTCTTTCGGAGATACTGAATTCCAAAAGCGATAAAAAAATTCCGGATATTTAATGAATCAAGCGATAAAAATATTAAAGAAAGAAAAATAATCTAAATTAAGTTGGTTAAACGACAGACTCATATTATAAAAACAAATTAAATGTTTATAGTTACAGTGACGCCTATACTTAGTGCGCTGATTTAATTACATCCACGAAAATATCATTTAAATTCGATGAAGTTCTAAAGGTCGAAACGCGAAACAAGGAATATTTTTCACTTTGCTATTACATACGCACACACTCGTACACATGGATGCATGTACACAACCCGCCATCTCTCTCTCTCTCCCTCTCTCTCTCTCTCTCTCTCTCTCTCTCTCTCTCTCTCTCTATATATATATATATATATATATATATATATATATATATATATATATATATATGTGTGTGTGTGTGTGTGTGTGTGTGTGTGTGTGTGTGTGTGTGTGTGTGCGCGCGTGTTTATGTGTGTGTGTGTGTGTGTGTATTTATCTGTACACACACACACACACACACACACACACACACACACACATAAACACGCGCGCACACACACATATATATACATATATATATATATATGATTAAATGTGGAACAAACAAGAAGGTTAACTTTCATAAATTTGACATATATCGGAATTGATTTGATTGAGCGTAACTTTTTATTGGGGAATTTGGCGAAACGGATATGATTGGATATTTAATCAACTTTGTTGAAACTCATGTATATTTTGAAATAGAAGGTATATATATATATATATATATATATATATATATATATATATATATATATATATATATATATAGAGAGAGAGAGAGAGAGAGAGAGAGAGAGAGAGAAAGAGATAGATAGATAGATAGATAGATAGATAGATAGATAGATAGATAGATAGAATGAATTAATAGAAATTAACTCACATCAGTAATTAAAACAACATAAGCTTATACAGAGACGACATCGTTATAAACTTAATAAATTGTTACTGCTAATCTACAGAAAAAAAAATATAGTTAATATATATAGATTATGGAAATATATTAGGATTTAAAATAGACACAAATGTAGGCATAAAATCTTACCTAAAATATTACATTCTCTAGGTATATCATTTAATCTAAACAGAAAGACATAAAAAACATACAAAAAATAAAACAACTATATATACATCAACAAAAATTACCCACCTAACGTATTCAAAACATACCTATATCTATAAGGGAAACAATTTCAAAATATTCCAGCACATTAAAATATACAAAGAAAAAAACACTATTACATGAAACAGCATTCAGAAAGAGCAGTTATTCGAACAATCTAGAATATATAAAAATAATACAAACAAACCAAGCCGAAAAAGAAACCTGAACATGTACAACCCAGCCTACAATAATACAATAACAACAAAAATAGTTAAAATATTCTTCAATATGATCGAACAACATTTCGTCAAACTCAACAAACTATCAAAAATCATCAAGAAAAACACAGGAAAAAGGAGTTATATTTTCAAGGATAATATTGAGAAATAATAACCAAGCACAATAAGAAAATAATTAAAACATCCAATCGTATTCACAGCATTAGCAAAACAACAATTGCAACTGTCGAAGTAAAAACAATTGCGTACTTAATAAATGCCGAACGAACAACAATTTATAAGGCCGCTGTGACAACATAATCGCTGATGAAAAAGTTTACATAGGAGCTACAGAAACAACCTTCAAAGAAAGAATCAACTTTAAGGAAATCTCATTTAAATCGGAAAAATACAGAAATAAGAAACATTATCAAAATATATATGGAACCAGAATAAAGTAACATTACTACCATGATTAAATAGAGAATTATACAACGCATCCCTACACAGCAACAATTGAAGAAACTGTAGATTGTATCTGGAAGAAAATCCAGCAATTACTCCATTTAAAAATCACAGAAAATTGAACAAAAGTTTACATAATGTGTACATGCACCACTTACTACTTTATTACCTACCTAGTAACATAAAAAGAAATGAAAGAAATACAACAAAAATGACAATACCAATGTCAAACTCAAGCCAACAAAAAACGAACAATTAAAATATCACTAAACAATGGACAACAATATTTACCACAACGTCATTCTTCATAAAATACTAAAACCTCCGCAAAAAAGAGTACGCCATTAGTTTTGCCACTGTATACAAACATAAATCACATATTTCATCCTTACCAATCTCAAACCCAATCCACCAAGAAAAAGAAAAACTATAATAGAAACAAATAATATCCAACAAAATTTACCACTTGTGTACTCTTTATAAAACACAAAACGAGAACGTCGATGTGGACGAGACAATACAACCATAAAAACTTATAGACAAAAAAAATTAGACACGTATACGCGAAATCTGAAACATAGACGAGCGCATGCGCACATATTTGTATGTATATATACTTACCTGAATGCATATGCACAAAAATAAGCATAACCATACACTCGCACAGAGTAACAAATACACAGCGAAACACACCAGTAAAAAACACATACAGAATTCGAATCATAAGCAAAAAAATAAAAGAAATAAATAATGATCCAAACAATAATGATAAAGCAAAATCCCAAGGAGATATATAGAGTTAAGGCAAATGCAAACAGAAACACGCATATTAGTTGGGAATACACAGATACCCACGTGCAGATGAATGTGTACGCGCATGTTCATACATACACGCATGCATATTTAGCTACCTCCTCGAGTTCGCTAAAAAAAGAGCAAAGCATGATGAAAAAGGCGCCAAACTTGACGAAAACAAAATTTTATCCTCTAAATATTTATGTTATTATTAAGAGGAAAGATCAAAGTTTCAATCTGAATTTTAGTTTAAAAATCCTTGTTTCTCTTTGTATCACCGGAACTAGTAAAATAACAGATACAATTTTTAGCACGTTTTGTTTTTGTATGACAAACATTAAATTGGAATATCTTGTAAAAATAAAAATAATTGTCAGATGTTAATGAAACTTTCAGAAACTATTCAGTGATGATCGTAATTGTTATAAATAAGTTTTCTTTTATTAAATTCATGGCAGAAATATTTTTTTATTGTTTATTCCCCCCCCCCCAACTAATTTCATGAAAACCCTAGATATTCGATCGCGTCAGCTCTAGTGATTACAATAGTTAAAAGCACAAGGCTTTGAAGAACGCAAATCGTGTTTTTTTTTGTAATAGGATCCCTCCTAGCTGAAAATCAGCTCTGAATTGTAACATACAAAACTCAATAAAACAAATATATTATTTAATTTCTAATGCTTTTATTTGCTTTTAGTTGTTTTTATGATTATGGACAATATTTTCTGAAAGAATAAAAATAATCGATGAAAAATGAGTTTTTAATGCACTTATTTGTTATATTTTAATTATAATAGATTTTTACATTTAATTTGTTAAAATATTATAAAATTAGTTAAAAGGCCGCATCAGGTTTTGTAAGTGTCTTTATGAGATAGATATTTCTTTAGTGCGTTGCAAATTGTATCGTTTTGTCTAATCAGAATATCCGTAGTAATAAGAAATGTAATTTTGTGTTTATAATCGGGCTGTAATTATAAAGTACGGAAAAACAACCAGAATACAATTAAGTTGCGTTATTTGAATTAAGCGTTGTTCTCCGCTGTTAAGGCCTTTACTTTTGCGAAACACATGTGGAAAAGTTGATTTTTCAATTTCAACTGAGTAGCGTACCAAGCAGTATCAGTATCATCTTATGAAATGTATATGATCTTATTTTTATATTAATCTCAGTTTTGACATTTTCCATAAATGAAATATCAAAATTAATAATAAAATGTATGGAAATACAAATAACGCAGTAAAATGTACTAAATGTACATAAATTATAGTATTTTATGTACACTTCTAATAAAATTTCATAAGAATCGTACCTATAAATTAATTAGATATATTTCTTATGAAATTTAATCTCACTCTTAACAGTCTTATTTTAATTTCTTTATAATATATTTTCTATAATGCATCGTAAACGTAAAGGTGAAAGCTAAGTACAAAAAACGAAAAAAAATTAGAGCGCTACAAGTTTTCCTTAAAAATAACGAGGTAAATAATTTGTTCACTTAAATGTAAAATATTTCACTTTTCTCCTTCCGTAGAACAAATTATCCTCACGGAATCCGTCAATATGTCATTCATCACCTGTGAAGTGACGCGGAAGTTTATGACCTGCTTTGTTTTATTTTCAAATTACACCTTTTCGGCGCAGAAACTAAGTTAAGCATGGTTCAAAATATTTTAAATAAACATTATAATTTCTGATTTTCTTAAAATAAGTTTTGAAAAAATGATAATTGATTTTTAAAAGAATTTCAAACTGAGATTTTCATTGATTTTATAAAATGAAAGAAAAGGTTTGCCATCTGTCAATTTTGCTGACTCAAAAAAAACAAGATATTTAACGAAATTTTCGGACGTGTTAGGATCGATTAAAAAATGTAAAAAAATACCCCCAAAATACGTTGATCTTTCCACTTAATAATAACATAAACATTTAGACGATAACATTTTGTTTTCGTCAAGTTTAGCGTCTTTTTCATCATGCTATGCTCTTTTTTTAACGATCTTGTGGAGGTACCTAACATACATAGACTTACGTATAACCACTCACCTATGTAACTGTTGTGAGACCAATACTTCCCTACATCATGGACTCTCCCAGTACTATATTATTATGTAATGCGCAGCCGCGTACGATACCAATACCGGACACCACTGGATAGTAAGCTCTGCTTAAACTATTCTTTGTAACTTTTCTGTTTAATATATCTTTCTTACCTCTAACCCGTGTTCCGTGTTTTCCTTCCGTGGCCCCTACTTCAGGTCCACATCAGTGGCGACAGAGGATTCGAGACACGCACCCACACCGAAAACCCAAAGCCCCAGACCCACATCAGTGGAGATAGAAGACTCGTTTAACCCCACTGGCTCCCACATCAGTGTTGAACTAGAATTTGAGCTGGCATTACTACATCAGCGAACGAAACGCAATAACGAGCAACCAAGTATCGAGAACGACTGCTTACAAAGAAAACAGCTTGTGCACAAAACAAACTGACAAACTAAAGAGCTCGAAGTTCTACGGGTGACTCAAGTTCGAAAAAACTATTCACCAAGTCGCGCATTTAACAAAGTGTTAAAAAATTTTATGAAATTGATTTGATTTCCTACAAATCTCGTGCATAAAATTACCCTCCTCTCAAATTGATTGAGGTGAGTTTTTTCTAAAAAAAAAAAGAAAAGCAAATTCTCCCAAAAGAAGGAAAAAAATCCAGTGTATTTTTTTTTTTTGCTGTCTAAGTGATATTTTCTCCCCACACTTCTAAAAAAAAATATAAGTGTGGATAAAATTTAAATGATCACATTGAAATTAACGGAACAACGGTATCTCGAAAGATCTAAACCAGTAAGTAGTTCTTATTAATTTTATTAATTGACTACTAGATTTGGTACTCGGGTTTTGAAAGCAACAGTAATTACAGTTATTTATTTATTTATTTATTTCTGTTTTGTGTGTTCTTTCATTACTTTCCTACATATTATCTAAATATGGAAGAATTCTAAAAAATAATTGTCCAAATGTTAAAGGTCCACATGGACCACCAACAAAAATCAGATGAAAGACAGCAGAAATTGGAAGAAAGATTCCTCGAATTACAGTCGGACCAACAACCAGAACAGAAACTTCAACAACAAAAAAGCGAAGAGAGACAGAAACTCCACCAACAAAAATCAAACGAAAGACAGCAACAAATGTTTCTGGAGTTACATAAACAACAAATAGAATTCCAACAATTTACACTTCAGAAAACAGAACTACAGCAAAAACATCTCGAAGAATTACTTGTAAATTCATGTAACGGCTCTAAAAACTCTGAAAAAGATACGACATTTTCCCAGAGTAAAATCTACAACTCGATTGAAACATTGGAATACGTACCAGAGGAAGACAAAACATTCGAGGCGTTTTACAGGCGTTATGAAGATATTTTCAATGTAGACTATGAACAATGGCCTAGTGAAAAAAAAGGTACGTCTGTTATTAAGGAAACTGGGAGCTATCGAACATGTTAGGTTCATAGACTATATATTACTCAAGAAAATTACGGACCTGAAGTTCTCAGAGACTATTAAGCTCCTAACGGAACTATTCGGTCTTAACATAACCTTGTTCCACAAACGTTGGAAATGGCTGAACACAGTCAAGAACAACCAGCAAGATTTTCTAACGTTTGCAGCGTTGGTAAACAAGCTTTGTAATGATTTCAAAATAGCCGAGCTGAATGCCGACGATTTTAAGTGCTTAATATTCGCACAAGGTCTAGTATCAGTAGAAGACGCTGAGGTCAGACGTCGGGTACTTACCAAACTCGAAAACGAACACGAAATTAGCAGAGGATTGTCAAAGAGTAATTTATGACAAGTGTGATTCAAAAACGATCAAGGAATCAGGTGTGGCTCAGATTAAAAAATCAGAAGCAACCCAACCTCTTATTCCCCGCAAAAAGACAGAAGGCAAATCTCATGTTCTAAATCCCGCAATAAACAAAATGTGAATAGCCTAAAGAAACCTTCCTGACCTTGTTACCATTGTGAAAAATGGCATTGGATGAAATTCTGTCCATTCGAGAAGAAATCATATTGCAAAAATTGCAATAAAAATGGTATTAACTTAACTTAGTGCTGGTACGCCAACAAGACGAGGAAACACAAAAGTAAAATTAGGCAAGCCCAATCAAACAACATAGTCGAAAGGAATTTAAGAAAATACGTGACTTGATATTTTCAATAACTCTATAAAATTCCAGCTTGATTCGGGTTCAGACCTCTCGATTATCAACTGGCGTACTTGGCGAAAGTTAAACAAGCCGACACTATTAAAGACGGATAAAACAGCAAAATCCGTAACTGGCGATAATATTAATATCGTAGGCCAGGTGATCCTTACAGTAACACTAAATGGAGTTACGAAAAAGCTGAAAGCCTACGGACTAGAAAATTCAGATAACCTATTCGGAAGAGATTGGATAGAAAAATTCAATCTATGGGATTGGCCAATTAGCACTTTTTGCCGAAAAATAAAAAGTACAACGTCCAATTCGGAAAATCTCAAAAAGGAACTCAAACAACATTTTCTCCAGGTTTTCGTCTGGCGGCCTTGAGAAATCTTCTAAATTTAAAGCTAACTTCAAGGTGAAGGACGGTGCAAGACCAGTTTTCAAAAAGAAACGGAATATCCCTTTCGCTGCTCTAGAGCAGATCAACAAAGAATTAGATAGACTCGAACAGGCGGGTATTCTATCAAAAACAGATTTTAGCGAATGGACAGCACCTACGGTCTATGTCAAACAAAAGTCCAACCAAATACGTGTATGCGCAGATTTTTCCACAGGGCTAAACGATGCTTTGCATGATCATCATTATCCCCTCCCAAGCCTTCAAGAAATCTTCAACAAATTGAATGGCAGAATAATATTTTCCAAAATAGACTTTTCAGACGCATACCTTCAGATAGAGGTGGATGAAGAGAGTTCTAAATTGCTCTGCATAAACACCCATAAAGGTCTGTACAAATATAATAGACTGGCTTTTGGGGTCAAGGTTGCGCCTGCAATCTTTCAGCAGGTCATGGACGTCATGCTGGGCGACCTTGACTACGCAACAGCCTATTTGGATGACATACTGGTGACGAGTAAAACGTCGGCAGAGCACCGGAACCATATAATAAAATTATTCAAGAAGTTTCAAGAATACGGGATTAAGTTTTAGGAAGCAAAGATTGATTTTTTCCTACCAGAGATCAAATACTTAGGCCACATTATAAATAGAGACGGTCGTCGGCCGGATCCAGAAAGAGCCAATGCAATCAGAAACATGTCGGACCCAGTTAACGTTTAATCGTTACAAAGCTTCCTCGGCCTTGCTAACTTCTACCAAGGTTTCATTAAGAACATGCAGAATTTGAGAGGACCTCTCAACGAACTTTAAAAGAAGGATAAAGCATGGGTATAGACTACTGAATGCCAAGACGCATTCGAGATGATCAAGAAAACAATTATTTCGGATTTTTCTCTCACCCACTACGACCCTAATCTCGACATCATAGTCGCAAGCGATGCAAGCCCATACGGCGTCGGTGCTTGCATTCTCCACAAACTGCCAGATGGTTCGCGAAAAGCCATAGCACCCGCATCTAGATCTTTACTACCATCAATATTCCCAAATAGAGAAAAAGGCTCTAGGGATAATATTCGCCGTCACTAAGTTCCATAGATACCTACATGGAAGACGGTTCATACTGCAAACTGACCATAAACCTCTAATAACAATTTTTGGTTCCAAGAAAGGCCCACCGGTCTACACGGCGAATAGATTACTTCGTTGGGGAACGATTCTTTTGAATTACAATTTTAATATCGAGTTCCTAAAATCTAAAAGTATTTGTCATGCGGACAGTTTATTGCGACTCATTCCTAAAAATACGGAAGTTTTTGAAGACTCCATCATTGCTACACTAAAGACGAATTATGAAATCAAAAATATGATTGCGAATACAATTAGAGAACTCCCAGTTACTTTGGCCGACATAAAAAGGGAGTCTCGAGAGAATGAATTCATCCAAAGTATCAAAAACAAAATTCGCAACAAAGACCTAAATGTGCCTGAAGTTTTCTCCCTCTGTGAGGATGTTCTATTGTATAATGACCGAGTAATGATTCCAAATAGCCTGCAAAGAAAAATCCTTAAGGATTTTCACATCGGACATCCGGGGAAGAGCCGAACGAAAAGCCTCATGCGCTGCTACGTATATTGGCCAACTATGGACAAAGACATAGCAGACATGATAGAATCTTGTAAGGGATGCGTGCTTGCAACAAAATCTCCGACCACGACATGCAAACCATGGCCAAACACAGACCATCCATGGCAGAGAATTCATGTGGATTTTGCAGGGCCCCTAGACAACATGTACTACATTATTGTTGTGGATAGCCACTCAAAATGGACTGAGGTCCTGCAATGTAAAAAACCAACCACCAACTGCGCGATCAGATTTTTATATAAGCTATTCGCGCGTTTTGGCGTGGTAGATTGTGTAGTGACTGATAACTGCACTCAATTCACATCAAGTGAATTCAGAGACTTTTGCAAGTTGTATCAAGTGGACCACATTACGACGCCTCAGTATCACCCCAGGTCGAACGGTCAGGCCGGGAGTTTCGGGGACACTCTAAAAAGAGCTTTAAAAAAGGCGCTAGGCACACCGACGGATAGAGCATTACAACAGTTTCTGCAGGTGTATAGTATAACCCCTAATCCTAACACGCCTATGGGACGCTCGACTGCACAAACAATGTTCGCAAGAAAAATCAAGTCCGTCTTTGATAAACTCATTCCACGGCAAGCAAAGTTCAAGAAAACCGTCTCGTTCCCTAAGAAATATTTTAATCCTGGCGACAAAGTCCTTTGTAAGGCTTACGAAAGCAACATAACATTCTGGGAAGTAGGCAACATCAAACAGAGAATTGGCGAACTGGTCTATATTGTCCAGGGACCGAAAAATACCCACAAACGCCATATGAACTAGCTCAGGAAATGCCGTTTGCAGGAATCTGAGGAATCACCAAAAAATATCTGCGAAGAGCCGATCGACGTAATATTCGAACATTTCGATCTTGACACGCCCCAAGACTCTCCGGAAATACGACGCTCGGGGAGAAAGAGAGAATTTACTCAACCACTCGACGTGAATCCCAAGAAGAGGTATTAAGAGTTTTACTTTTTTTTTCCTTCAAGAAAAAAAAAAAAAGAGGAAAACTCTTTGAAACGGGGCATTGTGAGACCAATACTTCCCTACATCATGGACTCTCCCAGTACTATATTATTATGTGTATCATAGTATCACCAGTAATGCGCAGCCACGTGTTCTGCTGTCGAACTCTCTGTTTGTCAGAGAGGAACTCGGACGAGGCTTTGCCGTAGGGCCAAGTTTCGTCCGGGGAGGTAGACAGTCCCTAAACTCGTGTATACGGGTTGTAAGTGGGCATATTTTTGGCCGATCCTACGGGCTCGGTAAACCCACGTTAAACCGGCCTTGTGTCACATTCGCCACGTGTGGGGGTTGGTTGTTAAATATACCAGTAATGCGCAGCCGCGTACGATACCAATACCGGACACCACTGGATAGTAAGCTCTGCTTAAACTATTCTTTTTAACTTTTCTGTTTAATATATCTTTCTTACCTCTAACCCGTGTTCCGTGTTTTCCTTCCGTGGCCCCTACTTCGGGTCCACATCAGTAACATAATAGCAATAAACCAGATGTGACCAGAGAAGAGAAATAGATAAAATAATAAATAAATAAAAATTAAAAAATAGCGAAAAAGTAAAAGAGAAAAAACGAAAGAAAGAAGCAGACAGAAATGAAACACACATTCGCACAAAAATGTAAGTACAAGAAATCCTAGAAATATTAACAGTCTAACTCTGTTCTGATGAGAAATTACATCTATGAAACTGCGAAACTCTACATAAACACGAGTTAATTGAAAAACAATTATAACTTGTATTAATGCTTGATCCTTATATTCGATACTGAACACGCTACCACAAAGCTTGTTTGCTATAAATACATTTATCAGAAAACAACGGTAAAAACAAGCAACTTTGGCTTCAGTAACAGTCATTAAATTACCACTATATATATATATGTGTGTTTTTTTGCGTGCGCATGTGTGTGTGTGTGTGTGTATGTGCGTGTGCGCACGCACTGGTTTCCTTATATTGTAATTGCCTATTACTACCTAATTTTCAAGCCAATCGCAATGTCACTGATATTTTTTAAATTTTTCTCACATCAATTAAATCAGAATTCATTAGCTTCATGTCTCGCACATCTCGCCTGTGGAACTCCCTTCCTTATTCCTGTTTCCCTGACAAATACAATCTCCAACTATTTAAGTGTAACGTCAATCGACATCTCCAGGTGCCTTGATCTATCCACTTCCCTTTTCCACATCCTTTCACCTTTCATTCCTATCTGCTCTCGCTCCAAATCTTCTGTAACCCCCATGCCTTGATCGATCCACTATCTTTCTCCACATCCTCTCCTTTACGACTCCTATCTGCTCTTCCTCCAAACCTTCTGTAACCCCTTGCATGCTAGTGGCTTCCAGTCTTGCTTGGGGTGATAAGCATAAAAAAATTCCTCTATAACTTAGAATCGAAGCGTTAATATGAAGAAGCAGAAATGTAATTTTGATGAGTTTGACCTTAGCCCACATCTCCGGTGAGGTAAGAGAATTTTATACATGCTTCCTGGATGATATGTAACTTCTTTTACAGCATTATACCACGTCTTAAGAGCATTCTGATGATTGGTTTTGAACGGTGGACGCGCATTCCTCAAGAAAACCGGATGATATCATCTTCTTGCTTCCAGAATTTACCCTTAATTGATAAAAGGAACGTCTATATTTTCATTATATCCCGAATGTTTCTATGTGCATGTTTGGATGCATACGTGCGAGTTGCATGTCCCTATTTATTTCCCAAATTTCTTTCAAATTAATCCTAAAAGAAGAAATTTAATTTACTTGTAGAGATGCAAAACTGTATTCGAAATAATCAAAGTTAACACACGCTTTAGACATTTCTAAAGCCTAACGCTAAAGATCATTGAATTTACAGTCGGGAAGCTTATCACTAGATGAGTCATTTGGGAAGCAACTTTATCGATCATGTTTTCCTCGGAGGACCCGAATTTCGAAGCCAGAAAACTTTTCAATTTCACGTAGTCGACAAATATTCTCGATCTTATCTAAGATTGCTCTAGCGTGCTGAAAGAAAGAAAGAAAGAGAGAAAGAAAGAAAGAAAGAAAAGCGGGTTATAAAAAAGCAAAGATAAAAAAGAAAGAAAGAAAACGTGAACAAAAGTAAGATAGAAAGAACGAACGAAATAAGTTAAAATAGAGAACCAATGAAAGAAAGAATGAAAGCACGTGAAAAGGGGGAAAATGTAGGAAAGATAGAAAGAAAAATTAAAACAATTGATAAAGAGATGTAGGAGAGAAAAAGAAAAAGAGAGAAAGAAAGAAAGAAAGTAACAAACAAACAAACAAAAATCAAACAAACAAACAAACAAACAAAAGAAAAAAGGCAGAACGAATGAAAAGCATAAAGAAATAACCGTGCAAATGCAAGAAGGAATAACGAAATATAACAGTTACATGCAACCGGGTGTGCTTATAAAATATATAATTAACAACTGACAAAGAAACAGAAGAAAATTGAAAGAATGCCGAAAAAAGGAGAAATGCATGATTAAAAATGTAAGAAAAGAAAAAAGTCACAGTAGAAATACAGAATAAAAAAAGAGAATTTCAAAAGCGAGATTATCAGAAAAGAGAAAAGTAGGAAGTGTTGCGTTTGTTTGGGCGCATTGAAAAACATAATGTGGCCCGCAAGGAATCACATGATGAATTGTTATTTTCGTTTGAACAACAGACTTCGCGGCTCCATCGATCAGTCTCACACTTTACTGATTTTACAACAAGCCGGCCATTTATTTACCAAGTAAAGTGTTTTGCTGTTATTCATTTGTGCCTTCGTCTCCTATTTTATTTTTTTATTTTTAACCCATGTTGAAATATTTGGCCCAAATGACGTAAAATTGCACCTTGGGTTACAACCATTTTCTTTTCTTGTGAAGAAAATTGCACGCCATGCATACTTTTATAGAATGTCAATATATGAAAAACTTTCTCAAAATGTATTCACAGAAAAAGAAAGAAATATATTTTGAATGTTTCTGGTTTTTATTACTCTACTTTTTAGAAGTTTAAATTTTATTGAATGTGTAAAGGGAAATATATCGTTTTTCATGTGGCGTTATGTATGCTAAAGAGAGGCACATATTTTACACAGTTTAGTTGCAATCAGAAACAATGAGACGAACAGACAACGGTTAAATATTCAAACGTTTGAATATTCTAATATATGTGCCAGTAAGTTTAGGACCAAATGACACAGTACTGATCGCCGACACGGAAAAGAAATTACAATGCTTCCTAGAGAAGGCAGCGAAAGAGAGCGAGAAGAAGGGAATAAGCATACACTATAAGAAGACAGAATGCATGGCCATCAGTAAATAGAGGATCCCGAAATGCGATTTACAGGTCGGGGACATTAAAATTTAAATATCTGGGAAGAGATTTAACACAGGACGACAAATTTGGCACTGAGATACGAAGACATATTGAGATGGCCAAAGACGCATTCCAAAAGCTAGACAGAATATTACCAAACAGGGGGATTTCTTTGCTAACAAATAAAAGTGTACTGAGCTGCGACGAGATATTCGTTCTTCTTTACGGCAGCAGATGTTGGACTGATGAAGAAGAGACTCGAAGCAACGGATGTATGGTTCTAACGAAGGATGCTGATGATATCAAGGGAGAAATGTGTGAGCAACGATGAGATTACAAACAAGGAGAAAGCTTAAAATTAACAAACGAAAGTGGCAGCTGAAATTTCTGGGACACGTAATGAGAAGAGAGGTCTTTGAAAATCTGATACTCATAGATCGCATAGGGAGAACGAGAGACAAGGAAAAGTAACTCTGACATAGTATAAATATTGATAAGTCCTCATGAAATGAATTCAGAGAAAATATATTTCTTATTTAAATATATATGTTCCTATAGGTCAGATAAGAAAAGGATTCCATAATGATGGTATACCCAATACACGTTATTCTGAGAATCCGTTGGAAAAACGATAACTTTCGCGATTCGAGTCGCTTCATTACGTGTAAGAAATTAATCATAATTTAACTGACAGAATAGTGGATAAATATGACATAGCAAGGCACCTTTGGTGAGATTGCTTCTATTAAAATTAGAATAAATTTTAATTTTAAATAATATGTAATTTAATATATTCTGTAAGGCATATTTCTCTATTCCGGTGCACATTAGGATTTATATTTCGTTGGTCGTTGTCAGTTACTACACTACTCTGATAGTTTCTGTATGAATATGATCAAATCCGTAGTTAATATATATATATATATATACATACATATATATATATATATATATATATATATATACACACACAAGCATATTCATATACTCAACGGCCACCGTAGCTTTGGCGCAACCAATAAAACAGGCACTGCTGCTCTCTTGCGGAATCATGTGACAATTGATCCTAAAGCAGTCGAACGAAATGTGTCATGGTTAACCAGTCATAAAGCCTGCAATTCTACTTCAGGTCTCGGGAGACGCAAGCGCGTTCATAGAAGTTGAACATTTCTTTGTTTTACTGAACGCTCATCCATCCATCCTTCGTGACGGGAGTGATCATTATATATATATATATATATATATATATATATATATATATATATATATATATATATATATATATCAAGAGCAATTTTGAAAGGAAAGTCGTACGACAAAATGTAAAAAGTTTTCGTGACAAGTTTCACCAGTTAAGAGTTGGACGTCTACAAATACAATTTTTTTCCAATTCTTCATATATATATATATATATATATATATATATATATATATATATATATATATATAAAACAGATTTAGTTAGTTAATTTAGACATATAATGTCGGTTAATTTTATTTGTGATACGTTAAAGTTCGCGGATTAATATTTTAGTAGATTTAGAAAACTGAGTAAGAAAAATACCAAAATTTCCTTTCGTATATTTTTTTATTTTTCCAAAGTACTTTCAATCTCATCTGAGAATAACTTCAGGGGTTTAAGTTATCTGTGACTATATATATATATGTTTTTGTGAATATAAAACATTTCAACTCTTCTGTTTTTATTGCATAATCAGCATTTTAGATTTCAAAGTTCACGTGTTCTCTTAGATTTTTTCCAGTATAATTTATATAACTTTTATTTATTTCACTCATACGTATGTATTTTTTGTTATTGATCATACTTATATATATATATTTATTTCTAATCTGTGAATGTGTGCACGAGTGTTCATTTAAGTGCTATGTTCAACCAAATGAAATATAAGTTTTTCTGTTAGCACCGTCATAGTAAAGCCAACGTACGTTTTAATATTTCTATCAGAGATAGATCTCCTAAAGAACATTTTAATTGATATATATATTGGTCTTTTGCAAGGTGCTATTTGGCGGAGAAGTGTTGTTTTAAACAACTAGGTAGGTTGCATTAAATTTAGTATATGATTACTTGTTTTACTTGTATCAGTGTGAGATATATTAGCGTTTGTCAGTTGTTTTTTTAATTTTTTTTTCCTCCAGTTTATAATTGGAATGTATTCGATTACGATATAGTAATTTGATGATATGAGTTATTTGATGATGGATTGCATTCATTTATATTTGTGTTAATATTTTTAATTGCTTGTCTACTTTGTTCATCAACAATGTAGTTAGGGAAAACGTTATTAATGAGGGTTTGTATATTTTTTTTTAATTCAATGTAGAAAACATTTTGTTGAATACTTTGATTTTGCACGCTTCATTAAGTTTCATATAATAGCTATTTTTAATAGGACATTCACGTTGATAGTTATGAGCCTTTTGTTTCGAGATGAATATGAACTAGGTTTATTGAATGGTCTTTAAATAGTTTCAATATATTTCTTCTTTTCGTATAAACACTGAGAGCTGCAAATTCTGAGTGCTCTTAAAAATAATCCAATCATCATTCCCGATTTTATTTTGTTGCTATGATGGCAATAAAAGTTTATTAGTTCATTTTTTGGCTGACTTTCGGTTGACACTATGTTTTAGGCTATTGTTATGTCGGTGTAACATAAAGTCTAAGAAAGATAAAGTATAGTTTTTCTATTTCACATCTAAATTCTATTGTGTATTCGACTTTGTATAGTTTATCTACAATATCCGGTAAGTTAGTATCACAGGGATATCTTAATGGAGCTTCATCAATATATCGGAAGTAAGTTAATTGTTTAGGAAAAATGTTCTGGAAAATTCCTGACTGAAAAAATACCAAGAATTTACATGCCAAATTACATGCCAACAGGCGATCCAACTGGTAATCCAAATGTCTGTTCTTAAGAATTGTCATTGAATGTGAAATAACATTGATTTGTGATGAAACAACAGATTTCTGTTAATTTACCTATTGGTAGGGAGAGGTTTATTTTTTATTTTGTTCGACTCTTTTTTAAGGGATTTAAGGATTTTTCAATAGGCATATTAGTGTAATGTTATTTTATATCTAGTCTGGTCATGTGTTTTTCAGTCTTGTTTATTTCCCTTAGTTTTCTAACAAGATTACCAGAACTATTCATCTGTGATAGATTTATTGTTCCAAGGAGTGTGGTTAATATTTTTGCAATGGCTCTAGCTATTTTATGGGGGCACTGCCTATTCCAGAAATGATGTGTGAAAGAGATCTCAGTTTTCTTGCTCTTTGGTGAACGTAATCTTTTGGTATTTTAGTGTGGTATTCTATCAGTCTATACCACAATTTGTTAAATTTTTAATCAGTTTCTTTATTTCCGTGTTCATTTTTTTTGTGTTTCATTAGTTAGATTCGCTAGTTTATATTTCCGTAGGTGTCGTTATCGTCCAGTAGTGAGATAATGTTCCTATGTATTACAACCCTTTCTCCTGTCAGGAGGAGGGATATGGATTTCCTTATGTCTTGCTTGGATTTTAGTGCAGTTAAGTGTTTGTGGTAATGTATTCATACACATTTCCCTGTGTTTTCGCATATGCTGGTGTGGGTGCATGAATATATATATATATATATATATATATATATATATATATATATATATATATATATATATATATATATATATCAGAAATAGTTCACGTGTGCTTCTTGTAATATTTAAAATAGATATGTGGTTTAAGGAAAACGAGAGGGTACAAATGTGCGAAAAATAATAACATTATCTCCGTTCTTCATTTCTGTCTTGTGGTTAGTAATTAACATATAATACAGTTTTTCGCACTGATCACATTGTTACCCTTTTGTCTTCGCTTGTTTTATTAACTAACGCACATATTATATATATATATATATATATATATATATATATATATATATATATATATATATATATATATATATATATATATATATATATATATATTATTTACATTATTCGGACTATTGGCCTTATCTTTGTCGGCATATTTATTACAACGTTTTGGCCGTTGTACGCTCCGGCCTTCTTCAGGTGGTTGGAATTTCGAACTGACTCTGCCGGCAGAGATGAGGACAATAATCCGAATAATGTAATAATGTACATAATACCTCATCACAGAAATATAGACACACACACACACACATATATATATATTTGTATATATATATATATATATATATATATATATATATATATATATATATATATATATATATATATATATATATAACATATATATATAAACATATATATATATATATATATATATATATATATATATATATATATATATAATACTCTTTGCTGTGAGACCTTCCTTGCTTCAATCTGAAGTTGTCTTCCATATAGCCTGATGTGTGTATATTGTTTTGTTAGTATTGTATTACCTAATGGCTATTCTGGTGGAATTCCTATGTATTTTACGTTCGCCTCAGTGTATAGTTACAGAAACGAAAAATGCACATTATACCAACAGATAACTTGCAACTTTAAACTCGAGAAATTTTTGAAAATCACGTTACATGAAACGTCCTGTTTTCTTTTAGCAAACCTAGCATATATTTTGGTGAGTTAATGAGTAGATTTGAAGCTGTTCATTTGTTCTATAAGTTGAATGAGAAATAGTTTTAAAATACCGCTTCATTCCTTGTCATCAAAGTTAAGCAATGTTTATCCTTGTCGTGTTATCATTCTTGTTATTGTAAGAGATAATTAAATTTGTGATTGTCTCATTCTATACAGGCAGCCACCACGCGATGGATAACACATATTTTTACATATAACAATCCTAATGACTATTCGTTTCATATAAACAATTTCTTATTTTAGTAAGTAATATATATAAGCATTTAACAGTTTCAATCAATGAGTTTCATTTTTTCTATATCACAGCGCCAGGAAAAAATAGGGTAATAATTATTTAAAAGGGAATTATTAATATAATTTATGATAATATTTTTGGATCTATGATTTGTCCGCTTTTGACTTTTATTACATTGGTGAAATGTGCCATTCAAAGGGCTACCAGAGTTGGTCAGCTCATTCCACTCAGTGTAATTATCAACCCTGGCTCGAAGAGAATGTACATTATTGTTTACAGAAGAGTTAATTCAGCAATGTTAAAGATTCGTCTCGTCGCGTAATAGCCTTCTCTCTTATTTGCAAATCTATTCAAATATGAACAGTAAATAAGAGATGGGAGAGTTTTGTTAGACTGAGTAAATCTTAGTTAATACTTATATGGTGTCAAAGAAATAACAATGTTTGCATATGTTCTGATGCCGAAACAGGTTTTATTGAAAATTGAATCTGTTAATTGTTCTTATTTAACTGTTTGCGAAAATTTGATGAACAAGAACAGAATGTAGTATATTTAAATATACTTCTTCGTCTATGTGATGTATCCATTCAGGAAGTGGCCGATCATGGTTCTCCACAACTACTTGTCCTTTGTAGCTCTTAGTAATTAGTGATGTTTGGTTAAACCTTATGCTCCCTCTTCAGCCGACCATTTATATAAGCTAATTTTGTAGGTTATTCGCTACATTCCTGTGCCACATTTGCATTCATAATGTCCTATGAGTATCAAATTTGCCAAGCTCTCTTGACTGAATATGTGTATTCGTAATTTCACTTGTCTCTTTTATATTCTAAATGTTAGGCTCATTTGTGTTCCATTATTTTCCTTACTATTTCCCATTACTCATGTGTTGCATCCATGTTTGCTCCATTGTTTTCTCTTGCCTTATCTTCTCTCTTTGTGAGGAGATTGTCCAGCATTCCATGCCATATAAGAATACCGATATTAAATAGAACTTAAACGCAATTTTCTTTGTTCATATCAAAGTTTTCCTGTTTCTTTGCCTAGCTTCAGAAAGGCATATTACGATATATCTAACGGTACTTGTATTTTGATGTCACATTTTCTGTCCTCTGTGAAAAAACTTGATAGATATTTAAATGTTTGTGATTTCAGAGTGTCTCAGATTTATACTTCGCATCTTATGCGCAATAGGCTTGAAATGCCCGATAAACAAATTATCGGAAGTTTTCTGTTGAGAACGACAAAATGTAAACTATTCGAATAATTCCTAGTGACATGTCTCATACCATTTAATTTTTTAATTGTAAAATCTATTTTTATAGTGCCTAACAATTATATATCCATATAATAAACTTATACAGCTAGATGAAGAATAGACGCATTCTCATAATTTTTATTTTGTAGCCAATCGTTCATAACTTTTGGAAGTGGTATTCATTAAGATATGCAGATGACACAAAATTGATAGTAGATACGGAAAACAAATTACAAAACCTACTAGAGAAGGTACCGAACGAGAGCGACAAGAATGGAAAAAGCATAAAATGCAAGAAGACAGAATGCATGGTAAAATGATGAGCCCGAAATGCAACTTACAGGTTGGGGACACTAAAATCAAGCAGGTGAGGAAGGTTAAATATCTTGGAAGTGTTTTGGCTGAGGACGTCATGTGCGACGCTGAGATCCGTAGATGTATTGGGATGGCCAAAGACACATTCCAAAAGTTAGGCACCGTATTGCGAGACAGAAGGATATCTTTGGTAACAAATAATAGGCTACAGAGCTGTTACGTGACAGATGTCCTCCTTTACGGCAGCGAATGATGGACGGTCTCCTCAAACATGAAAAAGTGACTCGAGGAGATGGTTCTACAGAAGGATGTTGAGGATATACTGGACCGACCGTGTGAGCACCGATGAGGTTTTGGAGAGGATGCAAACAAGGAGGAAGGCTTCACTTAACATCAGGAAGAGGTAGCTGAAATTTCTGGGACACGTAATGAGAAAGGAGTGATTGAAGAATCTGATACTCACAGGTTGAACTGAAGGGAATAGAGACAAGGGAAAGCAAGTATGACATACCTCGCAGGCTTAAGCAAATGGATGACAGAACGTGGTCCGGAACAGGTGGCAGAGGGACTAAATTTATTGAGAGCTACAAAGGATAGGGGGAAATGGAGAGCTATGATCGCCAACGTCCTGATAGGACACGGCACATAAAAAGAATGATTCATTATTTTATGATAGTTCTGCATTTAGAAATGTGAACGAATTCCATAGTTTGGAAACAATGGTTCATCTAACGTAAAATGAAGAAAAGTATCAAATACAAAAATGACGATTTCATTTGTGTGGATTTTTAATTAGTTGAACAAAGTATTTCAGTCATGATGAAGAGGCCGTGGTTAATTGGAAATATTCTATGTGCTTTTGAGAAAGTCATTGAAGAATATTCTCTCGACATATGTGAGTGCGTGTGTAAATTTCAACCGACAACAAGTCAAAATCTTCGATCAATGAATGCCGAATGTTGTGTTATAAGGAAAGTTTACTTGAGGTAATTTATGAATAAAACCAATTTACGATACTCCTATGGGGCATAAAATGAAAATATTTTCTGTGGTAAGCAAGCCAACTAGGATTCGAATCAGAAATGCTATCCTTTCAGAATATCTGTCCCTCTGCGTGCCAACCGTACATTTTGAAACAAACCAGCATGTACACATCAAATTATCGAATAACAGAAATAGTTGTGGCAAAAAATAAAATCATAAAAATGTATGGCATATCAGTTTCGAATTATCAAAGTCCCACGATCGATCACTACAGCTGGCTCGAATAAATTGAGAATGTGTATATTTTTTCTTTATATGAAGGCATCAGCTTTCCAAAGCATTTTAATTTGTGCAATTTCTAAACTATCTTTTGTTACAGTTCATCAAATTTAGATACCATGTTTTATTCTTGAAAATATAGTGAACCATACAAGTATTTTTCGCACCAAAAATTTGTTGCAAATTGCTTTTTAATATATTTACTTGTCAAAAATTAATTTGGTTTATGAATTCAAAATCAAGAACAAATATATACAATGACGATTGACGCTACACTTAAACCGTTGGAGATTGTATTTGTCAGGGAAACAGTAATAGGGAAGGGAGTTCCATAAGCGAGATGTGCGAGACATGAAGCTATTGGAGTAGAAGAGACGTCTACATCTAACACTTTCAACGGTGAAGGGATGGGAACGGGATGCCAGCCACGTAGGACGTTTAAATTCACGAGGCCTAGGGACAGGCGAAAGCAACTCCTCGGAGCAATTACCGTGAATGTACTTGTAGAAAAGGCAGAGCGATGCAACATCGCGTCTGTGAGAGAGCGACTGCAGACGAGATGACAAATCAGGGCCAATCCCATTGCATATCCATCTCTGGATCTTATCAAGAACCCTGAGGCAACCAGCAGGGGCCCCAGACCATATATGGCAGCAATACTCCATGCAAGGGCGAATGGTCGATTTATAGACTTGGAGGATCGATTCCGGGAAGAAAAATTTCCTGGCTCGGCACAGGGAACCAACTTTTCTTGCGGGAACCAACTTTTCTTGCGGTGGATGATGCAACTGACTCTATGTATTTGTTCCATCTCAGATCAGCGGACAGCGTGAGACCGAGCAGCCGCAGAGTATCTAATTCTACCCGTGAATTATTTGAGCAGAAAATATTTACAGGAGGGACGATAATGAAATGGCCACCATCAAAACCTGATCTGAATCCGACTGAAAATCTATAGTCAATTATGAATCTGAAATTATATGAAGGGAGTAAAAATGTAACAGCAAAAAAAATCTAATGTGTAGGAATTCGAAATTGCGCAAGTAAAAAAAAAGTAACTACATCAATGAACAATAGCTGTTATTGAGAAGAAGGGTCTCTCTATTAAAATGTAAAGGATCCAGAGGCTTATATATGTATTTGTTATTTGTTCTATTATTGATGTTGATATTATTACCTTGATGTAAAATGTGATTATTTGGTTTTGCCTAATAACTTCAGACGACATCTTTTAGAATACATGAATACATGAAAAAACTTCAATAACTTCAATAAAACATATTGATGCTATCTAAAATTTAAATTCAGGATTTGTTTTGACATCAAAATTCATTGTTTAAAATTTGACAATGATTTTCAAAAAATATTTGGATTATTGATGTTGATATGATATGCAGAATAAATTCAGACAAGATGTATATAGGTCTACCATTCGTCCATGATTACAATAGTACTGCCATATATGTTCTGTTGCTCCTGGTATATATCCAGAGATCTTTGATAACATTCAAAGGAGAATCAGCAAAATTGTTGGTCCTGATCTGGCATCACAGATTCAAAGACATTTTCATCACAGTAAAATTGTCTCCCTGTAGATATTCTACAAATATTTTCACGGCAAATCTTCGGATGAGCACTTCGCTATGCTACCTAGATTTTATGAATTTAAATGCTTTAAATACTGTACTATACTGGGGCAAGGTCTCATTCATTTATTGTCGATTAGGTTAGATATAATTGCAAGTTCTATGCTAACATTATATTTTCTCTCACTTCCATCTTGTGAAACTCCCTTCCGGTTCCATTTTTCCCAGTCAAATTTAATATTCAGAACTTTAAATGCAACGACGATCGCTCTCTACTGTCTTCCTGATTCCCCATCTTTTGCTCTTGGTCCTTAGCAAACACATACACACACAAACACATACACACACACACTTTCACACACACACACACACACACACACACACACACACACACACACACACACTTTCTTTCTACCCCCATACACACACACTCACTCTCTCACACACACACACACACTCTTTTTTCTATCTGTATTTCTCTCTCTCTCTCTCTCTCTCACATACACACACACACACACATAAACTTGCGTTCAAGCATGGTACTGTTTCCACTCAGTGCGGACCACTTTTACATTAACGCATACTATACCCTGGATTTTTACCACTTTTACCCATAAATATAGCATACGTTAAAACGAATTCATGTCATATGGGAGAGAGTGATTTAATTAGAAATTATTTACAATATATACATTATTTATATTTTGTATATATTTCGAGAAAGTTCGTGGATTATTTTGGTTCTGCCCATGCCATTTCGAATAGGACAGCACCAAAATTTCATTTTCGACATCAAACCTCCAATCTGAAATTCTTTTCCATCACTTGGAATGTTTTCTCTCACGACTGTAATATGGATGGCGCTAAAGTCGTTAAGAAATATCTGAACTCCCTGTTATATACAACTGCTTTCTAAGAGCAATGGTTTAAAATGGCTTTATCCAAGTGAAACCTGTGGCTCTTAGATAATACTTTATTCGAAACTTGTGAACTGACACTACAGAATTACAAAGACCTGAACCAAATGATAGAAATTAACTGTCATCATGTATTTCAACAGCTTCAACCACTAACATGGATATTACATGTAACCCGAAGAATAAATATTGACATGTTCACTTTTGAAACTACTTCAAACAAAAAGTTAGATTGGAAACCCGATTACTACTTGAAAGAGCGGTAATAACTACATGAGATGTGAAACATTTTTTGTTTTAAGAGAACGGTTTATAAATTTAAATCGACAGTATTATTGACTCCTTGGTCAAAATTACCATTATTATCATCAAAATAACTCCTCCCCATTAATTGGCGTATTACAGAAAATCAACACTATATATCAATTTAGATGTCCTTTGTGAGATTGCATCTCCGACAAAAAACGATAATGTATATGTTGGTCATTCTACAATAACGTTATCAAGACAGCTCACTCTGCACATGCATAACGCATCGTCCATTGCACAATATCGGCAAAATCATTCTTGTTTACATTCAAAATTTAAAAGGATATTAGTTGACAGTACTCATATACTTCACGAAGAACGTAATAAGCAGAAATTACAAATAGTCGAAGCCATCTTTGAAGACATCTTTATTAAAAATTAAAATATGTAACAAATTCAATTATAAATATACTACAAATTTTCTGAAATGCTTATAGTATATAGTTCGTTAGAAGTATCTGCGTTAAAACTAAACAGTTTTAAAAAAAAGAAAGAAGAAAACTATAATCTCCTAACGAATTTAATTCTTACGTTAACTTCCTTACATTATGTATGAAGCTCATAGATGTGCTTCTGTGAAGAAAAAATTATATATATATATATATACATTTTATAAAACATACATACGACAACCTATTTCTAATTCCAACAGTTGAAATATAATCCTTGAAATTGTCTAAATGTAGAGCCGAAAGCGCTCAGATAAAAAGAACATTCGGACAGTTTTTATATAATTTATCATCCGAAAAGAAAAAATATGGAAAATTTTAAAAAGGTCAGCGTTTGCGACTTTGCCCATGAGCGAAACTGCTTACGCTTTAAACACCCAAGTAAAAATTTACTTCGGACACAAAAAGCTCTTTGACTTAGCGAGCATAACCCTGAAGATGGTATCGGAGTATATCGAAATTACTCGCAAAAAATAATACAACCATGGTACCTTCCTTGCTATATTTAATCATACATCAAAAAAGCTTATACGTGATTACGAAAAGAATATTATCGAAAATAAACAAGCACAACATATCTGAATTCTTTAATCAGACATGCTTACATGAGAATATGCTGCCAGTATATATATATATATATATATATATATATATATATATATATATATATATATATATATATATATATATATATATATATATATATATTACAAGCGGAGTAAAATATTGTGACATTCTTCTTCAATTTTAACTTTTGCTTTTGCTGAGAGGCTGCGTAATCTCTTAGCTTATTCTAAACCCACCCTATCCCTTGATTTCCCATCCATTTATCTATAAGAGTCTACCGATATTATTATTGATATATTTGTAATTTGTCTTTTTATTCACTGTCACTGTTTCCGTCATCCTTTCCTTTCTGTCTTCTATATTTTAAATGTATTCATACTGTGTTTTATTCAATACATATTCAGTTGGATTTGTTTTAATGTAGTATCAGTTACTGTAAACTATATCATCAGAGGAGATTAAGATAATCCATCATTAATCCTCCTGTTGCTAACAGCCAACTACAAGGATCAAGGACGTCTAGTATCGATTTATTATTCGTTCAATCAGTATTACTTAAAGACTTAAGACAGACACTAGAATATTTCCTATTAGCATTCAAGCATACACACACATCTTTATATTTGTATGCAGCAAAGTAAACTTAGTGTTACGTGTTTCAACTTCTATGAAGTGGAAGCAATTCGATGTAATAAGCTGGAGTTTATGCTTGTTTAAAAGCAAACTTCTTTACAGAGACATATGTCATGACAAAATTGATACTAGAATTGTAAAACTTCTTTGGAAGGTTGAGGGCATTATTAATGCTTTGAGACAAATGTATAAGAATAATTCCAAGAATAAATCAGGAATTTACAGAGTTGCACAGGAACAGATTAGCAGACCATTAGAATATTTTTGGGAAGAAAAAATATCGGATGTTTTTAAAATGTGTTATGCGTTTTTGTCACTAAATCTTATTCGGCTTGATCTGGTGTTTGGTGAACTAAACTCATTGTTCCGTAGTGTCTCATATCGACTGTCTCGATTAGTAATCGAACTGTCCCGACTCTATATTTAACGTCAAAAGCCGTCTTTCCACCAGGTAGGAGGTATCTTTGTAATAATGACTAATACAATGCAAGGGGTCTGTATTGGCCATTTGAAATTTCCCCTTTAGCGAAAGGTTGCCGACTACGTGTCGCTGATGGAGGGGTTATAGTCAATGAAATAACTTCCCTGACGCAGCATTATTTCCGGACCATCTCCTCGTTACCAAGCTAAAATCCTCACACAAGCAATTTGGAGGTAGTAAATCTATTACTTAACATCTAGGTATTTTCCTAGTATTTTTCTGGAAAATCATTCGCCGTCCAATTTTCAGTAGTGATTTAGAACATTCTGATGCATGGTTTTAACAAATAAAAATAGCTTCATACAGGAAAATATTCATATAATTTACAGAATAATTCTGCCTAGCTTCCGTCTTTTAATCGAAGTTCACTAAAATTGTAATGTGCATGTTATAGGCATTTTCTAAAAAAAAACAATGTATTTCATTAAGATGTGGATCAGATATTTATTTTACATTATGGCCAGTGGTATTACTCCATATAGCAAATTACTCTAAAGTTCAGCCTCATCTCTTAATCGATTGCTCCTCTGAATATTTCTATATATTTTAACGTTTCGATTTTTTTCTATTTGTATAAACTGTCATTTATAAATTTGGCAACTGACTAGATTCTTCAAATTATTAGATTTCAGGGAAGTATTTAGTGATTGATCTCGAAATGAAAATCCCTTTAGAATTAAGCGAAAAGTAAGAAAAAAAAGGTAAAAGAAACACTTCTGTCGAGCAAACGATTAAACAAATCTCATAGAATCGCATAATAGAGAAGCCGGGTAGATACCACTTGATCTAAGCAGAAATCTAAGAACATATTCCAGTGTCGTTTGGGGGTTGCTGTTGAGATGAACGAGATTGTCAGTGACGTAACACAGATGATAGACTAAATGTATAATATATATATATATATATATATATATATATATATATATATATATATATATATATATATATATATATAGAGAGAGAGAGAGAGAGAGAGAGAGAGAAATAATAGATAAACAAGCGCAGTACTTTTTATTATATATATATATATGTGTGTGTGTGTATGTGTGTGTGTGTTTCTGTGTATGTCTGTGTGCATCCGTGTGTGCGCGGGGAATTTGCTTTTGAATTTGAGACATTAATTTCTACTAGTGTGAATTTGATATAGTGAAGTGATAAAATCATTATTCCTTTTATATATGGATGTTTTGTTTTCTCTTTGAAAACAAAACATCCATATATAAAAGGAATAATGATACCAGACCAACAAATAGTTGCTGCCCTAGTGTCATTGTTCACTGAAGTTTATTATAATTCCATTCAGTGGCATTTAAGTAGCACGTTTCCTATATCTGTGAAGAAATTCGCATTTATAATTAAGAAGAAATATTTATTTACTAGTGACATTTATATATATATATATATATATATATATATATATATATATATATATATATATATATATATATATATATATATATTTTAATACTGATCTCTATAGATGTAACTGGCAAATACAATTAGTGGATCCAGGGTCTATATGAAGTGTGAAATGATGGCCAGAACGAAACCTTATAATGATAAGGGAAACAGTTAATATTTCGCTTCTAGGAAAATCGACCATGAAAAAATTATAAATAACACAGATTTACTTAACAAAAAAATGAATTAATTGTTGCATATGGACATAAACATAAATATTTCTTGAAAAATCTTGAAGCGGATTCATTTCGGTACGTGCTCTCTATACACATATATTTCTTCGTAATTATTTTTTCATACATATAGACATTTATTCACAATTTCTTCCGCTCAGCTAATGTCTATTTCTATTTGTTTGAATGTCAGTTTATACTATTTAGTTCATAATATATAATTATAATTTCTATGTCAAAATAAAAA
>OZ038475.1:136633820-136671320 GCA_964036315.1 Acanthosepion esculentum | reverse complement strand
ATATGCCAATGTTGCTAAACGCTATTGACATAAAACACTATTTTATGTGTTTAGAACTATCCTAAAGAAGGTAAAATGAATTGATACCTGCTTTCAAATTCGATTATAAGAAAATCTATTGGGTAACGTCCTCTCTTGCATTCGCTTTGGTATCAGTAGAATTAATCACTCCATTTCCACCCGGTTCAGCTATGGGTTAAATACCCGGAAATATAAAACTTTGAGTCACAGCCAGTTTAGTGGAAGAACGGCTCTAAATTCAAAAGTTCGAATCTACCAATGCGAAAATTCTCCACGAACTTATAGCAAATTATAGATAAGGAAGAAAATTAATGTTTTGAAAGGACGTAACATGGAATAAACAATTTGCAAGTTATTGCGATATTTATAACGTGATAATGGAATTTTGAATTATTTAATTCATAGCATATATAAGAGTTTTGAATTATTCAATTCATAGTATATAACTTTCAGTGTATTACCCCCAGGAAATTGTAAAACAGTTTAAATCATACGAGGAATTCTTTAAATATATAATCATATTTAGTTTTTGATATATTAATGTGACGTAAAATATCTATCTATCATTTCATTAAATTCTTCAAAAATAGTAGCAGCAATAAGACGAAAACACTGGAAATTTTATTCAAATTCATTATTTTATTGATATTTTGAAATGTATGTTTATCGAACATTTGAAATTAAAGATTTACACTTTTCTTTTCTGTGTCTTTCTGGTTAGAGCTATGCACAATAATAGATATAATTTTTTAAAAAAAGATATGTGTTTCAATAGAATCTAATTAATTAACTATATAGCAGAGTGCTATCATCCATTTTAGTAATATAATTTATGAAAATTATGATTTAGTGACAAAAAACATCAGCAGTGTCACACGCTTTTTCCGCTAAGGCTTGTTCCCAGTGCTTGTCCGCAACACCATTTAGAGTTAAGTCTTCTGCATAAATAAGAAGACCATTCCATTTCTAGCATTTAATTCGTAAATAAATTTCATGAAAATATGAAACTGTCTCGGATTACTTTGGAAGTAATTACCACAAAAATATGCACCTAAAAACCTTCAAAATGTAATCGTTGCGTACATGATGTTCTTTCATTTCGTTTTGTCATTTGTTTTGAATAAATTGTGTTTATATGTATCATTATTTAATTCACACCTTTGTGTGTTTTTCTTTTTGGGGGCTGCTCGCGGGTGCCGGGTCCAGATAAATACAATTACATTAATGTAAAATTGCTCAAACAAGGTTTTTTTTTAAGTAACATTTAAAGCAAAGTAAGATATATAATAATTGGAACACCACCCTTCTGCTACCTTAGTTCCAGGTATCATTAAAAATGTAAATGTTACTGCGTGATGATAAGCAATTTATGGAGACGAAAGTAGCAGAAAGGTTGTTTTTACAATGATTTTATAATCCTGGTATTATATATATATATATATATATATATATATATATATATATATATATATATATATATATATATATATATATATATATATATATATATATATATATATATTTGTAATTTATTTCAGTCCTCTATTAGCGTCCGATTCTTAGCTATGATTATTTAATGTAGTACGTTTCATATTCGTAGATGATTGAATCCATCACTATTTTTGTGTTAAGTTTGGACGGTAATTATACATTCTTATTGGTCAAAATAAAAAAATGTCGGAGAATTACAGTAAGATATTTTTAATCATTTATAAGATATAACGGCTTAATCATAAACTAACAATTGAATAATTCAGCTGTTACACGATTTGAACAATTTTGCTGTTACTCCCGGTATATATATATATATATATATATATATATATATATATATATATATATATATATATATATATATATATATATATATATATATATATATGTTTCTTGGAATATGACAAAAAACGAAAATTGATGAACTTTTGCTCTTTTTTAAATACTCTTTTTCCATTAGATGCTATAGGCTTTTTTATCCGATAATATTTCGTATTTCATTACAATTTTGAAATACTATCCGTTTATTCATTTTCTGAAACGGAGAATTCATAACAACTGATCTAGACCGAGTTGTCCTTCGAAGCAAAGAATTGCAGAAACTGAACCATTATCCCCATTTTTCTCGGAGGTAAACTACTCCACTATACTTACATGACATATTATGAAACCTTGATTTACATGGAAATTGTAGTCAGGTAACCGCAATCCATTCACACTTCTACCTAATATACAACACTAATTTTCTTGTTTAGTAATATTAGCTTAGATTCTGAATGGCATATTTCGCCATTTCAATGCACGTTCGTATTTGGATGTCGAACATTCCGTCCACTTTTAAATAATTCTCAGCTATTTACCTTGTACTTGCTTGCTAGTGGCGTTTTCAATATATTTTTCCATTTTCAATTATGCTATCTATCTTCTTCCAGTTGATATTTAATCCCTTCATTTCGTTTTCATTCACCAAGTTCTGTAGGAATTAATATTACTTAATTTATATCTTTGCTATCAGAACTGTGTTACCAACATACATTAGATTGTTATGGTTACCGCCATTAATTAATCCTTGTAGGATTTCTAAATCTTACAGAATTTCCTCACTGTATAGGTTGAATAAATCCGGTTAGAAATACATACATTTAATTTTGCGTTGTTCTTCATGATATTATTCTCGGCATAAATATCGCACTTCCTGTTCCAGTGTCTGAAATTGAGCAGCAATTTTCTTGTCCTATTCCCAGTTGAATTCTTCTGCTCGCTTTATTCATAAGAATTCAGAAGATGGTAATGATAATAGTAACCGTTTCCCTATAATGAAATATTTGACATTCATTGACCTAGCAGCCGATACTGTTTTCTCAATTTTCAAATATTTTCTAAAGTTCCTCAAGTCCAGTTACTTTTATCGCTATTTCCACTATTGATGCAGGTTTCATCCCCGGAGCAAATAAGCAGAAAGTTTGGTTTTACAATGATTTTATCTCTCTCTCTCTCTCTCTCTTTCTCTCTCATACACACACACACATACACACAGACACACAGACACACACACACACACACACACACACGTATATATATATATATATATATATATATATATATATATATATATATATATATATATATATATATATTTATATAATAAGTTAAACAAATGTATGAAAAGGTATAAGGTAAAAAAAGACTGTTGGTATATAATCCAGGTGGAGCCTAGTAATATGAAAATATTGGAACTGGTCTAGGAAAATAGCTCGATATATTTTATTTAATTTATAGAGATCAATGTAATTAATATTAAAACAATTCCTTTTAACTCATATGAGGAAAAGGCTATTTCGGCAGACGAGGAATGTGGTCATCTGTCTTTTCAAACCGGGTGTGGAATGAAATTATCTTCATTTCATTACACACTGGGGTTCAAAGTCTGACGACTACTTTCGTCGTCAGCTGAAATAGCATTTTCTTCATATGAGGAAAAAGGATTTGTTTGAAAATATAAATATGTGTGTGTGTGTGTGCGTTTTAATCATTTCACCCAAAGCAAGGCGACAATGCCACTAGGACGCATGAAGTTACAAGTATTGGAAGAGAATATGTAGATATATTGAGCCGGTTGAGTGGAAAATTCAATAAATTTGCATGATCCAGGAAAACAGACGATAGCGATTAACATTGGATTTAAAATTTTGAAGAGTGTAGTTTTCAATGAAGCAGGAAATCCGAAGTGTTTTCGACGGGTGATAAGGGCGAAAATATAAAATCTTCTAATTGAAGTTGCGGTTTCATCTAATTATTTTAGCATCAAAACGGTGCGACCTAGCTGCCAATACTCATCAAAATAATTGCTATGAAAGCCTTTGTAGAATAGACAGATGGGAAACATGTCACGTCGGCGAAAAAAAAAACGAATGAATTCGAGATGACAGGTCAGGATCAATTATATTACAGACTCTCCTTTGAATTTTTTTCAAGAATCTCTATATATACAGCAGGCGTACCAGATCACATGTAGCATTAGATTTCAATGTACGAACGAATGGTTGAGTTATAAATGGGAAGAAGTATATAACGAGAAGAATTGTCTGGCACGAAACAATAAATCAACATTACTAGCAGTAGAATTAGTAACTGATAATTATAGTCGTTCCACATCATATCTGTAAAACGTGAACACGGCGTCGAGTGTTTTATCTTGCAGTTTCGTTAACAACCATACCATTCCCAGCTTGTCTATACGATTGAATATTTGGTTCTCCAAAGGTAACAATTTGGAGATGACTCATTGGCCATAACTAAAATATAATATGAAAATATATATAGTTTGTATATAAATATAGTGATAGAAATCATTTAGAATGTGAGATTCTTTTTTCTGAAAGCGTTTCCCTTCAAGAATTTATTACAAGAATAAAAATAAAATCAGCTATCGAAATTATTTTGGTTTAATTGTTTTCTTTCTATGTGTCAAATTATATATTTTTTATAATCATTTTACCCTATGCAAAGCGATAAAGCCGCTAATTTGCAAGGGTTTTTCTGAGAGGAAAATAAACTGAGAAAACGTTGAGTTGAGAGAGGGCAATAAAAGAGCCTAATATAAGGATAGAGGAGATGAAGTTAGACAATGCAATTTTGAAGATCGTAGCTGTCGGGAAATCAAAAAATTGCAAGATTTCTACAACGGAAACGAGCGATAGAAGAAAATTTCAGCACAAAACTTACGGATATATTTAGTAATTTCTATAGTAAATTGGTGATACCTAACTGCCAATCTAGTAGTGCGTTTTAATTCATGAAATCGTGATACGAATTTGGACAGCTTTTCAGAATAGTTACCATTAAATATTTCTTTATTTAAGAAAAAAAATGGGGAAGCTGGGTTACGACCGGAAAAATTGACTGAATTTAAGATTCAAGGCCAGGAACGAGAACATTGTAGATTCTTCTTAGGATTCTGTCAAGAATGTCTTGATACATTGCAGAAGCCCCGGATCAGAAGCAATATTCAATACACAGATAAACAGTAAAATTATAAATGTAAAATAATAAATTTAGCGAGAATTACTGTCTACCACAATACGAATCTTCTAGCAGCATACTTAGAAATAAAGACATAGCTGTTCAACTTCATGTCAGCAGTAAACGTTAAACCACGAAGACACGATGAAAAACCCTCCTGGAGGTTAGTATCAGTCATGTTGATATTGCAATTGTCGAATTGTTAAGTGATATATTTAACCCAAGATATAATTTCTCTTATCATACTCTTGAGTACCGCTCTATATTGAAATTAGTAGTTGCTGTATATGCAACCTTCTGTAGTAAAATCGAATGGTAATTCAGACAGATCGAATGAAACTTAATCAGTACATTGCAAATCTTACTTCATTCAATGTGAGTGAAGCAACAATGGTAATTTACATGTATTATATCTATTATGGATCGAAAACGTGACAGTTGTTTCTTTGTCTTCAAGAGAATGTAGAACTAAAAACTACTAAACGAATTGATTTTAAAGATAAAAAGTAATGTATAGAATTACAAAGAATTTACCATTTAGGTAATGGTGCATTCATTTGCGGCAGAAATAACAAACGAACATTCAAGCAAAAAGCAAACACATTCTCAAAATAGTATCATGCAGGCAAGCGAACGTAATCCGATTGGCACCCAAGTCTCCTTGCAAGCATTCAGTGCTATTAACAACTAGTTCTTTGTATTTTTGCCGCTTGTTTTAAATGCAAAATCAAAGTTTAATTTTGAGAGAAAAACGTTAAGTGCATCTAGTTACTTTTCAAACATGTTACTTTGTTTCATATTCATAACTGAAAAGTTCAGGTTTAGAAAAGAAAATGCAGTATTATTCTTTCATCGAGATTCAAATATGTTAAATAATTTATAATATTCACCCACTTAATATCACAGTAAATGCCACAAATTATAAAAAGAATTTTCCAGTCAGAAAAGAACTACTGCTTTGTGAAAATGAAAAACACGTGATTCCTTCCGTAATCACTTCAATCCTATCGGTAAAATATATATTCCTTCATAGATTCTCTTACATTCATATTAAATACGTCATTCAGCATAAAAATATTCTTTCCTGTAACTATTTACATTGATTGGCTCTCGACCATTGCATTGGATAAACTTTATAATTTAAAATTTGATAAGTTAATATATCCCAAGAATGACATATAATCGTATAGAAAACCACTATATAGAAAGGCGCGTTGAGCACCTCGAGGTGGTGTAAAGGTTAGCAAGCTTGTCTCGCTAGAACAATTACGACAGAGTAGTGAGTTCAATCCTCACTGGGTGCCTCTTACTTACGGCCTTGTGCCACATCCAAGCTACCCTTGGAAAATCGCTATAGATAGGCGCGTTGAAAGGTAATCATTTAGAATCGGTTTATATAACATACGAGCTTAAATGTCACCATACCGAGAGGCATTTATGCTAGTTCATGTGGAGTGCACTTGATTGGGCCTTCATCAAAATAGTCAGAGAGAAGTAGATGCGATAGGCAACAATAAACTACAGTAGAACTCAAAATTGTTTGATGTAATTAAGTATTGCATTAATATAAAAACTTACCCTTTAATAGTTCAACGATAATTCTTCTGTCGCCACTTAATTTAACGAAAATTCCAGGTACGTTGGGCCTTATTTTCCGTACAAACAATTATTTTTATTTCCTGGTTAATTTTCGCTGGATTTCGCAGGTAACTTCGATTATGTCCAAATTTATTGCCAAGTTGTAAAAACAGTTATAATACAAAAATATTTGTCGCGAATAAATCACGTAAAAATAGTCGAAAACAATCGCAGTAATGAAAAATGGCGAATCCCAAATTTCAGGATTGCGTGTCCGGATCTAACACGGAATATTTTTAATTTGCTAGCGGATCGGCCTGATTCCAAAATGGCATTTGTTGGCTAGAGTCATTGAGAGTAAAGTTGAAAAGGTGTGACACACTGACATTCGTATTTATTATATAAATATGGCTATCACACTGTCATATGTGAACGGTTCAAAGGTCTCGAACTGAAAAAGCCACGATATATATATATATATATATATATATATATATATATATATATATATATACATCGAAAGATTCACAGTTCATCAGCGTGTTTAATCCCATTGCTTCGAACCGTGATCGAAAGATGACCAACTTGGCATCAGTCAGACACTCTACACCTACGCAATAGGCGTACGGCAGAGAAAAGTAATCATTTAACGTATTATATATGTGATGTATATACACGCTAGATTAGCAGCCACATCACTCAATTCTGACGAAGTGCAATGCGTTAAGCAGCAGCAACAATTGTTAAAGAATTCCTTTTCTCCATAGAGCTCAATCGGCGAACAAAAGCATAGTCATCCACATAGAGAATATTTCGCTGTATCCTAGGGCATCAGTGTGGCGAGACATGGAAAATTTTATTAACAATTTGTTTTGCTATATTTAGGTATTTAGGTAAGGTTTTCAGTTCAAAATTATATAAAAATCTCGATTTTCTTATATTGGAAATGTTAATGTCTATTAGCTAGTTAGGCGTATTCCGATCGGAATGAAATAAGAAAATTGCGTGTTCTGTTTTTGCGTTAAAAATTGCAATCGAAGCTGGACTCTAAATTACTCGACACCCCCGAGCAAATTCCCGATCGTTACTGTGACATTATGAATGTGGTGGTGTTACCACTTTTGTTCAGAGTCCACATTCTACTAACATGCATATATATATATATATATATATATATATATATATATATATATATATATATATATATATATATATATATATATATATATATATATATATATATATATATACATTTATATATGTGTGTGTGTCTGTTTGTGTGTGCGTGCTTCTAATTCTTTTCTCTCTCTCTCTTTATATATATATATATATATATATATATATATATATATATATATATATATATATGGGGAGAGAGAGAGAGAAGAATTATAAACAACAAATCAATTGTGCACACGCTTGAGTCCCTTCTTTTAAGTTTTTAAATTGGAACAAAATGAAGTGTTTTGTACATTAAATAAGAGAGAAATATTATGCAGGTTTAACATTTTAAAATGTGAATCATTATTTATTGTATTTTTTTTGTTTTTTTGACAAAAAGTTAAAAAGCTTGTTAGGACAGAAAGAAAAAAATCATTTTTGATTAAATTTTGCTCCCGTCATTTTTTCTCCTTGAGCCTTGATTGCTGCATCAAAATATTGTAATTCGTTGCAAAAGATTCACAAAATAAAATATAACTGGATAATTATATAATATATATTATTAAAAACTATATATTTTCAATGACAGTAAGAGTACTTTTTATTTAATTTTAAGTATTATATTCCTATGCTAATTCTGTAAGTGGATTCAAACAGTTTAGCTCTAGTATATATATATATATATATATATATATATATATATATATATATATATATATATATATATGCTCCACGATCTTTTCATAGTTCCATTAAAGTGTATAATCACAACAAGCATAAGTTCATTAGTAATCAGGGAACGAGTCAAATCAGAAAATATAATATTGTTTTATTTTTAAGTATGGAATTAAGTTTATCTATTAATATCCACTATTTGAGTTGAAAATATGTGGAATAGAATCACATAAGATCCCATATATTCTGGATATGAATCAAGAAGGACCAGCAATGACAGTAGTCCTGAACTGTCATCTCGATTTCAAACAATATCCCATCGCCGTAACGTATCTTCACTTTAGCTTTTTTTAAATACTTTCATATTTTTTCTGATGGACTTTTCTCTGTGGTAACTACAATCTATGAATTTAAACGCAGTACTAGATTGACGGCAAGGACTTATGTTACATTAGAAATGGTTAGTTGTAACCGTAAGTTCTATGCTAACAGTTTCTTCTATCGCATTACTCGCTGGTGGAACATCCTTCCGGCTTCTTGCTTCTCACTCAAGTTTGAACTTCAAATATTTAAATGCCTTCTTAATTCTTACTCTTTTATTGTCCTTTCTCCTCAATATTATATTTTCTTATATTCTCTAACATTCAGTAACACCTTGCTTCTTAGTCTCTATATTGCCTTGCCTGGTTGTAATATAAATTTACAAAGAATCAATCCAGTTAAATTAACAGAGAAATATAAGCAATTGAGTAAACACAGAATCACAATATAAACAACTCAATAAATATTCCATCTCAATATAATATTTATAGGAAATTAGTATAACTGCTATTATTGTTGAATCTATAACCCACTGTATCATTTTCCATTCTTTGTTAGGTTATGCTCTGATTTTCCTCTGTCCCACTTGCCTTCAGTATGTTCTGTGACTCTCAAAACTTCCAAGCTTTTTTCGATCATTATGCGCACTAGAATGGTCATCTGTCTGTTTCTAAATTTAAGTAGAAGTTTTCCTTTTTGCTTCCATTTTCTCTACATCTTCATCGTGGCCCACATGCCCGGGCCATGCTATCCTCAGTATCATTCTGTTGAACCACATTTCTGTTGATTTACGTCTCTTCTACATCTGTGTGAAAACTGTCCATCATTCAGTTTTATATAAGAGGACTGATATGTCGTAAGATTTCAGCATTCTTTTCTTTGTTTTTAACGAGATTTTCATGTCTGTTAACACTTTGCTTATCTTATGAAAGATCTCTTGCGCATTTTTCTTTAAAGAACCTAAACGGTATAGTCAAATTAAATACGAATTAATGTTTGTGATAATCAGAGAATGAGTGAAATAAAACAAAGGAGTGTGATTTAATGAGAACGTGTAAATATAATACAGTTGCTTCCCGAGTGATAATCAATTTTGAGAATAAATTTAAAATTATCTTAATGATTGCTTACTTATTCGAACCACTTCGTAGCTTCTTACCACAAACATTTACTTTGTGGAACCGAGCCAAGAATCTTAACCACTTCAAGTCTATGATTAACTGCTATCTTCCACACACATCTGCAGAAACTGTGCATCCTGCAGTGTAAACTTCTACCTCGAGTGGCCCTCGAGACTTGTGTAGAGTTAAAGTCATTGTACAAAATGGAAGTAAAAGTAATTTGTCAATCTGATGTGGACCCGAAGTAGGGGCCACGGGAGGAAAACACGGAACACGGGTTAGAGGTAAGAAAGATATATTAAGCAGAAAAGTCACAAAGAATAATGTAAGAGGAAGCAGAGCTTACTATCCAGTGGTGTCCGATATTGGTATCGTACGCGGCTGCGCATTACTAGTGCTACTCATGATACTACCATTCACATAATAATATAGTACTGGGAGGGTCCATGATGTAGGAAAGTATCGGTCTCACAACACAATCTTTGAAATGCACCGATTTATTAAACAATAGCTAAATTATTTCAAATATAAGCATATTATTGTCATTCATCTGATCACAAATATGCATATGTCGAAAACCTTCTCTTCGCATAGACCTAAAGTTGTGTGGAGTTGAATGAGAATGAACTTTGAACATAAATTAAAGTATTCGCAAAAGAATCTTAGTGAACATTGCAAATAGAGTAGGTGCATTTCAATGGAATAAATATTTGTAAAAAATATATGACATGTTACGATAACTGTATCAATTGTTAGTCTAATTAAAAAAATAATATTTAGCTCTGATAATACTTCACGCCAAATAAAAACGATTTTCAATGCCGGTTTTTAAGGCAGACAAGACATCTCTACTGAGAAGATAATCTACATGTTATTATCCCTATTTCTGTGGTAGTTATTATAGAACTTTGCTTCGCAAGTTCGTCTCTTCGATTATTAATTATCAGGTCCTTAATTAAATTCTTCTTGTGCCAGAGCATACTTAGATTATTAAGATCTCAAACCGTCAAAACCGAATTCCGCCGATAACTACATGTAACTTGTAATTGCATTATACTGAATGTCACTGACGTTGATTTATATAAACGCATTTATATTCTCTTTTAAAATAATAGTAAATAGGTCTTCTTTGAAAGAACAATATAATAATATTCAATAAAGGAATATACAAACTCAATTTGTACAGATGAGAGAAAATTATATATAAACGAATGGAAAACAAAGCTTTTATTTATAGTCGTTGGAAAAATTAAACTAATAAAAAATTCAATAGTAAAATGATCCTGTAAAGTGCAGTATTAGAAAATAAAATTGGTCTTTTCTAACTTTTTAAATCTTTACATACTTAAATCAAATATACGTTTGCCAGGCTACGCTTAATATAGTATAAGGCGACACTATTAGAAGTAGGTTGAGTATCAAACTCTCTAAATGAGTTAAATTATTTTACAAAACTGATAGGAATAACAGCATAACAATATGACATTTTATCTCCTTGTAAACACCTCTGTATTTCACAATATCTAATATTTTTCAGGATAGAATTGCATTCCATTCATATTTATATTCGACGACAGTTGATATCTAGTAATACAACCTTTATTCAGACTTGACTATGCCCAAAGATTGCAACGACAATAGCAGGCAACAGCTCAGTATTGAAAACGAAATTATTTCTTTTAGAGAAAGGAAGTGTCTCTTAAACTATAATTTAGACTCACAAAAAGGTCCCTTTATTGATTTCCAAAAGTTCTCTATACGTTTTCTTCAGCGAAAATATAAACGCCGACGCTTCTCTCCTCGTTAATGATATGTGTTTGCTTAATTCCTCAAGGAAGAGATAAAATTATTTCTCAGTTGCTAGACTTATCTCTCTCCAGCGAAAATATAAACCAAATCACATTTGACAGGAATTGTTTTCATAATATTACACATTTGACCCTCAAGAAGAACTTTCGTTCTCATTAAATTTAGGAATGAGAGACAGAATTAAATCCCAGTCTGTTTTTGTCCGCATGCCAGATTCTCGATAGATAGAAAATAAGTTTTAGAAGTGAAGAAATCCAGATGGAAACATTTCCAGCAAGGAAAATGTCTCCAGCCTCTCTCTTTTTCCCCCTCTATCTTTCAGCTTATATTATCTTTTAGGCTTAACCATTTCCTGCTGATAACTACCATTTAACCACCTCATGGTCTCAGTGTCAGAGGACGGTAACAATTCTTCGTCATGTTGATTAAATGATAGCAGTTTTGTTTCGGAGGCTTTACAATCTACAAGTCATTACATTTCCTCAGTTAAGAACTGATTGTAGGTCATTTTCGTGAGTTAATTACTAAGATAGAAGTAGATGAAAATATGTGCATTGATATAGAATTTAAAATCATATAGAGAAAAACATTCTAAGATTTTGCTCTTCCTGTTAAGACTTGAACAGCTGGTAATAATTGCACGAATGTGTGTGCGCCAAACGAGTAAGATACAACAAAATTATGTTTAGTTTTCATGTTTATTTTCGTTTTAATTATGTATGAATGATATAAAAATCGTATCTCATTTATATGATAAAAGTAAAAGCAAGCGGAATAACTGATAATGTTCGTAAATTGAATATTTCATTAATAACATGATGCACGATGGATTTGCCTATTATTTATACCAAGTTATCATTTTTCACATATTTTCTTTTTGTACCATATTCCCGCCTATTTAGTACTGTTTTTATTTGTTCTTCCCGGTTGTATCCAAGCAAATACAACAGGAAATGAATCCGACAATAAGAACCTCATCAAACAGATTTACCAATTAGCCATTTTGTCTCCTATTATGAGTGAATGATGCCCGTGACGTCGGAAAAAGGTTTAAGACCAGAATTGAGGATGTGAGATGATCTCCAATAAAACAAGAAGTCAGCATTAATGATTAATGTAAATTAAATATTCCTAGAAGTTCATTTTATGGATAGCAATCATGCTTGTCTAAAAAATATCTAATGAAATTCATGACCCTACGGATAGGATCTTCTTCTATATGCCGTGTCCTTTCAAACCAAAGGGGATCAGAACTCTCCACAATTTCCTATCCGTTCTGAGCCTTAGCGGCTTTTTCCCCTTTGCTAAAGTTACCGCCACCCGTTCCACCATCCAGTCATGCCTCTACATCAGGTAAGTGGCTAGCCTCTATCGTTTGTCATTAATATGTCCCGGGATGGTTAAGTCTTCCAAGTCATCGTTCATCATTGCGTATCCAAGAAATTTTAGCTTTCTTTTCCTGATTCTTAGTATAAGTGTACTTTCCTTTGACATTTTCCTTAAGACTTTCTTGTTGCTTACTCGCATCCGTGTGGAGATTGTACAGCTTTCACTGCCCTATAAGAAGGTGGATATCACATATCAATCCAGCGCCCTTTTATTTGTTTCTAACGATTTTTCCTTTCTTCAAAACCTTGCTTAACTTTTAGAATGCTTCTACCGCCAGACCAATGGGTGTTCGGTCGCGGTGTCGCATTTTCTATCATTTGCTAAAGGACCTCCCAGATATGTAAACTTCTGCACGTGATTGAGGTTGACATCAACAATTTCAACTCGTATTTTGGACATTTTTATTGGGAATAACGATACTTTTGTTTTCTTAGAGTTTTCGTTTAGTCATTTATTTTCACTTTTCTGTACTACGCATTCCAAAAGCTGGGTAGAGTATTGCGAGACAGGAGAGTTTCTTTGGTAACAAGGAAAAGATATTGAGCTGCTACGTGACATCTGTCCTATTTTACGCATCAAAGATGAAGAAGAGACTCGGGGCAACGGAGATCTACAGAAGGATGCTGAGGATATCATGAACCGAGCGTGTGAGCAACGGTGAGGTCTTGGAGAGGATGCCAACAAGGAGAAAGGTTATACTTAACATCAGGAAGAGGCAGATGAAATTTCTGGACAGGTAATGAGAAAGGAGGGCCTGGAGAATTTAATACTCATAGGTCGAATAGAGGCAAAGAGAGACAAGGGAAAACAACGCATGATATACGTGGCGGGCTTAAGCAAGTGGATGACAGAACGCGGTCTGGGAGAGTTGGCAGAGGGACGAAACTTATTGAGAGCAACAAGGGATAGGGGGAAGTGGAGAGCCATGTTAGCCTACGCCCTGAAAGGACACGGCACATGAAGAAAAACTACCAAGTCTAAGAGAACGTATGGCTATCTTTCCAATTCAGCTATCAACAAAGTGTCATCTCCTGTATCTTTTATTGTTAAGATTACTACCACTGATAGTAAATCCTGGTAGGGTTTCAATTTCTCTTACATGGCGTCGTTTTAGAGGTTGAATAAATCTGAGACGCCACGTCAGAGCCTGATGCCTCTTTCTATTTTTATGGTAGCTCCGTAGTTAATATTATATCCGTATGTCGACTGTTTGCTTCGACTATATGTTCCGTGTTATTCTGACATCTTTTATCAAATATATATAGTTTTTCAAGAGTTCAAATAGGTCCTTTTTTTTTACTTTGGCAAATTCTTTTGTGTAATCTATGAAATATAAGAACGCATCCTTTTGCATATGTATTCCTCCCGACACAGTTCAAATATTAAAGACTTTATAAAAACAAATACCAACCTATGTTTCCAAGCCAATTATGAGTTATATATTAAAATTATTCATTATTTCATCGTCATAAAAATACATAATTCCTATTGAATATGTGTGCATCTCTATAAGTTTAAAGGTATTTAAATGCACAAAAATTATAATTTTCATTTCTCATTTACAAGCTTTTTCATTATCTATTTGAGAAATATCTTTTTAAATAAGGCTTAATATATAAAAAGAAATATTAATCTAAAAATTTAATTTCCTGCCATGTCGTTAAATATAATTCTGTTTCTTGAGAGACATCAGACTTAATTTTACTACTGTCAATCATTCTGCTTTAAGACAAAAATTATCCGAAAAATATAAAGCTTTTCACAATCCCATCAAATTGTGTTCATTTCCTGTGAGTGAATTAGTATTGATCGATATGCGTCGAGCGTAGCATTAATTGAAATGCTGTTACTACTATTCAAATTACCGCTGATTAAAGCCTGATCTGATAGAAAGAATAATGAATCTGAAAATGATTTCTACACTGATAATCCAAAGAACATATTTTCTATATTTTTATTTCTGGTTTGTTCTCTTCTTACACTTGGTATTCATTTGTTTTAATGATACTAAAAATGAGAATGTTTTTTTTTCTGTAAATATTATTGGGCATATTTTTGTCGTACATATCAGAAATGTATACGGACAGTTACACGTGTATATGCCCATTTACAATGCTCATCGTGATTACGATGTTTATAATTACAGACTCTGCCATGATAATGCCGAAAATATCGTACAAACAAAAAGTCTGTATGGAAATTTTGGAATGTGCTATATATATATATATATATATATATATATATATATATATATATATATATATATATATATATGTATGTGTGTGTGTGTGTGTGTGTGTCTGTGTGTGTGTGTGTGTGTCTGTGCATGTATGTATATATAAATGAATGAGACAAAGTGGAAAATCTTTTAAAAGGCACGTTTCGCCGAAATTTATAATTTAAAATTATATAGCTTAGCGTCCTCCATAGTTTAATTTCACTTAAACAGTTAGCTTTAAGAATATTTTAGAACATTCTTATGTTTAAATTTAAAATAAAACATGACGATATTTTTCCTCCACTTTACTTTTGTTTATAAATATAAGTTGCATAAAAAATTTATTAGATTTTCTTTGGCAAAACACCTCAAGGAACGAAACAATTTGGAAAAGTAAATTTTTCCTTTTGACTTTATAAACATGTATATAAAAAAGTGTAAATACGAGGGATATTCAATAAATAATTTGAATTTTTCGGTATAAGGACTTCTAACACAGATAGTAGCTTACTTTTTTAAAATGTTTCAACGTAGTCTCCCAGCACTGTCACACACTTTTCCCATCTGTGCACAATCTTCCGTATTCCCTCAGCGAAAAAAGTTTGGACTGATGTCTCAACCAGTCGCTCACAACACTTTTGACTTCATCGTCACTTTTAAACTTTGTGCCTCTCGTGAACGGTTTCAAGGGACCAAACAGGTGAAAGTCTGAAGGAGCAAGGTCTGGGCTGTAAGGGGGATGAGGGAGCAGTTCCCAGCCCAGCTCGTTGATGGTCTGCACCGATTGGGCTGCTGTGTGAGGCCTTGCGTTGTCATGATGCAAGATGACTCCTTCTGACTGATGACCCCTGCGTATGTCCCAACAGATAAGCTCAACGTTCTTGCAATGTCATCCACTGTCACCCTTCTGTCAGACTGAATGAGGTCATTGTCTGATTCGATCACCTCAGGAGACCTCACTTCTGTAGGCCTCCCAGGCCTGTCTTCATCCTCAACACTGCTCCGTCCTTCTTTAAACAATTTAGCCCACTTGTAGACATTTTTTTGCTGAAACATTGTGGCACCATACACAATTGACATTCTCCTATGAAGTTCAACTGTTTTGCACCCTTCAGAAACCAAAAACTTGATGACTGACTGCTGTTCAATCCTGGAGCATGCTTTTTGGTCGGCTATCTTTGTTAATCGCCAAATCTCTCATTTTTTTTTAATCTGCAAAAGAAATTAAATCCATGTGAAAAAGAAGTAAAACAAAAAAAAATAAAAAAAGAGTAAGCTTCTATCTGTATTAGAAGTCCTTATACCGAGAGATTCAACTTATTTATTGTATGGCCCTCGTACTAAGACTAAATAATGTATGATTCCCGTCCATTCACAACCTAGAATATTATGGCTTTTTCAACATTCTATCCCTTGTGGCCTTTAACAGTTTCTTCTTACTTTCCTAAAGCGACCGGCATCCATTCATCCAAGCTCTTCAGGTAAGTCGGCTGCTGCTGAGACCTATTTCTCTTACTCACAATATGTTCCATAGGGGTTATGTTTCCCAAGCCCTCTTTCCTCATTATGTTCCAAGGAATTTCAGCTGTATCTTCCTGCGTTGTTTGTAGAATTGTTCTTTCCATTGCCATTTTCTTTACGATTATCTTGTAGTTGTAAAACGAGAAAGTAAACGGAGATCATAATGATATGTAATAACAATAACAATTGACTTTAGACATGAACAGATAAAGATTATAGTGGTCAGAAAGCACCCTCTCAGGAGAATGTTCCTCAAATAAATTTATCACAGGAAGATCTACTCTTTCTTACCAATTTAATCAAAATGGATGACGATGATTCAACACTGTGTACATAGCATTGTCAATTCTAGCTGTAACGTTCTAAACACCATTTACCGTGAAAATGTTACTAGTTACAACATTTTCCATGAACATTCGGATAGAGTAGCGACAGTCTTGCGACGTTTCTTCTGTGGGCAAGGGGCAATGGCACTTGAAAATAATTAATCGCCCATCAGGCCCCTAAATTATTTTGAAATCTGGCCACACTTATTGCAACACTCGCCGCTTAAGTGGACGTATAACACATTTCACATTATTGTAAATAATGTTCAACAACACTTCTTGTCTTCACGCTTTAATTGCTTTATATCTAGGCATTTAATGATTTACATATCTCTAAGCATAATGCTATTTAAAATAAAAATTACATATACAGCGAAACACGGTATATCCTCCCTTCTATATGGCAGTAGGCAATATATATATATATATATATATATATATATATATATATATATATATATATATATATATATATATATATATATATATATATATATAGTGAGCCAGAACCAACCTAATAATTTTTCACCTAACAGATCTTCAGGGTATCCACCTAACGGATCTTCGGTAGTACACTGAAGATCCGTTAGGTGAAACATTGGTAGGTAGATTCTGGCTCGTTCGTTTTTTTGGGATGTTTTTTTTTTTAAGATTTTGCTCTTCTTAGCGTATTGTGCACTTTTACGTTTTTACTTATTTTAAACTGTCGGTGTTTTATCTTTAAACTGGGCAATTGCAGTGCTGATTGATTATTTTCGACCAAGACGAGTGTTTTTGTCTTCTCTTTTTTGTACTGATGTATTTCCCTGATATCAGGTTGTTCAAATAGATTTTTATTTATTAACTATATATATATATATATATATATATATATATATATATATATATATATATATATATATATATATATATATATTGTGCCAATATTTGTTTAAAATTATTTTCTCAGGATAATAAAACAACAGGTTTAACGGGATAATTTACATTGTTTCGAATTGTTGTATGCTCCGGGAGTTTTTAGGAAACTTAAGATATCGGCACATATTATATGCCGCAAATATCTCCTAAACGGGTCAAGCGTAGAAATGAATACAATATGGGAACCAGTAATACGGAGTACTATAGAAATGCAATGATAACAACAAAATTGAAATATTAGCTCTGGTAAAAAATGTCTACTGAGACAATATTTCATAAGTACAAAAATTTCATACAATGATATCATCTATGACACATGGCCCAGTAGATAAAAGCGTTGGTTGGATCCAGTGACTTGACTCAAATTGTTGCGAATTCGTTACCTGCCTACTGCAGTGGGGAACAAAAAACTTGGAGAGTTACGTTATGTGAGAAATCCGGAAGTGTCATGCCACGTGGGACTAGAACAATCTACCGTTGTGGACGAAATGAATGGTTCAGTTCGCAATTCCAATCACCTGAAAAGGCTGGAAATTACAACGGCGGAAACGTCATGAATATATTAATAAAGATGAGGATAACCGTCTGAACAATGTAAATTATTACAATACAATCAGAAATATAAACAGATCTTAACAGAATAAGTGTGCTAATGACAAATCAATTTGAATGTTGGATTTGTACAAATATGAGGAGGAATTTTATTCTGAAAAATTAAGTTATGTGCAAGGATATATTTTCACCATTAAGTCCCAGGAAATATGGTATGAAAATTATTTGAGTCCAACTTTTTTTCATTCAGATCAATACTAACTGATAATCACTCCTGAACTCTGTAGAAAAATATATCTCATCGGTGTTGTTGCTAAACAAATAAAGGCATCACACATTTGATTAGCATGTTCAAGTAAAGACCAAGAATAAACACTTAAAATGTTATCACTCTGCAAAATATTAATGTGATATCAATACATCATATAAATCATTCATATGAATTAGCAGCTCAAAATTAACTACAAACATGAAGGTTAATTGTTTTTTTCCAACGATTTAAAAACAGCATGGATAGTAGTTAATTAAACTCCATTTTGGCATGGAAGCTGAAATCTAAAAATTAAAATTTGATAAAATAGACGAGCAATAAATGACAAATGCAAACATCTAATGGAAATAAAATAGAATCCTCAATTTTCAAGAGACATACAAATTAAAAAAAAAGGTGAGTTTATAAAAATTAAGGAAAAATCACCTCTTTTTCTTTACTCCATTCTTACGTAAGTATATCTTATTCATCGGGTCATTATCAGTAAAAGAAGTCATACAGACGTCTCCAGATGAAACTGTCACAAAAATACATATTTTATTTGTTTAAAAAACACTCATCTACATCGAACACTCATGCATAGCTCCATGAAGTCTCATGGGCAATGCGACAGCAACACCCAGGACAACGACATCGATCTTGTAAGCTAAACTGTGCGTAGGAGCTGTGCCTCAGTGGTCAACTGCTTTAATATTGGACGGCGGATCTGAGCGGAGGGACTGGGTAATCTCAACATCCACAGTGCAAAAAGAACTGGCAAGCCATTGCACCATTTTGACTCGAATGTCACCATGAACCAGACTGACAGCATAAATAGGGGAAGAAACGATTTCTTTTATGTGCCAGGTCTTTTCAGGACATAGGAGATCATAGCTCTCCGCCTACCAAGTTCCTTCACTCTGCTTCCTTCCCCAACTGCTTATATGACGCGTTGTTTCCCCTTATCTCACTTTCCCTCTATTCGACCCGTGAGTATCAGGCCCAAATTCCTCATTATGTGTCCCAGAAACTTCAGTTGCTTCTTGCTGATCTTAAGTATAAGCCTCCTCCTGGTTTGCAACTTCTCTAATACCTCATCGTTGCTCACTTTCTCGGCCCATGATAATCTTAGCATCCTTCTGTAAACCGCATCTCTGTCGCCTCGAGTCTCTTCTTCATCTTTGAGGAAATCGTCGAACATTCGCTGCCGTAAAGAAGGACACGTCACGTAACAGCACAATATTCTTTTATTTGTTACTAAAAAAACCCTCCTGTCTCGCAACACTCTGCACAGCTTTTGGAATGTGTCCTTGGCCATTCCAATACGTCTACGGATATCAGCGTCGCACTTTGTCAAGACGCTTCCCAGATATTTAAACTTCCGGGTCTGCTTGATTCTAATGTTCCCGACCTGCAAATCACATATCGGTATCATCCTATTAGGGGCACAAAATGCGCTAAGTAAATATATGAATAAATTAAAACAGACTCAAAGTACTGTAAAATTTCAGGTACGGACAATTTATATTTAAACCATGTATTTACATTTCATTTTTTATTGGTTTTTTTTTTTTTTTTTTCAAAGACACAAAGAATGTTTGATGTTATTCTCGGTTCGCGTGACTTCTCTCCTCTCTCCCCCTCTCACACACATTCACTCTCGCTTTCACTCACTCACTCTCTTCTAATTTGTTTTTCCATATCCTCTTATAATTTTAGGGCGAGGGCCGTACTTTGATGTCAGTCATGACTTTGGAGCAGAATGATCAAATTACATACAAGGGAATTATATTTAAATGTTCTAATTCTAGGAAATAACGGTTGAAAAAATGATAAATCCCGCAATATTTTTTATATCTCACCCCCACCTCCTTAAAATATAACTTCATGACTCTAAAAGTATCCAAGGGTTGACTGATAAGTCGGTGCATATCATTATCTTCTTATAATACTGACTGTGCCTGCCTTAGTTAGTATGTACGTTAAGCTCTGCTATGACCTCATAGATAGTCGACTATTCTATTTTGACTACGTGGAAAGCGAGAATAAATATACAAGTCTTCTTTCCGTAAGAAAGAAAGAAAGAAAGAAGCAATAATGTGTTTAAAGTATGTTTCGATGAAATGGAAAATGTTTTCAATTTGACATATTTACTTTAAATATCGACCAGTATTCATATCTAGGATTGTTATTGCAATATTTGGCTAAAGTTTTTAAGCTCACATCTTTAAAGATGTGATAGGGGAAATTCTATGCATATTTTATTGTCGCAGAACTCGCCATGAGCTTATTCAATCATTAACATAAGAATTACGATTCATAAGAAAATTCACATGCGAAAAGGGTGAATTTTTAAAGAGTTTTTCTCGTGAGTTTATAATTGAATGAAATATAATGCTATTTTATTTTATGAGAATAAAGTTAAAACGGAAATTCTTTAAGGCTCAACATAATAATTAAAATAGAACTGACACCTTTATGTTAATTTTACACTAGAATTAATCTAATAAAACGATCGAGAGAGACTCACTTTAGATGGTTACATTTACAATGGTAATGTGGTATGTGAAATGAGAGGAGAAAGTGTTCGGGTGTGAGGATTCAGAAGTTTAGATAACGACTGACGCATATGATTAAGATAGTAGAATTTAAGAAATCAGCAACACAGGACCCTGTTTCTCAAGGTGGCCGTTCAAGGGAAATAACTATTTAAAGGAACACGGGGAAAATAAGTGTGTTTCGACTCCGTGGAAGTAGTTTTGTGTTTTCTAGCTGTAACATTTATAATAGCTGGGGAGAAAGTATGTTGCTTATGGGAATATTTGACATTGATATGCTGAAAAACATGATATACATTTTTAGAAAATCAAGTACCTTTTTATCGGAAATCTAAAACGTATAATATATATTTATAACGATATATGGAGTGTATCTTTAGAATTAGAATTTTCATTAAAATAAAATCTTATTTCTTCTGGATGATTTCAGTTTTTACAGATCATTTTTCATGGGTCGTTTCCCTTCTGGATGTACGTGATCCTGTCTCTACACAGCACCTTTTTTGTAGCTCTAAGCAACATTTGTTCCTTTGCCCTCGCTCCCAGCACTAAATCTGATATCCAAGAATCAACATCCTCAAGTTAGTAACTCTCTTTTATCTTTGAGTTTTAAATTTTAGCTGTTTTCCGTCCTCGTTACGTTTCCCGGAAATTTCTGCAGCTTCTTTCTAGATTGATTTATAAATGTTCTATCCGTTCTTATTTTCCTTCAAAATTCTTTGTTTCTCACATCTTTTGTCTATAGTATTCTCAGCATCCTATTGTCGAAACACACCTCTGTCGATTCAAGTCTAACTTTCATCTGTGAGTAAATTATCAGTATCAGTGCCAGATAAATGGATATAACAATTCAACACATTTTTCCTTTTTCTTTTCTAACGACTTTTTCCTATGTTCTAAAACATAGATGATATATAGAAAACATTTATTTCTATTTCAATAGGCCTAGGAATTTCTGTATCATATTTTCCGTTGTCTGTTACGACATTACATAGATAATGCTATTTCGGAACCTGAATGATTCTGATGTCGCTAATTCGAATTTTACACTTTGGACTACCTTTCGTTTTATATATTGTTTTCTTACATTTAAGAGCTGGTCTTTTATTCTCGTTTCTTTTTATTACATTGTCTAGTAGACAGATAATTGATATTCTGATTTCATGCTGACGTGTACGGCCATTAAATTGTACGTATATCCTGTTGGAATTATTATATAATGCATTATGAGTAATATATAACGATCCGAAATCGATAATGCTGACGTAATCTAAGTCTCTATTCGTGGAGTGCAATCAATCATCAAAGCAATTTATTGATAGTCAGTTAAAAAGAAGACAATCTGTATCTAGTATTTTTTTAAAGTAAAAGAACTTAGAGATAAACATCTCTTCATGCGATTACGCTATGCGAAATATAATAACAAAAAGGAGAATTTAAACAGTAGCATTGATGCTATTTATGTAAAAAAATATACTTATAAATGTTAATGTAATCAATGCCACGATCACATTGTATCGCTGATATAAAATAATAACAAAACAAAGTCTAGACATAATTTCTGTATTAATGATGGATTTTCCATGGATGAGAACTTCTTGGTACTTTATCGCTTCATTGTCAATATAGATCAAGGATTTGTTACTTATTTCGATCACTGCATACACCCCTTGTCAAGGTCTTAAAAGGGTTAAAAAATATATGAAATACTGTTACTTTAATCAAAATGTATTTCCGAAACATTTTCATTTAATTAGAAAATGTAGTTTATCAAGAAACAAATGAAAATGTTAAGCTTTTAACTGATTAATTTAAATAAACATTGAAAAACAATTTTTTGGGTTGACCATAAAGATAAGACCATGTGAATAAAAATAGCAAATATGGAACAAATAAGAAACAACGGCAATTTAATTCTCAGTATTACCTCCATTTTTGCGAATTACTTCGAAAATTCGCTTTGGCATACTCATTATTAACTTCTGCATGAGGGTGCTTTGGTTGCTCGCCAAGGAAGCATAAACGAAGAACATCCACAGTTTCAAATTGCGATCCATGTTTATAAACATCCTTTGCCATCAATCCCCAGACATTCTCTATATGAACAAATTTTTAACCCTTTTGTATCTGGACTTAAGATTTCGACCAGGGGTGTATGTCGTGATCGAAATAAGTAACAAATCCTTGATCTATATTGACACTGAAGCGATACCGAATTATTAATGAAGTCAGCAATGACGCTTTTGCTACGGCGAATTTCACTTGAAATGGCTCATTGCGAAAGACTACGTCTTTGAAGTTCAGCCATTTTGCCCTGTTCGAAATTTGTTAAACTTTTACCCTTAGACATCTATGTACACGCCTGAAGCTATGAGCACACTGACTAGATCTAAAATCTTTGTCCAGTAATTTGTTTTTTTCACAAATGGTCTTCTCTTTATGACCAACCAAAAAATCTTTTTTTTCAATGTTTCTATAAATTAATCAATTAAAAGCTTTTAATTTTAACTTGTTCGTTGATAAACTACATTTTCTAATTAAATGTAAATGCTTCGCAAATATATTTTGATTAAAGTAACAGTATTTTATATTTTTTAAACCTTTTGTATCTGGTCATAAGATTTTGACCAGGGGTGTATAAGTTGTATTAGATATTTTCTTTCGCTATACATAAGCATATGTCTGTGCCTGCGTGCGTAAAATTTAATCAATATATTTATAAAAATCATCATATATACAAGGACATTCAATTGATGTTTTTGTCGCCTATTTTGTTTAATTTGGGCTTATTATGGCTTTATATTTGACTACATTTGGCAAAATTAAGTTTTCTGTCGATCTTAAACATTTTATAATATATGTACTGTGAAGGATTTTGTGGAAGCTTTATAAACAGACACTTAAATTATACATATATATTCACATGTAATATATACATATATATATATATATATATATATATATATATATATATATATATATATATTAAAACGGCGGAAGTAAATATAAATAAAAAAATATTTACCATATGTTATATTGAACATTCTAACAACAACTTGTTGCATAATTTTCGCCCTTTAATGTTCAACTGAGAACAAAAATAATTTATTGATATATTTTTCATTTTATCATTTTATGCATATATATACGGCCATAAGCTTGGATCTGCAGGTGGTGCAACTGATAACGTGTCGGAATTGGAAACTGGAGCAACATAATCAAGGAACAATTACCGAATAGCTATTTTTCTGCTATAATATTTCAATTTACTACTTTACGGCAAATATTTTTATTTACTCGTTCGCCACCTCCCCCCACATATGCTTTTAAATGCCATCATTGTATAATAATATGTTTTAAGGGGTTCAAAATAAATTCAAATAACCTATGTAGAAATATACAAAAGTACATTCACTTCTTTCGTTTATCATCAGAAATGTCCCTGCTGTTATTATTTACAGATATAATACCATAAATTTTTATGTTCTAATAAAAAAATGGAGTCACTTTATGGGATTTGTGTTATGCGGAAATATAGTGTCATTCTTCAATGTAAAAATATAGAATAAACATGAGGAAAATTAAATTCGGATACATGTAACATCTGCTCTCCTAGTGTACCGAATTTGATGCTATCAAAAACGCAGTACCAAGCACAAAAACTTCATTGTTACACCATCTCTAAATCTATTGCGATACAAACATTCTTAATTTTCACATGTTCGCAATACAATACTGTTGAAAAAAAAAGTTATAATTTATAAAATTTCACTGACAGCAAGAAATATGACTTTAGTTTCCTCATTACATATTATTTCTGTCTACCGACCTAGATTATTTTAATCAATACGGAAATGTCTCTGTGGAGAAAAATTGGCATTCTCAACTATAATTTTCTCATCAATTAAAGGAACTATTTTAAGTGTTGCTTCACTGAATAGACATTTTATTTAAACGGTTCGTTTCCTTCACAGAATTTCATTTTATAATAGCAATGCTGATAATTTTAACACGAAATCATTGTGTTATCTCTGCTGGAGTTTTATACGGCTTAACTGTTTCAAAGCAATAAATACCATTGAATAGTTTACTTCGTGGCTCTGCTTTAAACAATAGACTTGCAAAGGACTAGTTTAGTTGTATCACAAAGTCAAAAGTCATTATTATTCTCAGCTTTTAGTAGCAATACACAAATTGTTTAGAAATATTCTAATCCACATTTGAGTCGACAATATAATGAAGATTGATAAATAATAAGTAATTGGTCACAGAAATCCAGCTTAATAATAACCACAACGTGTATCTGTAGTTGGTGATGTCCATGTTTCCATATATTTGGATGTTTCTATCAACACAGAACGAACAATACAAGACAATCGCTATGATTATTACCAAAGAAAAAAATAAAATATCTGCACACTGACTGACATCAGGCGTATAAAGTAAGAAAACAACTCTGCGGAGGTTTGTGAGAAAATAAGCAACTACAAAGACCTGGATATGAAAACAGAAAAGAATATTTCTACTAAAAAGGGAAATTGTTTCTGTAGTTGTTGGAGCTTTGGGCCTGATGAAGAAAAGAACTCAACAACAATGTTTTTAGAAATAAAGTCTTGTTTTAAGTCAGTGTTATATAATAATAATAATAATAATAATAATAATAATAATAATAATAATAATAATAATAATAATAATAAGAAGAAGAAGAAGAAGAAGAAGAAGAAGAAGGATGATGATGATGATGATGATCATCATCATCATCATCATGATGATGATGATGATCATGATGATGGTGGTGGTGGTGGTGGTGGTGGTTTTGGTGGTGGTGGTGGTTTTGGTGGTGGTGGTGGTGGTGGTGGTGTTGATGATGATGATGATGATAATGATGACGATAATAATAACAACAACAACAACAATAATAATAACAATAATAATAATAATAATAATAATAATAATAATAATAATAATAATCATCATCATCATCATCATCTAGTCGGGACCAGGAAAGAAATGACTATACACCAGAAACCAAAAGAAATAAAACAATAATAATAATAATAACAGCAACAACAACAATAATAATAATAATAATAATAATAATAATAATAATAATAATAATAATAATGATGATGATGATGATGATGATGATAATAATAATAAATCGAAAATAATGAAACACTCTCAAATTGAATTGCAATAAATGGGCAGAATTCTTCAGGATATAACTTATCACTTCAGAACGTAGGAAATTATTGTCCAACGTCCGACATCCTCATAGCTCTTGCCAATATGTATCCTTTTGGCAAGTGGCCCGTCAACAGTTCCATCATCTGTTCTCACAAACTACTCAGGTAGGTCGTTCGCTGCTACCCCATGTCCCTCATGCTTTCGATATGTAATGTGAGCCTTATATTTCCTTTATATCTTCCAGAAATTTCAGTTGTCACTTTTTAATTCTTAGCATAATTGACCGTTTTGTTGTTATTTCTCTGAAGATGTCTACGCTGCATGCGGGTATAGGGTTAAGTGGATCAAAGGAAAGCAAAGCGTGACATACTTAACGATCATAAGAAAGTAGCTAGAAGAACAGGGTCTGGGAGAAATATAAAAAATACAAAAATTATTGAGAGCTACAAAGGACAGGAGGAGGTGGAGAGCCACGATTGCCTAGGTTCTGCCAGGACACGGCACATAAAAGAAGGAAGAAGTAGCGAGCAGGTTAGTGGAAGATTAATCGCAAATGAGAATACATATATATATATATATATATATATATATATATATATATATATATATATATATATATATATATATATATGTTTCAATAAATCATGGTTATAAACGCAAATCCCTGCATAATTACCCTACACACACGCACATACACACACACACACACACACACACACACACACACACATATATATATATATATATATATATATATATATATATATATATATATGAGGAAATATAGTCTTAAAGTGTGCTATATTTATGGGATAAAGAGCTCAATATCAGAGATAGAGCGTGAGTAAATATAAAAGCGAACATAGAAGTCAACACAGGCGACAGTCTGTTTCATGCTAGATGCAATCGTCAGGCCTGACGATTGCATCTAGCATGAAACAGACTATCGCCTCTAAGTGCTGACTTCTATGTTCACTTTTATATATATATATATATATATATATATATATATATATATATATATATATATATATATATATATATATATATATATATATATATATCAATATCAGAGATAGAGCGTGTGTAAATATATAAGTGAACATTGATGTCAACACTCACAAACGACAGGCTGTTTAGACGCAATCGTCAGGCGGCTGACTTTTGCGTCTAGCATGAAACAACCTGTCGCCTCTGAGTGTTGAAAGCAATGTTCACTTTTATATTTATATTTACAAACGCTCTGTCTCTGATATTGAGCACTTTATCCCATAAATATAGTACAACTTAAAAGTATTGCCAGCTTTTGTATCTTTTGTGGATTTTGTAGAAAAACCTCCCTAAACCATGAAGCTGCCACTACCAAATTCTAATGCTGAACCTGTGTTCTTTTGTTTGAAGGCATCGTTATCTTTCCTCCATACATGATTTTTAGAATTCCATCCAAACAACTCATTTTTCGTTTCGACTGCCCATAATACTCATTCCCAATACAATAGTTCCTCATCCTTATACATATATCTCTGTGTCTTTTCAATAGCAATGGGGACTTTCGAGGCGTCCATGAACTTAGATTGTCCCTGTGAATTACATTACTTATTGTCCGTTTAGTGACATAGATTCCTGATGAAATCATCCTGCAACTCTTGGACTCTGTTTAATTTGACGCATTATTTTCCCCGAAGTTCTTGAAGAAACCATACGTGGAATATCTGTTCTTCTTTGGTTTTCTAACGTTTTGAGTATATATACCTTGCAGTGAATGGACTAATGGTAGTAAATGGAATATTCAATTTGTCTGAAATTTTCTTGTAATTTTTACTTTATTTCCAGAGCCTAACAACCAGTTCCTTTTACGAATTTGTCAGTTCTTTACCTCTTGCCATAATGATAAACATATTTCAAGAATATCAATTGCACAATATTCTGTTTGTATTTTAGACTAAATTAACTACTGATGATATTATTGGAACATTCTAGTATATTCCATTTGAGTAATCCCGTGTATTAAAGCAATTTAAAAAAAATAAATCTGAAACATTCATTGCACGAATACTTTTTTCACTCATTAAAATGGATAAATAAAATGTATTGCTATGAAATCAAATTCTTTCTGCTTTCTATGCATATTTAATTATTATGCATTTGTGTACAGTTAATTATATGCAAATTATGTTTATTCATTTGTTGGAAATACAGTAAATAAAAACATTGTATATGTACGAATATTTGATTTCTTCAGACTGTATATGTATGTATGCATGTATGTATGTATGTATGTATGCATGTATGCTTTGTGCGCCTATCGGAATGAATTCATTTGTAATGAGTATATAAGTACCGAATAAATACTTTTTTTCATATTTCGTGCCTGTGTTGTGACACTAGTAGTAGCCAATTCATATAATACTCACTTACAAGACGTCTGTTGTTTAACCTATTACCTTTTGCTGAACAAATACAGAATATTTTCTGCCTATCCATTAATTCTATAAAATACTGAACTTTATCACAGGAGTTTTAATACTATACATGACCTTAAAATTTGGAAGTTTTTGGATTATCCACTAACTGTTGACCTTTTCCATCAAAAGGTTTTTTTTTTAACAATTCAGCCCTACAATTTTATACTGTACCTTGAAAATGTGAATCGATATGATTTGACTAAATGCTGTTGCTACAAACGAATCGGTGTGTTAAATATTAATTGTTCATTTTCAAATTGGAAAAATTAGAATATCCATTAATACTTTTTCTATTTTGAATGCTAATGACAGGTTGGCAAACTTAATATAATCATACTTAAACATTGATTCCTCAGAAATTCTTCTTTTATTATTATATGAATATCTACAGGTATAAGTGAAGTTCAATAACGTATAACGAATAGAAAACCTGTACATTAGATGATAAATATTGAATTGATATCAAGGCAGATTATAGGTAGGATTACCTACACAAATCCTTAAAAATTGCAAAATATTTGACCAAATTGTTTTACAAGTTTCAAAATCAGGGTACTTAGCTAAAGAATTGAAATAGTTTATACGAATCATCGATTTTAACTCTTTTTTATAAAAGTGCTAGTCATAAATCGATATTTAAAATGATACTTTGACTCCTAATCAGAAGAAATGGTTGTTTTATTGATTCTCTATAAACTACATCGCTATTATCATCATTTCAATACCAGCGCCTCATTTATTAGTTCACATTCGACACCATGTGTACCTCCCGAATAATAACGTCAGCCATAAAATAATATCCATTTTTAACTGATCCTTTTTTAGATCTATGTTACAGCGAGTAAATAATATTACGATCTCTTTTTAGAATATATATTTGGATCAGTTAGGATGAAATGATTGAAGGTTTTTTTTTGTTTCTTTTAACAGACGAAGATATTACAAATGATATCAGATAATTCAAGATTTGTGATGTAGGTTTGGTCTAGAACATTCCATCAATACTTTTCATTAGCTGCATTTAATCACATTCCTTGCATTTCATCCCTGCGCTGGTATATTATGGGTTAGGCTTAGTCGTGATTATTTCAGGGGTTTCTAATTCCAGGAATATGACTAGTTTCTTTTTTAATGCTGCTCCAATCACCTTTATATTTCATACAACAATCATATGGGCATAATATTAAGCATGTTATGTTCCCAAGTATATATATTAACTGAGATTCATTCTTCTTATCTTTTCGTTTTATTTTTACTTTAAAAGATTCATTAATTTTCAATATGTTGACAATGAGTTGAAAGCATTGATAAAAAGGGAAATAGAATTGTTTTGCTTTACACAGTAAAATGTGATCATTTCTTCATGGAAATAAGATGGACTATTGCAAACCCAGTGTCATAAGTTACACGTTATTTCAAATAAGACTATTTAGTATTTGTTAATAGCATTAATCTAAATTGGTTAACTGTAAGATTTTCAAACAATTTTTGACATTATATTTCTTCATGTCTGTTTTTATATTTCTTAAGATATGTTTACTACACACGTTTATATTAAGATTTACTTTATTGTCTTTCTCTCTCTCTCTATATATATATATATATCATTAAAAGGCGGTAAACTTCTGGTGTAATTGATTATCATGCGTCTGTTCACGGAGCACTTTTCTGTCGTTCAATGTCACTTTTCTCGATTAAGAAACGAGCCTCGCGAAACGGAGTGGCTCTTGCAGCGTGTCTCACTGTCGACGGTTCGTGGTAATGCTTTCTCCATCATAGCGGCTGGCAGAGGATAGAAAAAATCGTTTATAGTTACGTTGTCCTAGAATTGTCATCATTGGTCGACTGAACTTGCTTTGTTTCAATTATTGTTTCCCTTAGATTGAACTTACCATTTCTTCTTACACTAACAGTACACCTGCTAAGAGAGGCATTTTCTTGGAAATTGTTTATTAACAATATTTGTATTGTTTATGAACTAGTATAAAACATATACCAAATATTAAAACACTTTTTAAAATATGTTTTGTAAATACTTCCTGTGCTGAAACTTCCTCTTTGTAGCCTTTGTATTCGCACAATTTACTGCTGATTATTTTATTTTATTTTATTTTAAAGCCAATCTTTTCCCTACGTTTTTGATGGCTTTCTCTCTATTTCATTATTGATTGTATTTATTTTATATTTTGCACAATGTTTTCTTTTATTAATTTTCTTGACTTTTCCGTTCTCATCATTCCAGAATTAGACACCGTTTTCACTAATGAGATTTATTAATCCTACTTGAATTATTTTTATATAGATTCTGACAGAATCCTAATTTGTATTTTTTAGATTTATGAAAAACATCACTAATATCTTTTCCCTCACATACGCCGATTTTATTTCCTTTTTCTTAGGATGTGTAAGGATAAAAAAAGGGAACAAATATTTTGTTCATAAGTCCTTGTTATTTTGTAAGAGTCCTGCTATACCATCATTTCATGACCTAATTTAGGAATCTACTGAGAAATTATTTTCCGAAAATTGTGTGTGTTTATATATATATATATATATATATATATATATATATATATATATATATATATATATATATTGTGTGTATATATATATATATATATATATATTGTGTATATATATATATATATATATATGTATATATGTATATATATATATATATATATATATATATGTATATATATGTATATATATATGTGTGTGTGTGTGTGTGTGTGTGTGAAAAGTGTGTGTAGCATGAAACCCAGGGTCGCAAACTCACATCAATCCAACAAAATATATATATATATATAAAAATGTAAAAGTGGACATGGAAGTCAGCACTTAGAGGCGACAGTCTGTTTCATGCTAGAGCAATCGTCAGGCAATATATATATATATATATTTAAAGACATTTATATTATGTTTAACGTTCTTTTTATAGATACAAGTATTTAAGCAAATGCTCTGTTTTTTATAATAAACAGTATTAAATAACATTTACCGGCCTGAATGTCCGAGAAATTTTCATAGAAAATTTTCGCTCTCCGACAGGAATCGAACCTGTATCCTATACGGAACCATCATTTCGCGTGATGTGCCTTAACCTTTCGGCCACAGAGCGGCGTCTGGTTAGCAAGGTCGATTTTACTATCTTTAAACTTAAATCTTCCATGAATCTCTTCTATTCATATCTGCTCTAGCGTATCAAATGTAAACAAATGACGTCATATATTTTAGAATTGGACATTGTCCGACAATTTATTTAAAGACATTTATATTATTTATATTTATTTATATTTATATTTCTATGAAAATTTCTCGGACATTCAGGCCGGTAAATGTTATTTAATACTGTTTATTATAAAAAACAGAGCATTTGCTTAAATACTTGTATCTATAAAAAGAACGTTAAACATAATATAAATGTCTTTAAATAAATTGTCGGACAATGTCCAATTCTAAAATATATGACGTCATTTGTTTACATTTGATACGCTAGAGCAGATATGAATAGAAGAGATTCATGGAAGATTTAAGTTTAAAGATAGTAAAATCGACCTTGCTAACCAGACGCTGCTCTGTGGCCGAAAGGTTAAGGCACATCACGCGAAATGATGGTTCCGTATAGGATACAGGTTCGATTCCTGTCGGAGAGCGAAAATTTTCTATGAAAATTTCTCGGACATTCAGGCCGGTAAATGTTATTTAATACTGCTTATTATAAAAAACAGAGCATTTGCTTAAATACTTGTATCTATAAAAAGAACGTTAAACATAATATAAATGTCTTTAAATAAATTGTCGGACAATGTCCAATTCTAAAATATATATATATATATATATATATATATATATATATATATTCTCGTTGATTACAAACGACGTGAGCATATAATCTTAAATGTTTAATATACGAAAAAAATATGCGTTCATCGTGTAGTGGTCATCGACACGGTCGTTACGTTCATTTTCTTTTATATAACCATGGGAAAATTTTTAATTAAATTCTTCCTCCTCTAACAGCTATGAATTACCTAATCTTCTAGTACAAGGTTTTTCGATTTTTTTACTTCGTAAATACCTAAAACTCTGGGGCGAACTTTACATTTTAATAAAGGAAAGCTAGCCATTTGAAATGTATCATCCAATTTAAAATATTAAATAACAATGACGACTTGATATCTGTAGATTTTTTAAATGAATACATTTTTTTTTAAGTATAAAAATAATTATTAAGTTATTCTTCCGTTAACCTGTGTCGAACCTGGCTAGCTTTCCGGGCACATTAGTGCGCCACGGCGCACCAGTTAAGAAACGCTTTTCTATAAGAATAACTCAAAATGTAAAAACCCGTTATTCAAAGAGCTAGCAACTCCAATCCGCACATAAGCTTTCTTGTTACGAAAATAACAGCATCGACACGAGCAGTAAGAGGTTTTCACCCTATACTCAAATTTTATTAATATTTTAGCAAAATGTTTGATTTGTATGCATAACTGAATATTTATTTTCTGTTCGCCAGCTTAGTGAAAACTATTCTTTAGATTTTTTATAACGTTATGAACTATACAAATATCTAGATGACATTTCTCTTTTCAGAAATTAGTTATGACATTTCTGTGATGTCTACATTCCTATGTGTTTTTCTAACCAAAACATAAATATATAAAAGTAATATATTGTTTTGCGTTTGAATTTTCAGTATGTATAATACCCACCCATAGATCATAAATGTAAACCTGTCGACAAGAGCTATTAAAATAAGTTATTTAGCAAAACATTTTTTAAATATTTTTATTGCTGCAAAAAAAAAAAGAAATATTAAAATGAGTTTATATCTAAAAATAATGATGTTTATTGACATATTTTACGAAAATCCACACCAGATCTTTAATTTTATACAATATTTAGCATTTGTAAGTGTTTGCATGTTAGATAGCATTAAATAACCGCATAGTTTAAATAACTGATTTGTTTCTGGGTCTATAGACCATATCTAAGTGTTTTGGAGGAAAATACTTCAATTCCTACCAGAGTTGCTTGTTTTCAGCTCTTGATTTTTGTCTGTAATATTTTGTTAATATGACGTGACATAAGTTCAAATGTTGGAAACGACTTCGAAATAATTGAATTGCAAATAAAGGACATCTCATACGCATCATGATATTAAATAAAATATAGACACAATTTGTAATATAAAATATATTCGACTCATCTACATACATAAAATAAAAAACATATACATTAAATTATGTTATTTGTACCGAAACAAAAATATGCATTTATGTATACAACGTCAAAACACTGAAACAAAGCATGTCCTTTTACTTATTTACTGTTCATAGCGTAGTAGCGACACAAGTATAGATTATTCTTTGAAGACTGAACATGCTACACAGTTTTAAATGACATAGTGAGACCAGCTTTCTAAACATTAAAATACGTCGATGTGCTCAAATAAAATAGTTTTATTTTTACCAAGAAAACATTGAATAAAGAATTTTGGACTACATATATTTCATTTTGATCAGATCTGTCCTGATTATATAATTAACTTTCTGTACTATTTATATACAGAATACTGGGTCAAGAAATCTCAAGAATAAAACTATACGAGCAATTGAAAAAGATCTCAACAGTTATTAAAATTTTGAAATATTCAAGAAGCTATTGAAAAGATTTCAATAAGGAAATAAACAAAAATTGTTTAAGAATGAATGGCCTCAGTATAGCATAAACCATCCAGGGATAAAGATATTTTTATCATCATGAATTAATTTAATGTACCAACAAACAGGTTTTCGATGATGCAATATGTTTCAGACTGCAATAAAAAGGAATATATTGATAAAGCAGTTATTTGCAAACGGGATATATTGGCACATTGCGTACAATTTAAAAAATGAAAGGAAGATTTGTGTCTAATATAAATCATCTATATGAGTCATAAATATCATGATTCAAGTTTACTACGTAGTAATATAAAATTAGAAAGAAATAGAAGTTCTGGGGTCATAAGTGGCTGAATGTCATTAGTGACTATTACATGGACTGAGTCAGAGAGTCTCTATCATATTACATTTAAGCTTCAAAAAGCTTATCTCCGTAAATGTCTACAACTATTCTCAGCATCTCTTTTACATTTGTTTGGCCATTCTGATTTAAATGCGTTAGAGATAGCTGACCTAATGTTAAATTTTATTGTTGAGGATACATCTGTTTTATGTACTGTAAACTTCTCTGACTATTTCTCAGTGAAGAGCCTGTTTCATTTCCCTCAATCGCGTATATCTTCTATGACCGTTATAATTAATATTTAAAGAAGAAGTCCATAGTGATTTAAATGCTTGGAGAAGAAAATGAAATGATAAAGCTAGTGGAATAAGAAAATCCATTTGAATGGTTTCAAGTCAAACAAAGTGCTCAATAGATATGTATATATACACAAACACACACACACACCTATATATATATATATATATATATATAAATATACATAAATTCTATATATATTATATATATGTGCAGTACTTATTGCAAAGCGTTCAATATCAGTGAGAGAGTTAAAATATATAGTTGAATGGATTTGACTTTGTGAACCTGGGATTAAAGCTTATGTGCTGAGGATCGCATAACCTTGAAACCCATGGTCACAAACACATATCCATAAAACTATATAAATATACATACATATATATATATATATATATATATATATATATATATATATATATATATATATATATATATATATATATATATATATATATATATATATATATATATATTTAAAGACATTTATATTATGTTTAACGTTCTTTTTATAGATACAGGTATTTAAGCAAATGCTCTGTTTTATAATAAACAGTATTAAATAACATTTACCGACCTGAATGTCCGAGAAATTTTCATAGAAAATTTTCGCTCTCCGACAGGAATCGAACCTGTATCCTATACGGAACCATCTATTTTCTATGAAAATTTCTCGGACATTCAGGCCGTTAAATGTTATTTAATACTGTTTATTATAAAACAGAGCATTTGCTTAAATACTTGTATCTATAAAAAGAACGTTAAACATAATATAAATGTCTTTAAATAAATTGTCGGACAATGTCCAATTCTAAAATATATGACGTCATTTGTTTACATTTGATACGCTAGAGCAGATATGAATAGAAGAGATTCATGGAAGATTTAAGTTTAAAGATAGTAAAATCGACCTTGCTAACCAGACGCCGCTCTGTGGCCGAAAGGTTAAGACACATCACGCGAAATGATGGTTCCGTATAGGATACAGGTTCGATTCCTGTCGGAGAGCGAAAATTTTCTATGAAAATTTCTCGGACATTCAGGCCGGTAAATGTTATTTAATACTGTTTATTATAAAACAGAGCATTTGCTTAAATACTTGTATCTATAAAAAGAACGTTAAACATAATATAAATGTCTTTAAATAAATTGTCGGACAATGTCCTATTCTAATATATATATATATATATATATATATATTAAACTCGGTTGGGAATAAAAACTTGGATAGCACAACTTGTAAGTATATCAAAAGAAATTAGTACCCGTGGAAGAGAACTAGAAATATCCGAACGGGGCGAAACGAATCGTCCAGTGCCTTAAGGTTTTAGTCCAAAGAAAAAACACAAGCGAGGAAGACAGCTATAACGTAGAGTGTTCAATACGCTAAGTAGTGCTGGGATAAATAAAATAAATACCAAAGATCAAGGAATAACCTACATAGGATTCACCTAAACCCTTTAGATGGAGTAAATTACGTCTACCGCCTTCCAGAATGGAAAGACAAAGAAAACGTGCTCTTCGGCACATTCCTTTGTAGATGAAACCGCCGGCTGAAACTGCATTCTTTTCGCCACTCGATAACATGGAGTCTCAACACTATCAAATATATATATATATATGTGTGTGTGTGTGTGTGTGTGTGTGTGTGTGTGTGTAATGCGACGGAGAGGATATACTACTTCCAAAGAGAGAAATGTACATATTTTAAAGAGAAGAGACCAGCCGCACACGTTGTTAGTTATAAAGTGAATTTTGTAAATATTAATAATAATTTATTGTCCATATGTTTGCTACATGTGTTTTGAGCCTTACAACCTTCATCAGGCGAAGAGCGGTTATTTGCACATACTATTTAAAGTAATTAATTTTTCCTTATGTTTTCCGACGATTACCCATTGTCTTTTGTGGGTACTATTGATCCAAATGTTTTCGACTTGTGGAAGAAATATTCCTCTTCTTAAGGGGTAATAAAACAATTCGGATAGATCAAAGATATAGAGAAGGAAGGAGGTGTTATTTCTTATCTTTTTATGAATTCTGTATCTTTTTAAACCGATCCTCATTTTTGTGCATTGTGTGTGCGTCTGTCTTTTTGGTAG
>OZ038475.1:136591320-136631320 GCA_964036315.1 Acanthosepion esculentum | reverse complement strand
GACACGAAAAGGTTAAGATTGTAGTGATAGGGAAACATCCACGTGGGAGACGGTTCAATAGAGACGTGGTTTGCCGGAAGAAGCTGTTCGGGAGGAACATACTTCTCAACGATAGAATACGGATGGAATATGGTTGGTTTGCAACAATGTAACTTGCATGGCGCGTTCTAGCTGTCGATGTTAGAACTGGCGGAAGGAAGTATTGTAGTTTATCCGAGCTCTTTCAGTGGAGTTAGCGATAGAATTGTGAGATTCTTGCCAGATCCTGCCTGTGAGAGAGAAATTGTGGGTGGTGGAAAATAATTTGTCAGTATCAAAGGTTGGGAGACGCTGTTGAATTCTGTCGAGACTGGAAAGTTAGGACTCGGTAACTCTTTCCCAAATATGACAACAGAATTCCATTTTAGGCTTGATTTAGGTTATTTAAATGTAGAAGATCGCTTGAGTAGTCAGTGGAGTTGTACTGGGAGCCGACCATTTTCCTTGCATTCTTAGCGATGGATCGTACTTACGATTTCCACTTGGGGTCTGGTGTAAGATTACGGCACAATCGTCTCTCTCTCATGGCACGGAGCATCCCCGAGGTAATAACCATTCATCATGCTTGTCGAAAGTTCGGACTCCGAGCAGCGATGATAAAATATAACTAAGTTGGTTTTCTATGTATAGAATGTAACCAGCCAGTTTTCTACCAGTGAGAAGTTAGTGCTACACAAGTTGAGAGATCCTCTGCCAATCTCTGATCACCAAGAGCTTTAGAGATTCACCTGTATATCATTGTATCATCGGCATATATATTTACAAATGATCTTAGTATATTCTTATGCAGATGATTTATGTAAATTGCGTATTGCGTTTGTCAGCCAGGCCAACGGAGGTCTTAATATTAATAACAAGCTTCAGGGACTTACTTGTTAGAAAGGGCTTTCTAATTGAGAAGACACTTCCAGTGGTTCCTTCGCTGGAGATCTTGAGTAACAAATGTTTATGCTACACTTTTTCAAAGGCTTAGAAATATCTAATGCTATCGTTCGCGAGTTGTGTTTGTCGTCAAGTTTCTCAGCGGTGGATCTGGTCGATCGAAACCGGTACTGTACGTCGTTCAAGAGTTTGTTATTATCTAGATGCTACACGACCTCTACATTCTTGTTGATTGGAGCCTCAAAAACTTACAGACGATACTGAGGAGATTGATCGGAGAGAGAAGATCGCTCTCCCACGTCCTTGAAGACCGGTATACGATTGACACCTTTCACCTATTTAGAAATTATTTATTCTTCATGCAGCGGTGAAATAACTTCGCTTGGATCAGAGATAATTACGCATTGATATTCTTAAGCACTATCATTGCAATTTTATTTGGAACAGTTGCTTTCTAACGGTCAGGGCTTTTTTTTATAAGTTTTGAGACTTCTCGTACTGTAATGAAAATATTACTGAGATTTTGTTCAGTAAGACGTAGGAAGTTGTGGAGTGGATGACCTTTGTTGTCGAATGTTGAAATTACGGCAAAAATCGCGGTGATGGGCTGCGATTTCTCTTTCGCTAAAGATATGATCAGGGGGTCATTTATAATAGTGTGCGCTTATTCACTGTTCATAATTTGGTTGGCGATCATCCAGAATTCGCTTCAACTAGGTTGTTTCTTTTCAATCTTGGCATGGGAAGCTTCTGCATAGATACACATTGTGTTTTTCATAACTCACTTGCAGCGATTGCGGCCGTTTCTGAATGCATAAAGTGTCAAAATGCACCGCTCCTTGCGATTTTCCTGAGTGTTATGGCTGCTGCACATTTAGGAGTGAACAAGGGCCGACTATTTGGTCTTTGTTGGAATTTGTATAGGGGGGGATATATAATTCTCCATTCCATAAAGAATCCATTCCTAAACGAGGGCACAAGTTTTGGATGCAACATTCTTGAAGAATTTTGAGAGAGGTGCTTCCGTCATTTAAGATCCAAAGCTCTCCCAGTCTGCCCACGCGTTGCGAAAAATCATTCTATCGAACGGTAAATCAAAGGATGCTTTTGATTTAATATCAATCCGAACAATGACTAGAGAATGGCCTGACGTGTCAAGGGTGGGACAAACATTAGCTAAGCAGGGCAGTTTGTCAGAAATTATTCGCGGATGTTCGTCTGATGTCTAGTCGCATCCGGGACACGGGTGGGTTCTTCAATGATCACGATTAGTTCATAAGCGATGGCAAATCTGCAATATCTGCCTTTTTCTTCGGTTTTGTACGTGTTGACTAACAACTCTTTGGGTTATATATTAAATTCACCACAGATTTGACAGCTGACCGAGGGAAATGTAGTGAGGATATTATCAGTCCTCACAGATATGCAATCGAAAATGCGTGTCCCATCGTCCTGATGGCGATCGAGATCGAAAACAAATGAATTACTATGGAACATTGCCACGTGGAAGCTCATATAAAGGTGATCAGTGTGCTATTTTATTTTGTCTTCCTGCCACAGGGAAACCCGTCCTTGATATGGGTTCCGTGTACGTGCCTGTGGCGATTTAGATCATTGTGTTTGCCTGCAAGGGGTGAGTAGACCAGGACAGTGAGCTGTTTTTAGTGAGATTGAGACATTTATACATATTTCAGACAAAAACAAGAGGTCTGCTTTTGACTCAAGATGATAAAGTTGCACTTTTGGAAAGATGGAACTTAGACATTATAGGAGATGGTATACTCCAGGTAGAGTTTTTGCTTTTTCTTTATTTTTTTTATGTTGCGTTTGCTAGTTTTGTACAATTGCATTTTTATCGATTTCATGTGTGCATTGGTTGTTGTAAGACGAGTAGACAGCGGGACAGTCACAGCCATACATATAATGGATTCAATTGTACGGAGATACTGCTATAACAATAACCTTCATCATGGTATCGAGAAGCCCCCACCGGACAAACCATTCACAAAATGGCAGTACAATAGCCACGATATTATAGAACTGCTGATAGGATAGCCTCCTTCGAAGTTACTTGAAGTTTGGTACCTCAGACTATCAGAGCGATAACCCTAAAAGCCAGAACAAATGAAAAATAATCCCGGAAAATATATAATAACCCGAGTGTATACGTCTGGTCGACCCAGACTTCAAAGGCAACAAATCTACTTTTTGGGTCAGAAACACTGTATCGGCCAAAAATCTAAGATAGCATGGCAGACTCGCTCATAAACATGGCGATAAAAAGACCCATTACGGGAAGGGGAAACGAAGGTTGCTCAGGGTATGTATGTATCCCATCCCACCATTTGATTTAATGTTGTAGAAGCATCCTAAATAGGCTGTCACGAAATAACATGATTTTCGACGTAGGTCGGGACTTACATACGTATGCACCCACGAGTCTGTCTTACGCTTGGGAGCCATAAGGAAGGGTAAAAAGTTCCCCAAATAACGACACAAACGAGAAATACCGAATGCAGCACAATCCCTTGCCAGCTTTCTCATATAGAACTAAGTGACAACGTATTATATTATGGGTTATGTCGTCGTAATCACGAAACACCGTACGTCCGGCCCGACGCAAACCGAGGACCTTCTGTATATATATATATATATATATATATATATATATATATATATATATATATATATATATATATATATATATATATATATATATATATGGAGGGTTGGTGACTGTGTTTGCGCTTGCGTGCGTGTGTGCCCGCCCGCTTCTCTGTGTTTGCGCACACGCTGCATGTTTTCCTTTTCCTTTTGCTTCTTCTTCCTGAATCGTTTAGGTGTTAGTATATCTTCTCTCTAATAAAGTCAACAGTTTTAAAAGAATATTATTAATAGCAAAATTTATTGCTTTTTGCCTTCTAGCTCAGCTCGATCTATATCCTTCGAAATTAAAAATAATGACGCAAACACAATTCCATGTCAGTTACCGATTCTTGTTACTTTTAATTCCGTACATGGATAAATTTAGATTGCTTACATATAGAATACAGATTCTCCCATATTTAACTTTTGATTCATTTATAATATATGAAGCACCCGATTTCCTCTTGAATGACTGAATAAAAGTACACAAAACAGACGCCTAATTTTTTAGCTCTTTGTTAAATATGTAAGTGCCGAGAGTCGTTTACATGTGAACGAAATAGCTTACCACATTAGCTCAGCGGATATATGTCGAATGTTAATACGAATAATATTTTTATCTGGCTGGATAAAGCGAAAATTTCATAAGCGAAATGAAGCCTTAACAACAGCATCACGTAAACTGAAGGAGAGAAAACAATTAGTTGTCTATTTAGAAAAATATATGTCAATTAATGTCAATATATATCAATTAATATTCTGTAGTTTAATGGCTTATATTTAAGAAAATAATATATCTGCTTTAAGAAATATTCTTTTCAGATGATGTGGTCATTTATATAAACATTATGAATCTACTATTCAAAATATTAATAAATATTAATATATTATTATACGGGAAATATCAAACACAAAATTTATGCTAAAATGCTATGTAATATCTAATCTCGTATATGGTAGTAAATATTGGAAAATCTAGTCACTGATAAGAAATAGAGTTAGACCGAAAGATATGTAGCTCTACCAGAAAATATTGATGATAATAAAATGGATATAACACGTAGATCAGGAATAATGGTTTAGGTAAATAGGAACTAATATGCAAGCTATTGTTTAAATCAAACAAATAAAAGTTGTAATTGAAAATGTAAAGAGAAAAGGGGGCATGACGATAGTAACACTAATAGGAAATTCTGAAAGCAACTGAAGCAATGAAACCCTGAGCAACATATTTTGGGGGTTGGGTGAATCTTTGTCAAAACACGCTCAAATATAGGGGTTGTTTTGCAAAAGTTGTTAGAGCATACTGACAGGCATAGGTAGCCATGATATTCAGATGCCTTTAAAATAAGATATGTATATGAAAACGTAGTTTTCGTTCATTTTCAATTGTTGCCATGTTTCAATTTTATTTTATTTATTATATCTTTGGAAATTACGGAATGGAAATTTTTCTTTCAATACAGCAGGTTTACAGCTATGCCATGTTGAAAAACTTGCTCTCATACGATCACCAAGTTAAGCTACGTCGAGCCTGTTCAGTACCTAGATTGGTGACCGCTTGTGACTACCAAGTGCTGTAAGCTTGGATGTATGGGATATAGAATGGATATCGATACAAAATTTGAAATCGGAAAGCAGAGTTCTAATTCCAGTTGGGTTCGTTATATTCAGTCATGTGCTATGAATCCACCTCTTCTCTCTCCATCTATGGGTTAATTCGTTGGACTTGTATCAGTAAAATTATTATTATCTCCAAAATCTTCTTACAATCTAAAAATATTTTTTCTGGATTTAAATAATCTGCAAGTGATTATAAAATGTAAAAAAGAAATAAATGAGTCAGTGCACAACAGCAACAAATGAGAGCGATTTGTGAAGAGTCCTGATCACCCACGTTTTAAAAAGGACATGACACATGAAAGAATGAGATTTTAGAGCTTTAGACGTCAGCTATGCGCTAGCATATCGACCGTGTCATTAGAACTCTAAACCAGTTCCGAGTAAAAGACGTCGATCTTGTGACTGAATGCGTTAACTAAATTATGGGATTTTGCAATAAAGTGACTTTTTTACATATAGAAATGAGAAATTCATTTCACAAGTATCATTATTTTGATATGAAACAAGAAAGAGAAAAATAATTGGTACACATGTTTGTTTTTTTAAATATGAAATTGTGCTACTCTTCAATTACTTAGATTCCTGCAATATATCCTTGCAGAAATAATTCAGAAGTATTTTCACCTGAAAGAAATTTCCCTGGTGAATAGCAGAGTCGAAATAATTTCAATAATAAACAAAAATATTTAGTTTTACAACTGTCAGATATATCGATTTTTGTTAGTAATTTGCAGTCAGTTTTGGAGGGAAATGTAGAGTATGTGTTTAATAAAAATAAACACAATTTTACGAGGATTTTATTCATCGAAAGCAAAGTTTCTCAACCGGCGTGTGCCTGGGAACACTGAAGCTCACCGAAAATTATCCTGGTTCAGTAAAAACAAAAGTAATTATGAATTGTTTTGATATATGAAATGTGTTTTTTTTTAAGCTAAAGACACTAAGCACATGGATTCAGTGTCTAATTCAAGTCTTTGTTACTTGATATTTTGAACTGGATGCGAAGTTCTTTTAAATCCGTTATTATCGGCCTCTCTAAAAATAGTATATTTTTCAGAAATTCTTTTAAATGAAAACTGTGCCGTTGTCAAAAGAATTACAGACATCTTTATTATTTTCCTATTTTCACATTTCATGATAATTTTTTTCCTTGTTAAAATATAAAGTGTGCCCTATATTTATTCTCTAAGTGCACCGTGAAGTAAAAAAATGATTGAGGAATATTTTTTATAGTATAATTTCATAATCCTGAAAGTCTAAATTGATAATTACCAGTTTCATATTAATGAATCTTTTTTTTTCTGACCAGGAGATTTCATAGTTTTAAAAGTATGATTTTTGTCTTGATATTTTTTCCAACTACAACAATGTGTGACAGGTATCAGCAACAAACACTTTTTATATAATAGAAATATTTTACTAACGGATTCCAAAAAAGTATGATAATAATGGAATAATTACTGTAATAATCATTTTTTCGGATGCATTCTAATAAGTGAGCTATATACAGAAAACACCATGAATGTATTATTTGCTACTCCGACAATAACTTTGTCACGTCGAGGCAATGTTAATGGTACAAATAAAACTTTGAAAAAATTCCAATCCAATAAATAACACGATTATTATGGGAGGCAGCAACTGACTGTAAACAAACATGAAAGAATATTAGCCATCAATCATTTATACACAAAATATATTAAAACAGCAATTATAAAAAAAATCATGAAATACATGATTTTCTAAAATTAAAGTTCATTAAAATTGAGAAAGAACCTTACTTAACACAGATGTCTTAACAATAATATAATTCCCTGTCATATGCTAATATAGTAATTTGAATAATCCAATATGAATATTTATTCGAATTAGACACCTACAACTAAATTGATACGCCATCATTAAGTTATATGTAAACATATATACGAAGTAGAAAAATTACGACTGAATAATGAAATCGATTACCACTGGGAACCTCATACATTTGGCCTTGTGCCACATCTAATCTACACTTAGATAATCGCAGTATACGACGTGTGATCAAAAGGTATTGGAATTATTGTTATGGAAAATGTTAAACGGACAAGGCGTTATTCTCCTGGTGGTTAGCATCTGCTATGCTAATGAAGGCACGGTGGAATAATGAACAGCGGCTAGGGTTGAAGAATCGGAGAGCCGAGTTTGGATTCCAGTCGAATCCATTGCATTCATTTACGTGCTAATACCCTTGGGAAAGATATGAATCCGCTTCTCCCCCAGCTATGGGTAAATAGCAGGACAGACCAGGTTCTATAGCCTTGGATGGCAACTGGTCTAAATGACCGGAAAGAAATGACAACCTACTCTGGGTAAAAAATTGCCTCGTCAGTCATGTATCGAAAGATACATGATAGCCTATGAGTATATTACGCATAGCACATAACTTACTGGTGCTAACGAAAGGCAAATAAGGTTTACTTATACATTTTGAAAACAGATATTTCGTTTTTACTGGATACCCGTATTTGAGTAGACGTTCCGTTTATTTTAAACATTATTTTATTTCGTCTACCAGCTTGCACACTCGAGAATACTTATTAAAGAAAAGGTGGTAGAGATCTAGCACAATCTGCGGAGGCAAAATTATTTTTTAACCAAATCGCTGATGATTTTCAATATTTTAGAATTCGCCGCAATATTTTATAAAAGTAAAAGAGACGTCATGAGTTTCACATAAAATTAACTTTACAGATCGGTGAGGAGCGTAAGTTGCCTCCTTTTGACATTAATTTCGACATCAGTTATCCTGAAACTTCTCGAAAAATGTTCGAGTCAAATTATTATCAAATCAACCTTTCACATGCGAAATACAATAAAGGGAATCGGAAAAGATGATATCATTATTCTCGTCCATAATTTAATGTGAATAAATGTGGATGAATAAAAACTGAGATTACTAATACATGTAAACGTAAGTTTAAATACTTCATATGTACGTAATTTTCTCTCTTGGCTATGATCTGTATAATACACCGATTGCACGTCCGCAAAGCGGTAAAAAAAACACACCCATATATATATATGTACACAATGAAGCCACCTGCTTGCTTTGGCCGGCGATGTGTAATACACGAGGACGGAAACCTGGGGTCTCAGCAGTCAATGAACCGGGTTTATAAATGGCAATGCGATAGGCAACACAACTTTTTTTGTTATATTTGTCTTGGACGTCGGAGTGATTCGATCTGGCCAATGGGATGGTCAGGTCAAGCCATACAGCCTATGTAATTAAGCCCGAAAATGTATCACAACGTTATCACATGAATAAGTTTATACCAAAATATATAACATCTAAAAAGGATTATCTGCAAACTATACATTTATAAAATATGTTTTTTTTTTCTGTATATTTAAAAAATATCTGTAGTTGAAGGCATAAAAGTATGTTCAAAATATTTCTATTTCGGTATTAAATAACCCATAAATGTGTTGATACACCGCTCAACAAAAGCAGCCAAATCAAATAATTTATTTCGAACGATGTGTTTATTCAGCTAGTCATAACTGAAATAGAAATTAAATAATATGCAATGTTTTCAATGTTGCTAATGACTTTATTTATCGTGACAAAAATGTTAAAGATTCACAAAGTAAAATGAAAGCACAGAAGAGCACATCTATGTAAAAGTATAATAAATATATGATAAATTGAAAAAATACCACAATTTAATCGTGATCTCCTCTTCCAAAATATTAATAAATGTGACACGCCTCGAAAAAATATATGGCCCTCGTATTTTAATATTTGTATTAAATATCATTTTTATGAGTTTTGTTCTTAGTATTAGGATCTAACGTATGTGTGTACAGTACGTATACTCAGTTTAATATAAATAGTGTGTGTCAAGTGTCAAGAGGTACGATCTTTTAAGTTGTAAATAAATTTGAATCCAGATTAAAGCTATCATTCAAACGCCCGTCCATATACATGGAAATAACTGTCGCATTTACCTAACATACGCAGGAACATTAACGCCACTAATGCCTTTGTGAAAAAATAAATAAATATCCTCACCTTAAAAATAATGCGGTTGGTTCTATTTCTATCATCTGCACTGTGTTCTGTCAAGTTCTTAATGGATGTCTGCAAGGCGCTTAAAGCGATAACAGAAGAGTTAGACGAGCCGCTAAAACACGAACTAACTTTCGCTATTTGAGATCAGAGCGTTTGAAAATGGCTGATGTTCTTCCACGAGTGACATGAAAAAAAAACATATGTGTAAACAATTGTTTGCCTATTAAGTTTAGAGAATAGATCACGCTTCAAGGAAGAACACTTGATGATTTCAGAAATGGGCTTTTTAGTTCACTGTATATTGCAATTATATTTTACAATATACACGTTGACATTAGTAGCTTATATGTGCTTTAACACACACACACACACACACACACACACACACACACACGCACGCACACACACGCACACACACACACACACACACGCACACACACACACGCACACACGCACACACGCACACACACACACACGCACACACACACACACGCGCACACACACACACACACACACACACACACACACACACATATATATTTGATAAAATATAGTTATAAAGCATGCTATATCTATAGGTTTAGGTTTAACTAAAACTTTTATTTCATCGACTACGGTAGCTTGTTCTAATTCCATATGCCATGCAAATTCCGGATATCTCAGTATCAGTTATCTCCCTTTTAATGCAACTCTCCATGTTTTTGTTCACCTGTAGCCAGGTTTTGGATTAAGTCACTAGATTCACCTCATTCTTTTATCCATTGGAACATTTGTCTTTGATGGTATCAGTGTATCAGTTCTTACTCAGAAGAGGTGTCTGCAAAGAGTTCAGCCGCTTTTGAAGGATATCCTGATGTTATATGGACTACAATTTTTTTGTATTTTTTCTGATATTCCCTTCACAGGAGGTAAACAGACCGAAGTTGTTTTCTGAGTGATATTATCCTCTTGCACCTTTCTGTCTCAGTTTGTCAGAGCTGCTGTTATGTACACAGGGTAGTTCTTACATTGTAGAGTACTGCTTATACTGACAATTTCTTGTTCATATGTCTCTGGCTCACGACTTATGACTTTTGCTCAATGTTGCAGGCAGCGGATGATCCCTTTCTTTAAACAGGAGTTGAAGTTGATGTATTATCCAGCGAATGTTGGCTTACAGTATATGAATGTCTTGAACCCAATAAAAATTCATACACTGATGTCGTCAAGGCCATCTGGCCCAGTGGATAAAAGCATTGGTTGAATCCAGTGACTTGATTCAAAAAGTTGTGTGTTCAATACCTAGTTAAAGTGATCAACATCTGCATGTTTTGAACATCATTCTTCTGTTTGGTCAAAAGGCCTAATAATATACAATAATTATTATCAATAATATTATTATTTTATTGGTGTTTATATATAGAATTTCCTTCATCAGCCTACACAACACACACACACACACACACACACACACACACACACACACACACACACACACACACACACATATATATATATATATTATTAAAGATGGCAGACAAGGTATGCGATTAAGTTTTTTATTTAATTTTTCCTGTGTTCGTACAAGTGTTTACATTCCTGGGCACAGTGTGAGGAAACAGTGCAAATATAATTTTATTTTTAACTGAATATATGGGTTATGTGTGTATTTCTAGGTTTATAGGGATGAGTTATTTTTCGAACACAGTCAGCACATTGTGACCGTGTTCGCATTTAATATTATTGAGCATTGGCGTTTTCTTTTTTATTATTAAGACTTCCATTATTTTAAAACTTTTTTTTACATATGAATGAACTCATGCTTATATTGTCTAGTAGTATATTTCGGATGTAACCTGGTAAGTTTTTGTGCATGTTTAAATGTATTCTAATGGAGCTGTGATCGGATAGGTGTAACGCAAGCCGTATTTATAGGCATGTAGTAGTGTGACATTTTTTTGAGTTCTTTGTAGTTTTGATTTTGCAGGTATGTTTATATTTTTGAAGAAAAAGTTAGCTGTTTTAAACTTGTTTACGAGAGAGTTTAATTTTTTTTCGGGTCAACTGGGGTAGTGTATTTTTATGATATTTCTGACTTAAAATTCTTCTTGTTTGTAGCTGATACGCATTTTTGTAAAACATATTTGTTATTTTGTCGCTGTATTCACTATTATTATTTACTTTGGAAAGAAATAGTCTAATTTGGTGGGGTCATTATGGTCGTTAGAAAACCATTGTTAACTAATATCTATAAAGCATTCTTGAGATCTCTAAGAAAATGTAGAAGAGTGGATGAATTCATCTGTGCTCTTTTTAGGAAATTGCTTTCATCACTGCTATTTTGTACAGGAGTGGGCATTCACTATTAAAATTTAGGTAGCAAGATTTTCTGCTAATGGGTTTTTATACAATGAGATGGTAAAAGTGTTCTTACTATATTCTACGAAAATGCCTAAGAATGGGAGTTAATTTTTTTGACTAAATTCATATGTAAAGTTAAAGAGAGAGTTTTCTTTTCAAATGTGGTTTTAAGAGTATCTATTCCTTTCGTGTTTTTCGCTAAAATGAAATATCGCCTAGAGCGGACATGTATTTTATGTTTACACCCCTGTCTAAATATCATGTTTTTTTGTTGTTTTTTTTTTTTACATGGGACATGCAATAATTCGAGAAACACGGGCCGAGCGGATTTCCCATACTAACACCATTTGTTTGAGTGATGATGCTGCCATTATGGTCGTAGAAGGGAACTTTGTTTGAGCATGCATTATGGTCGTAGAAGGGAACTTTGTTTGAGCATGCGTGATGGACTGAGGTGGAGTAGAATTATTTCTGTAGACAGATTTGAGGATAATGTCAACGGAGAGACTTGTGAATAAATTTTCGACGTCAATTGACGCTAAGATACCTAGGGTTCGTTTTGAACTTTTTTGTATGAATTCGTCGGTCATGTGATGCTGTAATTGGTGTGTAGGTATAGGTTAATGATATCATTAAGGAATTTTAATAGATCATAGAGTGTGGTTGGGATCTTGCAAATGATTGGTCATAGTTGGTATCCAAGTTTGCCTGTTTTATATTTCCATATAAGTATCATGGTTGGTAGTCTGCGATGATCTTTTAGATTTTCGGGGAACCGGCGTCAGCGTTATTCATTGTTATGTGTTTGTAGAGGGATCTTTTTAAGATCTCTGTGTGGTTTCTGTTTATTTTGCTGAATTTAGTTCGGTTATCAACCACGTTTTGTCATTTTTGTGGTAATCAACTTTATCCACAATTACATATGGATTAGCTTTGTCGGTTCGTCTGATGACAATGTTAGGGTTGTTTTTAGTTCGTTTGCAGCGATTTTTAGTTTACTTGATAGGGTATTATTATAGTTGTTGCGGGGGGAGTGGCTTTTCAAACTTTCGGACATAAAAAAATAATAAAACTATTTCCAGCATGCAACAAAAATGTTCCTGCCGGTAACCCAGACATCGTGCAAAAGACGTGAGATTCAATCACTTCGCCCAAGAGCTATCTTAATCACTCAAAACGTTTTGATTTATTCAAGTAGAAAGATAACAGGGTAAATCGTTTTGTGTTAGCTCCACTATCTTCCTAAATGAGAAATGGTGAGAAGAAAAAAATCATTCAGGCCTTCAACAATGGTACCAACATACATGCTCTGGCTTCCATCTTCAAATTTCATTCAAGAACCACCAAGAGAACCGTGAATATTTTAAAAAGAGGGAATAGTAGAGAGGAAAGCTGGATCAAGAGGTCACAACAGGAAGAATTATCATCATTTCAACTTAGCGCTAAAGCGATCAATTACAAATGATCCAACTAAATCCATAAGTTCTATGGCACGTGAGAGATGAGTTTTAGCTCTGACATTCGAAAGAAAAGTTTTTAAAAAAGCTTGAAAAATGAAATCGTACGTGAAATGTTTGAGGCAGCATCTTACACCAGGACACAAAGTTAGAAGATGAGTGAGGGCGAAGATCACCGTCAATAATTTGAAAAATGATCCTATAATAATAATAATAATAATAATAATAATAATAATAATAATATATATATGTGTGTGTATATATGTGTATATATATATATATATATATATATATATATATATATATATATGTGTGTGTGTGTGTGTGTGTGTGTGTGTGTGTGTGTGTGTGTGTGTGTGATTTAATTTCAATCAATTTTGAGCTTCTAACCCGCAGGTATGAATGATGAACATATCATTTTCGTTTATGATCGAATTTGTCTGTTAATCTCTGAGCGTAATTATACATTCTTACAGCTAAAAGTAGAGTCCAACTATGTTATAAAAACTTCGGAGAATTCCAGTAAGATATCTTTAATTATTTCTAAGATACAACTGTTCAACACTTAATCTAAGAAGTGGAAATTTTTTTAAATGATTTGGACAATTTTGTTGTGACACGTTAGTTATATGACTGTTGTCACATTAGCTTCGAGTAGTTCTATTCTACTAGTTCTTTTCCCATTTCTCGTCAGTGGAACTCACTTCCCGCATCCTGCTTTCTCCTCAACTACGATCTTCAAATATTTAAATGGCGGGCAAAATCAATCGCCATTTACTGCCGTTTTGCATACTGTTCTCTTTTTTTTTCTTTCTTAAAACTAATGTTTTATAATTTCATTTTTACTCTCTCTATGGCCAATGTTGTTATTGGCATTATCGCATTACTTCGGATAAAATCTAAAAAACATGGCCAGCACAAGATATTGGAAGACATTATACTGACGTTATATGTCAAGCAACGCGGGAACATCATATATATATATATATATATATATATATATATATATATATATATATATATATATGTATGTGTGTGTGTGTGTGTGTGTGTGTGTGTGTGTGTGTGTGTGCGTGCACACGCACGTGTATGCGCGTATGTTATAGAGGCAATCATACAATGACTCAAATTGCAATATTAATGTAATTAATGGCGAATTCTCTTTGCTAACACACTTAATATAATCATTAACTTAATAATGATCCACTGAATGACGCGATCCTTATGCATAAAATTGCCGTCAGATTGATCTGGTGCATTTTCTGGATCAGCAAGTAATTTCGGAAACTAATGTTCTCATCGTCAGGCTGTATTTTGTTTTGTTTTTCCATTAGAAATAAAACTCCAAGACGATATAAATGCATTGTAAACCGAAAGATGTTTTTGTAAGAATGTCTTATGTGTTAACATTAATATTATAACGTGAAAGTCGCAACGCTAGAGAAAAAATATTTCAAGTGAGAAATTTTTGTATGAATTTTCACATGTGGCAAATCCAGGAATCCTTTATTGCATTTATTTCCAGCTAACGTGACATTAACTAAGTATACATTTCAATTAATATAGTCATATGTTGTAGTAGTTTTGCTTTTTAAATTTTGTACTGCAGATGAATTGTTATACATAAACGTATTATATTGGGTAGCATATATTTTATTTTATAACGAGGTAATCCTACAATGAATTATATATATATGAATATATATATATATATATATATATATATATATATATATATATATATATATATATATATATATATATATATATATATATTAGGCATGTATATATTTGTGTGTGTGCGTAGATATAATGATTGATTGAATTGTTTTATTTTTAAGTTTATCAAACATTTGCAAGTTACTAAAAGTCAGAAATATTTTCATATTGTCATGAATTTTAGGAGATGATGATGCATTTTCGGAATAAAGCTCTGCTAATTAGCCCATAGCTGGTGCTATAAAACTAATGCCTTAATCCCGTTTTATTTGCGTAAGTGTATATATTAAACTAAACTGGTATTGAAACGCAGCTCGCCGGTATCCTTTAAACTACACGCAAATTAACAATATTTATTTTTTTTTATAATATATTATAGTTATATTGATATAAATGTTTAATATTGTTATTGATATTTTACTGACCGGACACACACACACACACACACGCACGCACACACACACACACACACACACACACACACACACACACTACTTAGACATCAAAACAGGAACTTGCGACAAAGCAAGAAAAAATGAAAGGAAGATTATTAAACGAAAATTTCCCTTGCGCCTTAATATATATATATATATATATATATATATATATATATGTGTATATATATATATTTATATGTATATATATACATATATATATTTATATGTATATATAAATATATATTTAAAGACATTTATATTATGTTTAACGTTCTTTTTATAGATACAAGTATTTAAGCAAATGCTCTGTTTTATAATAAACAGTATTAAATATCATTTACCGGCCTGAATGTCCGAGAAATTTTCATAGAAAATTTTCGCTCTCCGACAGGAATCGAACCTGTATCCTATACGGAACCATCATTTCGCGTGATGTGCCTTAACCTTTCGGCCACAGAAAACTTAAATCTGGTTAGCAAGGTCGATTTTACTATCTTTAAACTTAAATCTTCCATGAATCTCTTCTATTCATATCTGCTCTAGCGTATCAAATGTAAACAAATGACGTCATATATTTTAGGATTGGACATTGTCCGACAATTTATTTACAGACATTTATATTATGTTTAACGTTCTTTTTATAGATACAAGTATTTAAGCAAATGCTCTGTTTTATAATAAACAGTATTAAATATTATAAAACAGAGCATTTGCTTAAATACTTGTATCTATAAAAAGAACGTTAAACATAATATAAATGTCTTTAAATAAATTGTCGGACAATGTCCAATCCTAAAATATAAATATATATATATATATATATTTATACGTATATATATTTATATATATATATATATATTTATATGTATATATATATATATATATATATATACATATATATATACACATATATATATATATATATGTATATAAAATTCATGATTTGTTAATCTCAGAATATCAAAAGGCAAATTTTATTCCATTATTTTATTTTATTTTTGTTGCCTTTTAAAGTAGCAACTACCTGCTTAAATTTTGTGACCCCTTTCGTAATTCTACTCATATCAATTCCTCTCTCAATAATAAATCATAATAACAAAAGGGCCTTCTAAAGTGCTATGTCGTTAGGAATACAATAGGGTCGAAGAACTGCAATGAATAGTAATTTCTCTTTTATCTGAAAATATTCGTGGCCAATGCACACTAAATATCGCTTATCGAGACATCCTGGTTTCTTGAAAATGCTAATTTGTTCGATTCACGATATTTGTTTTCCTTAATCCATTTCCTTCTACTTTGCATCTCCTTTCATCGTGTGCATTCCCATTTTGTAGATAACAGCTATATCATCGATCTCCCTATCTTCGCTTCAAGCAATCTATCAGCCGTCACAATGAAGGAAATTAGTAAATACACTTTATCATTATCAGAGAAATATAAACGGTTACCGCTTTTATTTTTTGTAAGAAGATTTACAATGAATGCTAAAAGAAATTGGAAGAAAAGACCGAATCCTTGAATAAAACACACATAACATGTACAGCGTTTCATTAGGATTTGAACCCCAATTCGAAAGGATAAATAAAGCGATGTCTAGAATCAAATTCACTATATTGATTACAATATTTAGACACGTGATTTAAAGAATATGAAACGATGTTTCTCATTAGATAATTGCCTCTGACCCAGATCACTTTGGAATGGCTAACTGAAAATTTAGTGAAATACCATGGTAATTAAAATATCTCTTATGAAAAACAATGTGAATTAATTCAATATAATGAAAATGCTATATTTTCAATACAGTGAGAGTTCTAAACGAAAATGTCTATAGAGATATACACCGATGTGTTAAATATTATAGGAAAGATGAATGAAACAGTTTTAAAAGTGGGATAGGCTAGTGGCCATCTAAATGTACTCAAAGTCCGTGTTGAGAAGCATCTACTTAGAATTGTCTGCGGTAATATTTACGCGGCACTAGCATTAAACAATTCACCAATTAAGTTATATGGTACAAATTATATTTACACAATTTCAGCTTACATGATATAGGATATTATATAATAGAAGACCAACGAATGAGTTCTTGCTAACTCCACAAAACAAGACACTGCATATTGCCTTGCCTTGTAGCGTTAGCATTTAAAAATTCGAAAACTGGCAACGTGTGGCCCGATGAACCACATTTCCAGTTTTATCTTACTGATTTTAGGGCTCGTTCATCAATGCAGGTACTGGGACTTCATGGACCCACCTGTTAACAATCTAAACCGGCAAACAGGACGTAATTTCATAATTGGTCGGTGTTTCTCTCATGGTACCTTCTGTTAGCGCTAAACACACTATTTGCCCTATTCCGTTATGTTACACAGGTTCGTGAGGATTTGCATTTAACAAATGACTTTAAGTACCTAACCACGATGGATTACTTGAACAGAATAGCGTGTCATCGTGACCAAGTTACCAAGTATTAGTTTAAGGATCTCTGGGTGATATGCTTTTACAACTCTACCACTGTATAGTTAAATGTCATAATCCACATTTGGTGAAATTTACTCTTAACTAAAAGCTTCTTCAATTTATTCAACCAAAATAATTCGTTGGTGTCTGTTGGTAGATGTGAAAAATCATATCAGCACATTCTCCTCCTTAAAAGATTCCCAACGTTATAAATCCAAAACCGGTGTGTTGATGACGTATACGCCTAGATCATCTGGGAACTACAGCTTCCTCAGCAGCGTCAGTATGGTTCTGTATGCTCTATGGGAAGTGGTGGCTTCGAGACATTTTTTTTTCGACAAAGCTGGATAATTTTTGACGATATATACATATATCTCTTGGGCTTCTTCCACTTCATCTGCAGGTATCTCTTAGGGTTCCTCATTAATAAGGGACTCAAATTTGGCTAAACATCTATTAGATTCTGTAGCTGATGAAGTGTCCCAGGTTTGCCGGACATTCCAAATATATATCCCTTTTGTGATCTTCGTCTAGCTCAAGACAAAATCCTACTGCGCCGCTCTTTACTTCTTTGCTGATTATTACGAGTGTGTATACAATTATTGAAGCAGAAACGGTTTTCTATATCCTTAAGGAAGACGTTGACAATTTAGTAGTTCATGCGATCGACGAGACCCAACTCAACCGACTGTAAATTGAATCATCTGCATTTGCTATAGCAGCGGTTCTCCATCAGGATATACGTTCAGTAGACTTCTTTAGCAACACGAGAAATGCTATGTTTCTGTCAAGAAGGAACCTCAGGCAATCACTGAGGTCATTCCTCACTTACTCGGAACGCGTTTTACAGTCAAAATAGACCAGCAATCCGTGAAGGTACATATTTGAAAAAAGTAAAATCAAGATCGACAAAATAATTCACTAGAGGATAGAGTTGGGTTACTATAATTTTGAAATACGATACTGAACATGCAGGGAGAACATTTTTCCTGACATATTCTATACGTTTTATTGTGGATCTGTATGTTATGATCAATTTCTACTGAATCATGATCATGTTTTGTGTAACTCCGTAGTTAGACGATTGCATCATTTGGTGAAAGTAAAGAATATGCCATATTCACTAGAGGATATGCAACAAGTAATTAAATCCTATACAATATATACAGTGTGCAAACCAAACGTTCATCGACCAAAAGATACTCGTCTGATCAAATCTATTCTATCTTTCAAGCAACTGAATATGGATTTTAAAAAATTTTGACCAGAGTAAAAAGGAATCATTATTTTCTAGGCTTCATAGATGAATATTCGAGGTTCTCTTTGGTGTTTTCCTATGCTGATAAGCCTGTTTCGATTATTATTAACGAGCGTAAATAGGAATTCTTATTTTCTAGGCTTCATAGATGAATATTCGGGGTTATCTTGTGTGTTCTCCTATGCAGATAAATCTGTAACGACTGTTATTAATTCTCTCTCTCTTTTTTCTCTCTCTCTCACCCTCAGCTGTTCTCTGGATAGGAACCAATGATTTATGAGCAAGGAATTGCAGAGATTTCTAATTAGTATGGAAATTTCCTGTGGTAGAATCATAAGTTATAACACTAAAAGTAATGATTAGGCAGAGTGGTTCAATAGAATAATATGGAGGACAATTACCATGAATTTTAAATCACGTGATCTATCTTTTCAACATTAATCTTTTGTTCGATGCCCTTCAACCAATTCCTGCATTATTCTAAACAACTACTAATATGATAGCACATGAGAAGTTTTTTATTTACTCTCCTGAAACGACATCATCCAGTGAACAAGACGGGTACTTTACTCGAAGCTGTAAAATATTAAGAAAATCCACATTACGCACGAGTTCTATAACAAAATGTACATGATGCCACAGTACCTCTTGATATTTACTTCCACCTGAGACCAATATTAATCAAGAACCCCCATAGCTACATGTGAATGAGGCGGTTGAAGCCCAAGAGACACCTGTACATGCCGTCGGAAATTATCCAGCTTCGCTGGAAACAATCTCTCGATGCCAATTCTGTCAAACTATATAATATTCCACAAATCATGCCAAACAGTAATAACGCCACTGGGGGTAGCTGTAGCTTCAAGAAGCTATGAGCGTTTACATCGAGCGTCAAACTTTTTGAATTTATTGCGATAGGAAATATTTTAAGGAAGAAGTGGAGAAAGCGTTGTTATATCTTTTCCCCACTACTACTGCAGAGTAGAATGTCATTCCGTATTGTTTGTTGATTTTCAAACATAAGCCAACGATTTAATTTGATTGAATTTCGCCTTTACTAAAAGGCTCTCTTTATTTTTCAATTCAGAATCTTTCTGGAGACGTACAACGAATCATGGAGATATCATTATCGCTCCACACTTGAACCATTGTATTTTTGGATGTTGAAGATATAAGCATACGCACAGAAAATATGGCAGGTACGAATAGCGTCTCGATCGAAAATGCATGACTCAAAACCTTGTATAGAGGTATTCCAGTAACTACTGAAATTCTTGTCTTTTTAGTTTGGTATATTTCGCTTATTAACTCCTGATAGCTACGTGTAATAAGGAAAGAAGATAATAAACCCGCGCCATACTTTTTGCAAATTTTCATTGATGCAATATATGTTTACTTCATTGGTAAACCTAAAATTAATTTATCACCACAAATGTCGTATATTTATATTTTTACTAATTCAAACTTTATTTTAATGGATACATTTATTTGAGTAGAACGTCCCATTTATTTTTTAACAGTATTTATTTCGAATAAAAGTCTGCGCATTTGGGAAAATTTAATTCAGAAAATCTCTCATACTGTAGGATTCGAAACAGCGTCCCCCCACAGTAGGTCCCATCCTCTGTTTCGGCGTGCTTTAGGCCATTTGGCACCGGAGAGCCACACACTCAAATATTGCCCTCTCTGCCTCCGTAGATATGTGGTTATGTATTTCTAATAAGTGTTTATGAATTTCAAAACTAACGTGCAGCAAGATATCGTTAACAGCGAAACATGTAACTGTAGAAATAAAAGTAGATTTCCACTAGATGGAGTTTTCAAAACTGAAGGAATAATTTACAAAACAGAAGTAAAAGATATAAATTACCAAAATATACGTAGGGTGTACTGAATGCAGGTTCTCCTAGGGATGATGTAATCACAAGTGATAATTCATGTAGTAGACCAGCCAGTCATGTGTAGAAATTAAGATCCGATTGTAAACTGGGAATTTTTAAAAAACCTAAAACTTGCAACAATCATAGTGATATCTGCAATCTTTGCCTGGAAGAAAAGTTAAATGTAATAACATTTCCAGACGAGAAAAACCGTCTGACAGGGAAATCAGAAGTAACGAGATGATGCATAAATAATAAAAAGTTTCTGTCGAGTTCATACGAACCAAGATAAAAATAAGTATATTTCATATAACCCAACTCTGATACAAGTTCAATACCCTTGCTTTTCACCTCCCCTTGTATTTATTTTCGCGTTTATTTATTTTTAAATAATAAAGCGTTAGCAAATTATTTAGTCTGAATCACCTGAAGATTCCGACAGGTTGAAACAAAAGTAGCCTGATTGACTTATTTCCTATTTTTTGAATTTAAAAGCTATGCATGTTAAATGTTATTTTCTTATCATTATACGCTTATTGAGCTCTTTGTAATACTAAAGTTTCTTGGTCTAAATCAATTCTGAACAATATATATATATATATATATATATATATATATATATATATATATATATATATATATATATATATATATATATATATATAATACCTTCACTTTAAGCAGGACTCGAAGTTCCATGCACAATGCAATCTTCAGTAGCTGAGTATGGATTGATCGTTACTTAATTTGAATTTTAATGTATGTAGCCCAGTTATATATTATACTGGGATTATAGTTTATTTTAATTTCAAAAACTATATGTGTCAGTTAAAATAAGCGAAAGTTATATAAGCATGTCAGAAAAATAAAATTAAAATTAAAAATGATAAAAGACTATGTTTTTCATTTTTGAGCTGTGAATATCATTTTTTTAAAATTTTTCAATTAAAGGGAGATTATTTTTTATTTACAATTATTTAAAAAACAAACATTAATTTATATTTAAAATTAATAGTAATATGCATTTAAAATAGCCAGTAATTTATATTAAAAATTAAAACTAATCTGGATCACCGTATTTAAGCAGATATTTATTTTTTATGCCGACTTATATGTCGGCATAAAAAATAAATATCTGCTTAAATACGGTGATTCATTTTTCTTATTTAATAACCTCGGAATATTTAAGTATTTAAAAAGCAGTTTTTCAACAAGACATAGCTTATATTTATTTCGTTTTCCGAAACTAAACTGGATCACCGTATTTAAGCAGATATTTATTTTTATGACGACATGCAACAATCAATTCATTTCTCTTATTTAATAACCTCGGATTATTTAAGTGTTTCAAAAGCAGTTTTTCAACAAGACATAGCTTACATTTATTTCGTTTTCCGTTATAGTCTTTGGCTTTTCCTATAATATCCCAGTTAACAGAAGAGGAACGACCATTATTTTTTAATTGCCAGAAGTATCTGGAGAGAGCAGTGATGTTTCTGTATTTTATAGTCCATAATTTCATTCGATGATGGTAATAACGAAATTTTCAATTATTTTTATTGGAACCAAAATAAAATTTAACATCAATACTGTAATATATGCTCACTCAGTATACAATATTATTGACATATATTCATCGTTTAAGGGACATATGATACTGTTCCGGTAGTTGCGTTTATTTTTAGAATAATCTACGTTGTCTTTGTTGGAGATATATTTGTTTAATGTAATGTTTTTAGGATGGGAGATGCGTGTGTCATATTATCGCAGCTATATCTGATCTTAACATTATTTATGTTACAAATCATTTTAGTGTTGGTAAATTGTTAAAGATTTTATGAATTAATTTTAGGAAAATTCTTCCGATATTAGTTTGAATATTACGGTTAAAGGGTTGATTAAACCATATAATATTATGTTTACTGTGCTTCTGCTAAATTTTTATCTAATTGTTTGTTTCTAAATACTCTAAATTTACTTTATGATTGCTTAGCTCTAAAACATTTATATATTTAATTTTAGACTTATCAAGTATTTCCTTATTGCTTGAGTTGATTGATAATGTAACTTGATTATATTGAAAGGTTGTTTGACATATATTTCCACGACATAAGAGACTATCAATGTATATAACAGTATGAAATAAAGATTTTCCATCGCCGTGATTTACAAATCCGTGAAATCTTCTAACAGTCAGAGATGATTACGCTTAATTATTCTTTGTGCGGTCATTCAACACTAATATGCCGTTCAGAAACCTTAGTAACAAAATTTGGAAGATTAGAAATTATTTTCTATATGAAAAATAATTTGGTAAAGTTTTGTATTTCTATATTTACGTTTTTTTGGGGTTTTTTCAACAAAGAAATACATAATAATCAGAACTTATATTTACGCCCGATGAAAATAAATACGATACGCGAATAAAAAAAAAAAGTAGGAAAGGCGTTCATGGATAGATTGTGATTATTAATCTTAAACTTACACAGAATCTATTTACTATAAGTTTGGAAAACATCATTAATATATATTGCAAATTATTCAGCCATAAAAGTGAGTGCTTCCTATTTTTCTTATTGTCAGCACAAAAATTCAGCAAATACATTCTTCAGGCATCTTCACTTGTAATCTAAAAGAAAACTTCTTCTTTATAGTGATGTTCTTAGCGTAGTTTTGAGATAGCACAAGGCAGAAGGTATGGGGCTCCTAGTGAGGATCAAGCTCACTATTCACTCATAATTGATCTATCGAGACAAATAGCGAACTATTATATCATGCCTTTTGATTTTACAAGCTTAGCTTAGATGTGGTACAAGGCTGGAATTATGGTGCACCTAATGAGGATAAAACTCAATATTCAGTCATAATTGATCCAGCGAGACAAGGTAGTTCTCTATTGCATCACGTTGAAGTGCATTTCTGATTTCTAAGCGTAGCTTAGATGTGGAACAAGGCTGAAATTATGGGATAATGTGTGAGGATCGAACTCACTATTCAGTCGTAAATGATCCAGGGAGACAGGTTTGTTAACCACGTCGTAGTGCCCTAATTCTTCTTTGTGTTCCGGGTCACTTCAGAACTTAGGCTATCGTGACTGTAAACATATCATATCTTTTGTAGTTCTTAGCAATATTTCCTCCCAGTTACTGTTCATTCACCCACTTACACATGCTCGTTAGATAGATTGCACGATATTTCCTTCTGTCCCTTTTGTCTCCAATATGCTGTGATAGTGTTAACTTCCCGAAGCCCTTTTATTCATCATCATCATCATCATCATCATCATCATCATCATCATCATCATCATCATCATCATCATCATGTCGATAATTCTTCTCGGATTATCCTGACTCGCTACTTCCAAGCATCTCTCAAATATCGCTGTCAGCAGGTCTTCCAGATGGCATCCAGTACCATCTACAATTTGGTCAATGTAGGTGTTATGAGGTTATCCGACCGATCTTTTGCCGCGCAATGGGTTTCAAAGCAGCGTGTTACACACAAGTCCTGACTTACTTCTACAGGAGTGACCAACTAGCCGAAGCCTTCTCTCTCTTAGCGAAACTGAGATAGTAGTTAGCCGTCCATACAGGCGTTTCTTTTTGGGTGTTCCTTCCAGTTGATGTTCGATGCAATTTGTAACATCATTGTGCACGTTCCGTCAAGTGATACTTCTGTTTTGTCCATGTCCATGGTGTTGAGCCGTAGAGCAAGACATATATTCTGCCGTGACCATAAATAAGCCCCTCTTAAGATTGTCAGCAATGGAGGACTTCTCAGATAATCAAGGACACCTCAGCGGATGTTGATATCTTTATACGTTGAATGAATGTTGCTGCCGAGGTAAACAATTTCCTGGAGGGATTTGATGTTGCCGTTTTTCAATTTAATTTCTGCTTCTTGGTTGTATCTGATAAATTCTGTTTCGCCAGCATTAATTTTAGAGACCAATCTCGATGGCCGATTATTCGATGAGATTGAGAACTTTGGTAGCCTTATCAATCGTGTATGACAACAAAGCAAAGCCATCTGCGTAATCTACGTCAGTTATTGTTTTAGCTGGAAGATGTGAACTTCTTGATTTTTCAAGGGTCAACCCCAGATCTTTGTTTAGATCAGCAGATGTTCGTGGGGCGTAATCTAGGCACAGAATGAAAAGGGAAGGAGCAAGCGTATCCCTTTGCAAGACTCCCGCGACAACTTTCTAATCGGACAATTGAGCGAGTGTTCTTATATTGCATGATGATGGTTGATACTGTCTCTTGAGTGATTCCCTATACTAACAAACATGATATCTTCCTGTTTTTCACGATGGATGGAGTCGAAGACTTTGGAGAAATCAACAAATACAAGCACAGTTTTGAGGTTCTTGGCTTTTACACCCTCAATTATACAGCGCATGGTTGAATTTGATCTGTTTTATTTGAAGCCGTTTTGGTTTTTGCGGGGGATTTTGTTCAAATCAAGGCGGATGCTATTCAATAAGAGCTTGTTGTGGAATTTTGAGGCTATGGTGCTGAGTGTTATCCCTCGACACTTTCTTGTTTGGCCAAGGTCTCTTTTCTTTGAAAGAGGAGTATAAAACCTTCTGTCCAGGGCTCAATGTGGGTCTGATTGATAAGCTTGATTGCAAAATGTAAGTCATTGTCAAAGTCAGCTGTCAACCAGCAATGATGTTATCACGTCTGCACATGCCTTTACACGCTATATTTGCTTCTTTGCAGCTGTAATTTCGTATATGTTGTAAACCCCTTTCTTGATGTAGACTTCTTGTCCCATTATTCTTTACGTGGGTTTCTCTGTAATTGTGAGAGGTTGCCAAGCAGGTCTTCAAAGTGCTTTTTTCATTTGATAATCCGCTCATTCTGATCAATAGCAATTAGCTTGGCGTTGCTACAGCTTTTTCGGTCACCAATTCTATTGACTGTTTTCCAGGTAGTCGCTGTTTACTTGTTTTCAGATATATTCGCGATAACATCGAGTTTGACTTGTATGAATGCTGATTTTTCCAAGTCATATTGTTCTTTGAGAGCAACTAGAACAGTCCAGTGGAGATATCTGTTTTCTCTCGTTCGTTTTGCGTTTTTGATTTCTGCAACTTTTTTTCAAATCTATTCGTTCCTTGATTACTTCTTCAGTTTCAAATAGGGTTCGGTTTCGGGATTTTGGCTTCACTGGGAGTATTACATCGGCTGCCTGTGCACGGGATTGTTTCTTAGATTATATCCCATAAATTAAAAGCCTTTCTTTCTAATTCTTTATAAATGTTTACATTTTGTTCCCATTACCATTAAAGGATCTTTGTCGTACACGTGCTTCGTCCATTGTATTCTTAGTTCTTTTTGTAGAACCCAATTACTGTTGCTTCAAGTTTCCTGTACATTACTGACGACATTTCCAGCAGTCTTTGCCGTATGGCAAGTTTTGCATTGAGCATTTCTGTGTTTATAATAAAAATTTTACCATTACTTTGTTTAATTTTAATATCCCTTAGGAGTTATGCGTAAAATTTTCCGTCGTCTGTTATAACATTTTACAAAGCGTTAAATTTACGTCCTAGATTCTGCTGTCTCCAATTTTTATCTGACTTATTGGACGGTCGTGTTTATTAAAGACCATACAATATTACATTTCATAGAAAAGGTATCATCTCTGTTTGTTAGAATACGAATGGCTGGAATATGGACATTGGTTTACGGCATTGCACGCGAAATTGAAAATTTGAATGGAGCATTGGAGAATCAACGTAAGTACATTGACGAACGATATTACTTTAAAAATAGACTTCTTTTTATTTACAAATAAAGTGGTGAGAATAAACAGACTGTTGGGTCTAGAAATATTATTTAATTCAGTGCCTTCATCTGCCATGAAAACTTCAGCCCATCTCTTTTTATGCTCAAAGCAAGACATTACACTTTTCTTGTGGAGAGTGTTTCTGAAAATATCGCTACATAGTAAAAGGTTATTAAACTATTCGTAGAATCAAAATCGACTCCGTTTTCTGATAACATACTGAGTATATGTTGAAAGTAGCGTCAGGTGACTGACGTTGAAACAACAGATATTGTTGGATGAATAATTCACGTATCCGTTTTCCGAATAATATATATAATACACGTTTACATAAAAATTATACAATATATTTTTCTCAAAATTATTTTTTCATTGATTTCGTTTGCACATTATTCTAGAACTAAACATGACGTGTTGAAGACAGAAGAATTAACGGAATCACAAACGCATACATACATACATACATACATACATACATCGAATGTGTGCGACAAGATATATCTCTTAAGATTTTTTTCAAAGTTTTTATAATGTTGTTATATATATTTTTGCGGGGAAATGTACAAATTCTCTGTTGTGAGTTATTTTCATTTTTTCGATTAATTCATTAATCACTTTCCACCGTTTCCTTGTTAATAGTTTGTTTTCTAAGTTGCAGATTAAAATTCTTGTACAAAATGAAATTTCACGTCGCGCTAGAAGAAGAGTAGCTGTGAATCCATGTTGGTCTGTCTTTCGAAAGATAGCTATCAAGTTACTTCCATTGGAAAGTAAGGTAGAGTTATGGTGTTGTTTAAATTGTTTTATAAAAAGAGCATCAATTATCTTAAGCTGACATCAACAATTAGATTTCTTTATTATGATTTTTTTATCTAATAATGGTGGGCAGTTGTTTGTGTGGGTGTAGAAGATTTTTAATGGGACTGAGACATGATAAGTCAATCTAGATAATCCTGCTGATCTTCCTCGACATACAGGGTCTTTCACAATTTAAAAAAATGATCGGGCACAATTAATAAACTAATGGAAATTACAGATCTAATAAATTAATATTAATATTAATATTAACAACGAAGGCGGTCACACAGTAATCGACCGTATTTGAAAAAAAATCCCAGCACTAAAGAAACACCTATATAAAAATCAACATATTCAGTTATATTTTTTATATCAACTCATTTTTGATAATGGCTAATAAAATAATGAAATGTCCTCGGATATAACAGAATATTCGGACAATTTTTCCACATATAGTATCCACGTATAGCAATGCAAGAAACATTGATTAAAAAGTTTAATCACAGGACGATGCCTGTTGTCTTTAATGACATTTGAATAAAAAATTACTGTTTCCCAAATACACAATGATATATATATATATATATATATATATATATATATATATATATATATATATATATATATATATATATACATATAGCCCCTGTAAAAATAACTGTGAACATATTTACATATATTCCTGTAGAGTATTTATGAGGTAGATATACCCCTGTGAATCAATAAATTATAGTTTCCGTTAATTTTGCATATGTGTTAATAGCCATTTTCCTCCATCAACGTTTGCCATTTCTCGCATGAAACGAGACTAAATGACAGAGAATATTTTGTAACTGGCTTTTACGACAATTTTCAACAAGGAAAATCTTCACACTGCAGGCTTTGCGAAATGTTTATATATTTTACACCGCGAGACTTGTTCAAGGTATCTGTCACGTAAAATATCTATATATTTTCCTATATTCGCCATTCCATTCATTTGCTAATATATTTTAATGCTTAATGTTTTTTTTTTAATTCACATTGGCTATTTAAGATAAATTTTACTTGGAATGCTAATAGGCTGTCCATGTAATTTTTTTCTCTAAAAAGCATTTAATAATTCAGTTACTATTTGGAGTATCTGCCATTGAAATGTTTACGTCGGTTCTCACAAACGCTCAATCTTATTTTAAATGTTTGACTGATAAGACTATAGAGATGCGTAAAGATTTCACTGAATGTGGCTTGTTTCTCATTGATGATCTCTGTACAAAGAAAATTCGACTATAACTATAGTGAGCTTATTATTGAATGTAATCTTATAAGAAAGGTTCACTCGCCTGTTTGGAATACGATATACGTTATACACCGAAATCACAGACATAACTATTTAAGAGCTGTCGCATTCACGATTTTTACCCTCAATTACTGATACAATCGGGTTAATTTATAAAACTTAAAAGTGACTCTAGAAATAAAGCAAAAAATCTTGGTGATTATTATCAGCATCTCATAAAAGCGACAGTTCTTTTCATATGTTTTTAAAATATCTTTATTTCCAATTATGTTAATTTTATGCCATTATTATCTTTTCAGTATTTGTCTATATTTCTGAGATGAGGTATTATGTACACTGTTTACATTATTCGGACTATTGTCTTCAAGGACACATGGCAGAGTGGATAAAGTCGTTAGTTTAGATCCAGTGACGGGACCCAAAGAGTGCGAGTTCAATACCCGGTTGAGGCAGTGGAGAACTTGGAGAGGGGAATTAACAGGAGATAACTGAAAACTGACATCTATTAAAATGGCACGTGGAACTAGAACAGTCTACCCCAGTGAGCGCAATAAAGGTATCTGTTCGACATTCCAAACACCTGAAGAAGGCCGGAGCGTACAACGGCCAAAATGGCATAATGCCATAATTGGAACGTTATATAGGTGACTCGATGTTTTGCCTGTTTATTTTTCTTTCATTATGTATCATCAGTGTTAAATTCTGGAGAACTACATTATTTATTGCTTGTTTCATGATTTTCTCTTTCCTATTGCGTAGTATTCTTTCTAGTTGATTTGCAGTGAAAGACTTCTGTATTATTCACATAACCTGTTCCTGATATTCTTAGGAATAATCGCAGTTTCGTTAATTTTTTTCTTAATGTCAGCGGTATTTGAACGGCCTTCATTAGCCTATCAGAGATTTTATATAACATTGCAAATACTTTGTTTATTATGGCATTTTCTTGTATCTTAATACTGTGCTTAGTCTCTGACAGACACATTTCGCTATTTATATAACCCTTTGTATTTCTGTATAACATGTCCCTTCTATATTACACTACACAGAGTGTTAAATTTCTATACCTGGTTAATTCTAACGTCTTCAATACGTAAATCACACCTTGAGATTTTTCTTTTGCTGATCACGTTCGAAAAATATCGGTCCTACGTGATTCTTTTCAACTGTAATATTTTAATTGCTGCCTGATATCTTCTGTCAAAATTTGGAATGTATTTTTCAGTAATAAGAATGAGTTCTGCAATTCAGAATGAATTGTTTAAAAGAGCCAATAGACACGGTATGAGCCACCTATGGACAGTTTGCATTAACAAAGATGATTAATTTGACAGGTTGTCATGTATATATTAGTCGGTAAAGCAATAAATTTTATGAGTCTCATCTATCAACTTTAGTCAGCGAATGTCAATAGACGTAGATAAATTTACATAAGTTCGTAAAAAAACACATTTACACACGCGCACATATATTTGTTAACTTTATTTCATACTCTCTCTAACACCATTCACATTGTGAACACTCATTTGCTTTCGCTCGCTTGCTCTCTCTCTCTCTCTCTCTCTCTCTCTCTCTCTCACGCACGCACATACACACACACATGCGCACACACACACACACACACACATATATATTATATATATATACATAGTTTGGACGTTTATATGTGTTACTGCTTATATTTCACGTATGTACAGAAGGTATACTGATCTGATTTACTGCGTTTATCTAAAAGAAGTAATTGAGGGGTTTTAAATATTGAAATATTGATTATGTAAATTTCTTCTTATGGGTTTAATTTCAATTTCAATTTGTTGCCTTGCGATGCGCTCAAAGCGTAGCGGTTATTAGCACATTATTATAGCGTAGCGGTTATTAGCATTATTAGAATGGAGCGCTGGCGTGTTGAGTTCAAACTGAAGTCTATTCCGTTGATTCCGCTATTATTCGTGCCCAATTAGAAATAATTGCATATAGATCGATCAATGTTTAGCAACGATAGGTTGTCAGAACAAATATATTAAAACCTGTTTATCCAATTCAAATTATATAAGCATAAGAAAATCGCAAATTTTACATGGGAGTATAATTCTATGTTACCGAAAATCAAGTACTGGGTAAACATTGAATCCTAGATCATTAGGAATGCTAAGAAGATTTAGCCAATGTACGTAGTATGATTAAGAACGAATTGTGTAAATTAAATGATTACACCCATAAATAATTAAAACAATGTTCAGAAGATGACTTCATTATTATAACATTATATATATATATATATATATATATATATATATATATATATATATATATATATATATATATATATATATATATGTATACATATATATATATATGTATTTATATATATATATACATGCATACATATATATATATATATATATATATATATACACACATATATATATATATAATTTACGTATATATATATATATTTATATTTATTTATTCTATTTATTTATCTATTCGATTTATTTATTTCTGTTTCTATTTCTATTTATAGAATACATACACACACATATATATATATATATATATATATATATATATATATATATATATATATATATATATATATATATATATATATATAATATTCGTCAAAATTAAAATTTAAAAGGCTAATCATATTTCTGATTCAAGTTCTAGTCTATCAGTGTAAACAAAGAAAATTTCACTGTATGCATATAGTTATACAAATGAAAGTAAAATAGAAATATATTACGGTGTCATTTTTACCGGTCATTATTTAATTGCATAAAATTATACCTATAATCATAGCAATAGGTGTAGAATTCAAAGTCGGAATAAGAACTGAATATTTAAGAAAGAAAGAAAAAATCTGCATTACCGAAACTCTCAAATAGGCAATACTCACTGGAACTGTCTGCCATGAGTTAATTGTTTTCTCCACCTAAATGAAACGCAGAGCAACATTATTTTCAGAAAATCGAATACCACACATATCTACATGAAGGAAAAATATTAACAGTCTCATCGACATATTACCTTTGACGTCAGAACGTATACACTGCCCCGTCTGTCTTAGCCACGTGTCACGATATTTTGTTTTGTTTTCCATTTTAAGGCTGATCTCTGACCTCGAATGACATGAAATGCCAGGGAACAATGTATTTTTCATATAAATGGAAAATGTTATTAAAAAACGCCTATAAAAATTAAAATTAAGAATAATAGAAGGTAAAGAAGTGATAAACAATAATAAGAAAAGTTTAATATAATAAATTAATCACTATTATAACAAAAAAATAAAGCAAATAGTCCCTTCAGAATTGTATTATAGCATTTTTTTAAATACGTTTAAATGGCAGAAAATGATTGTAGACTCAGGATTTAATAATGAGCAAATTAGAACGTATATTTCTATAACAAGTTTAATACAACATATATTTATTCATTAATATTTACCCAGTTGGAAACGGAATAAAGTTTTTATGTGTCTATAAGAACATTTATATTAGCTAATATAAGATTTTTCACAGAGACACTCAACGATAAGAACAAAAAATAGTGTACGAAGCAGTTCTTTTATATGCAATTTTCTTTCCGTCATATACGCTTAGATAATTATTTTCATTACGTCGGCATTCATCTTTGTCACTGGTTCTTTTATTTTTGCTTCTTTTTTTTTTACTCGTGCCCTTGTACATTATTCTTTATGCTTAGTGGTATTTTGTCAGCTACCCTTCGTGTACGCTAACAATGAATCTGTGACAAATAAAACAGATGACTGGTGATTCAGAATAGAGAGAAATGGTAACCACCGAATAGCAAAGTAAAATATCTCGGGGTTATCGATCTTCTTTTTGTTCAACTACTGGTAAAATATATTCTATCCGTTATAAGAATCACATAAAAGCACAACTGATGGATATTTTAATATAGATAGGTTATTTTTTTGTATTCAAGGAGCAAAGACTACAACCATTTGAGCGTCCTCAAAGTATATGTCACAATTGAAAGAAAGATAATTTGATCATTTTAGAATCGGTGTCGTATTAATAATATAAATAGATCCCTGAATAATTACAGTATTATCTGTATTTTTTTAATTTATAAATGCTACTTCTGAATCTCATTGACAAAGGCGTACTTATCGAATCGAGATAAAGGACATCATCAGTAATTTGCATTCATTAATGAAGTAATCAAATGTCAACACTGAAATTAGTGAATAAAAGCAAAATACAGAAAGATCATTCAGAATTTATGGATGAATTTGCCACATGAATATAATCCCATGTCTAAAATGACATAATATCAATATATCTCTTCTCTGATAAATTTTTCTGTTTTGAGGAAGATGTAATGAATTCTACTCTACAAAAGTTGTTCCGCTACAAAATTCTCCCCTACTTCTTACAAGCAGGAAATCGAATTAATAATTGCCATCTATATGAAAGCATATAGTACAGTAGTAAACATTACAAATCTTTTTTTAATATATATTATTGCTATATATATTGCGTTTATCTTGTAAAAGTCGATGAGGGTAAATTGTAACACTATTAATTGTAATTAACCTATTTTAGAAAAAAACGTCTTATACTTTTACATTTTTATATTAGACGTAAGGGTTTCTATGAGAAAACTGGATAAAATTCTGTCGTTATTATAAGTGATGACATATAATGGGATTCATATAAATTACTAATTATATTTATTTGTATATATAATTGATATACAACATAGACATTGGTATACAGCATAGCACCGCACGTTGTATACCAATGTATATGTTGTGTATCAATTACATATAGAAATAAGTAGCATATCCTGGTTAAAAAAATGCGAGTTCCATCGGTCAGTCAGCTTATCGGGATTTACAAGAAAGTGTACCATAAGAATGTGATGAATAGTGCGTGTTGAACGAAAAAAAAAGACAAGAATAGAGGAGTTACGTTAATGACACTAGAACAGGCAATGCAATATTAATGCGCATAATGATATCAAAAAGAGTAATACAAATGCAGAAGGATCAATATCTATGTTTTATAGATTATGTAAAAGCGTTTGACTCGGAGAACTATTTGAACTGATATGTAAGCTTGATTTATTTCAGTAAGATATTATGATAATCCATAATTGATACTGGGAGAAAACTGCCTGCACGAAGAGCGGGAATATATTCAGTAAATACAGAAATATAGAAAGGGGCTCAAGACAAGGATGTGTCTTCTCTCTATGCTTATTTAGATTTTATAACAAAGCTGGACGGTGGACTGCCTTATAAAGCAGACCACAATCAGCTAAACCCAAGAATTTCAAGCAACCTATAAGATCTTCTAGTGGTTTCACTTAACAATGATCTTATTTTTTAATCGATCCAGACGCTAAACCTCTGCAATAAAAGGGAAGCGCAATGCACAATAGATCAAAATGGCAGAGAGGAAGTATTTGGTTTATATCTTTCCAAACAAAATGAGTTAACTCCCATTCACTATTTAACAATGGTATCCTCTAATTATCTTCAAAGCGACTTAGTTCAAATGGGCATTGATTAACCCTTGGGATAGAAGGACTTATCGGCGATGATTAAATTTTCGAGCGCTTGTTGTCAGATGTCATTAAATGTAAAATAAGAATGTTTACATATTAACTTTCAGCCATAAATGATGGTCAGATTCTTTCACGCCACAGACAATCCATCATTCTTATTTTATTAAATTTCACAATGATTTTCTGACGCTTTTAGCCGGGTCAAAATCTGTTTATCATGAAATAATTATTTCCGTTCGAATAATGAATTTTCGATGATTCTCAAGACGGAAAATTACTAAGCAGAGATTATAGAGATATTTTCCCATCGATACTGCAGAGTATGTCCTATATATATATATATATATATATATATATGAGCATATATTTCGTCTATTGTGAAAGGTTTGTGAAGTGATTTCACGGTGTAATTTTATTTTGAATATTGACGATGATATTTTTTAAATGATTCTCATCATTTACTTTAATCTTTCCTGTTTGGAGTAGTGTATTCGGATGTTACATTTAAGTCAGTGTTAACCTGGATTTTAGGACTGGTTTGCACCAATGTTTGATCATATTAATTTAAACTTCCTAATAAACCGTTCATAAAATTATTATTATTATTATTAGGTTTTTCTTTGATTTCTGTTATATACTCATTAAGGTCAGAAATGGAATTTTCCACATGACATTTTCCATTGAACATTTTTATAAAATATGCAAGAAAATTTTCTAAAAATAACAATAAAACTAAAACTGCATGAGATCACTCACATCTTACATAGATAGAGCCCTTGGTTAAATGTGAGCTGGACTTATGATAGCTTTCTTGTTTGCTTTAAGGAATGAACTACCAGGGATACCTTCAACGAGTCTATCAGATCCTTTTTCACTCAAACCTAGAGCCCCAAACGAAAATGTTGAATATACTTTCAAGACTTAACACAATTTACGGAGAACGAAGACCAATATCTCTGAAGCTCTAACAACAAAAATTACAGTTTGCCAGACAGGGAAATCGTCTTGTCGTTACTCCTATGGCATCATTCTGGAAATGTCTTCTCATGAAGATTGACTGTCCCGACGAACCATAGTTAGCGCATTATGCATTGATCATACTATATGTTATTAATATCATTTTAATTCCTTTGATTTCTGGTTTATACCAAGCTGAGACGTAAGGACAGAAAAGGCATCATGACAATTTCTGCTGAGCATTGTTTTGCAAAAAATACGTTATTATTATTATTTGCTGTTATTTGAGAGAGGTGTACCCCAACAAATTTGCGCTGATTTGCAAATATGCAGAAACCTTTAAAACCATTATGACCCCAAATGCAAGTGATACTGTGATAAATGCTGCGCATAACCTTGCCGCTGACGTCCAGTTAAAAATTACTCCAGGTTGTATAATCTAGTCTGCCATGACATTCTGCAATTGGACTTGTTTTCAAATATTTGATTTGACTTCTAGGTCGTCTGGGATGACATATCCCTTAAATTTAAAGAAACAACATCACCACTTTCGATATCAGACAATGACGCCATTACTCTATCTCATGAACAGTGACCCACAGTACATCATAACCTAGGTGATAAGCACAAACTGGTTAGGAACCGTTAGCTGTCGAACAAATCTTAGCTGCTGAACAGTATATCGAGAAAAGCTCATCTAAATTAAACAAGAACAAATGTATATGTTAGCTCAAATGTATTAAAAGCAGAAGTTATTAGCACTATGAGAAGTACTGAATCAGGACATTTCCCATTGTCACTATTATTATTAATATTATTATTAGTAGTAGTAATAGTAGTAGTAGCAGCAGCAGTAATATTTCCTTGAATTTCTCTTGTATACACTTTAGCTTCCTTGTCGCAACCAGATGCCTAAGATCAGAAATGGCTTCATGAAATTTTCCCCTGATCATTAATTTTAAAAAAAGAAAACAAAAAATATCACACACATGTTACGTAGATAAAGGTCTACGTAATGAGTGAGCTGTATTTGTGAGTACAAATTTTTGTATTTCTTTAACGCATGTGCTATCAGCTTCAATGAGTCTATAAGAAAGTTTTCCAATCAATCCAAGGGCTCCAACTACTACTGGAAGCACCGATATCTTTATGGGGTACATTTTTAGATTTCCATTTGAAGACCCTTTTATTTTGATAGTTTGTTGATGATCTTCAAAGATACAATTGCAATTTGCAGGCACCGCCATGTCAATAAGAAAGCACAGTCAGTTTGTTTTTTATCTTTGATCACGATGTCTGGGCCATTAGTTTTCTTTATGATCTCTATGTGTATTTTAAAGTCCCATAAAATGGGTGCAGGTCCTATATCTCTAATCGGCTCTGGATATTGCTCATACCCGTAACTTGCAGTATCCTTCCCGTAAAAGTTCCATATTTTCCGGTGCAGAGATTGGCCAACTCTATCATGCCGACTTGGTGACAACACTGTGCGAACTTATACGAGATGGTCAATTCTTTCTGGATATATATCACAGAGTCTGCATTTCGGCGTTACACAATTTTCCACTATGTGCGATTGGTAACTTCTACATAGCAAGCATTGGTCCTGTGAAGCAATAATAAAACCTTCGGTTTCAGGTTTTAACCGTACACTACGTAACCACTGATGAATACATTATTATTATTATTGTTGTTGTTGTTGTTGGTGGTGGTGGTAGGGGGTGGTGATATTGCTGCTGTTGTTGTTGTTGTTGTTGTTGCTGTTGTTATTATTATTATTATTATTATTATTATTATTATTATTATTTCCGAGTTTCCATGTGTGGAGTATGAAACAAAACATTTTTTCCATATGGATCGATCTCGTGTCCCTCTCGCTAACAAGGTTAGATGCAACAGTTGTCTTTTATGTCTGTAATATGAAATCTCTACTGCTTCATCGAAGCTCTCATCTAACATTTTCAACAATATTTCCGATTTCTCAGATATCTCATTGTGTTATATTTGTAACTTTTTTCATAGGTAGGGGTTAGTGTTCTGGCTTAATATTTGTGTCGTTGGAAAGGTGCCATTTTGATTAAGTCATGAATATGGATGTTTATGTTTGTTTGTTTTTTTTTTTTGCTGGGAGAGAGACATTTGAGCATCTTCCTGAGAGTAGATTGATTATATTTAGAGAATCTGTTCCATTCAGTGGCAGAGAGAAGCTACACTGTTGACTCTAGATCAAAACTTAATATTTTCTGGTGAATATTTAAGAAGACGAGTAAATATACTCCGGTTTTGATTTCGTTGGCTGTATTGATGATACACAAATAGGTTTTTGCTGCTGTATAATTTTAATCATCGCTGTGTATTTGCTCTGTTAGTGTATCATATGAAATTAAATTAACTCTTTCAATGTGACAAGCCTGTTCTCCAGTCACGTTGGACAATTCAACTCTCAATGATACTCCGGGTTTGGATCGTTAATTGGGTCTCAAGTTTATTCCAGATCACAAGAGATATTCCTATACACACTCAATTACTAAATATGCCGAGAAAATGGTTAGACTATTCTACTGCTCCAAAAATTATATGACTCCTTTTGCAAAGTGTTACATTTACACAAATAGGCTTCATGAGACTTGATAGACCTTAAAATCGTTTGATCACTTTTGTGATGAATTAATTCATTTTCATTCGCCAATGTCTTTCCCACGTTGCATGTGTATCGTTATTTTTATGTCAAATGTTCTTTCATTAATCAGCTTTTCCCCATGAACTGTTACATTAAGGAGAAGTATTCTACGTGGACGCTTCACTATACGAGTTTTACCCTGCTTTTCCATTATCTGTCATTTTTATCCCCATAATCTTCACTTCATACAATCTACTCTTGCATACATATAATACACATTGTATATCATAAATATATTATACATAGCCCACTGACTCGGAGGATATTCAAGCCTTGTATTGAGTGACTGTGGTAGATTAATCAACTATGGATTAACGGATATTCAACTATGCGATAGATAGACATTTATATTCTCCAGCAATTATGGGCTTGAGGTTCGGGTTCAGCTTCAAATTGTATTCTCTAATATATTCCTTAGCATATATATATATATATATATATATATATATATATATATATATATATATATATATATATATATATAACATACAACGTGTGTTAGTACTTGCGATACCCTGTCTTCATCAGCCGCCGAGCAGGGGTGATCTCACGGTTTCGGTGGCTATGGCGAGACCACCACCCCAGGCGCCACCAGTAGCATTTGCCACCAGGCAGGGTATGAAGAAAAGCTAATTGATCGTTCCCCTTTGTAAATACTCGTAATGAAAATTTACAAAGAGGAACGATCAATTATCTCTCTCTCTCTCTCTCTCTCTATATATATATATATATATATATATATATATATATATATATATATATGTATATATATATATATATATATATATATATATATATATATATATATATATATATATATATATATATATAGGGGTTGGACAAAATAATTGAAACACTTGTTAAATTCTAAGAAAATTTATTTAATATAGAGTTGGTCCTCCTTTAGCCTCACATACAGTTTTAATACGTCTAAGGATGAAATCATACAGCTTCCTAACTTCATCCAGAGGAATTTTCAGCCATTCTTCCAGTAACACTTGCTCCAGCTCTTTAAGCCACGACGGTGGAGGATAGTGGCTCCTAACTTGTCGCTACAAAATGCACCATAGATGTTGAATAATATTGATATCTGGAGATTGGGGAGGCTACTCCATGTGTTCTAGCTCACTTTCATGCTCTTCATACCAATTCTTAACCACTCGAGTGGTATGTACTGGAGCATTATCCTCTTGGAAGATGCAGTCACAATCAGGGAATAAAGTCTGGGCCATTGGATGAACATAATCTCCCAAAATGTTCAGGTAATCTTTGCTGTTGATTCTACCATGGAGGGCAACTATTGAACCGAGACATTTCTATGATATGGCGATCCAAAGTATCACCAATCCACCTCCATGCTTCAATGTTGCAAGAAAGCAGTCATGGTCGTAAGCTTCTTTGGGCTGCCTCCAAACATAAACACGCCCTGAAGTTGGGAAAAGAGAATAACTGGACTCGTCTGAGAATACGACTTGCTTCAATTAGTCTGCAGACTTTTGATGGTTGCGAGTGGAGAGAAGACGTTTTCTTACTGTGGCTCTTACATAATATGCAGCTTTATGGAGCTCACGACGAAGAGTTTTAGTAGAAATTGGACTATTCAGATGATAATTTAACTCAGCAGTCACTTTGACTGCAGTAGTCCGATGATCTTTTTGCCACATTTTGTCTTAATGCACATCAGCCCTTGTCAGTAAGTTTGCAAGTCCGACCCGATTTGCTACGGATGCTAGAGGTTTTCCTCTGTTTCTCGAATTGCGTTATAGTTATTGATATAGTAGCTCTTGAAAAACCAAACAGTTCAGCAACCTAATGATCGAGGCTCCTACCATGCGAGCTTCAACAATTTGCCCTTTTTCAAACTTGGAGAGGTCATGCATTTATTTAAATCTTACTACATTCTAAAAATAAATAAGTCAAAGACAGCAAATTAGATAAATAACCGTATTTACAATAGATATAACCTGCAATTACGAAGTTTTAGTTAAAGTTCTTAATATAATATATCTTTGAAATATAGTAGTGGAATTTGCACCTGTTCCAATTATTTTGTTCAACCCCTGTATATATATATATATATATTTGTAATCCACAGACAGACTGTTTCGATGTTTCACAGTCCATCAGTGTGGTTAGACGCCCGGTTGCCTC